>CADEHL010000952.1:0-402977 GCA_902827135.1 Harpagifer antarcticus
ACTGCCACACACATTAGGGCTGTACCCCGAATATTCGACTATTCGAATATTCGTTCGTTGGCCAACTATTCGGGTTTCAATTTCATTATTCGGATATTCGTTTTTTTATTTTTTTTCAAAAAAAATTTTTTTCCCCTAAATGTATGCTATCAATAAAGGCGAATTTCCATATTCTTATACTATATTTATACTTTGAATTGCACTGTTAAAATGCGGAAATATATACAATCTCAGCCTGTGCTCCTGACATCGCGTTCACTCACAGTCACGAACGCAAACGGCACGCTTCTCCCTTGCTTCACCTCGCTTCACACACCTGCACCACAAAATGCCGAAGACTCCAGCTGTGTGGGACCATTTTAAATTGGACGACGGTAAGAAGAAGGCAGTGTGCAAATATGCGACAAGAAACTGGCCGGTGGCACAACAACTCTGAAAAGTCACAATAATAGGAGCGATGTGGAACATCTGGGGCTAAGGCAATTATTGGCATACAGTTCGTTCATTTATTTAAATACCGTTTACTGTTTACGCCTATAGGCTGGGTTAAATGCAGAGGACACATTTAGTTTTAATGTATGCGAGTACTGAGACAATAAATAAATATAAATCGTAATAGTATGCTCCAGGGGTCGGCAACCTTTTTGATATGAAGTGCCATTCAATTATTATTTTATCAGCGTGCCGACGCTCGTGAACTGTCAACAGGAGGGCGGGGGAGGCTCGCTGCGGGGAAGCAGTGTGTGGACCTGTCAGCGCAACTTACATTATAGGGATGCTCCGATCGGATCGAGTGGGCGGGGCCTATGGGGATCTTCCATTTAAAGTTATGTTTAAAACTCAGTTAATGGGGCTCATTCACTGGAGCTTCCACAAACAACAACCAACATAATTATTACATTCAAATTAAGTACATTATTCAAGTTTACATTAACTTTGGATAATAGCACGGGAGAAATGAGCGGAAGCGCTCTCTTTTCTCTCTCCCCCCTCTCCCCCTCTCCTGACAGCCCGTCGGTATCTCATGCAGCTCACTGATCCAGTAATGAATGACCCGACAGTGAAGAATACATATATTTATAACTAGTTTAGCTTGTTCCAGAGGTAGATAACATAGCTAAGTGTGTTAGGTCTAACTCTTGTGTGTTGCTTCCGCTCACCGGTCCGTCACAGCGGGTGGAGCTGCAGGATTTCTGCTTCACACACGTTGCATACCGCTATTTTATTGTCATATTCGGACACTTTAAAATACTGCCAGACCGGTGAAGCCATTTTGGAGAGCTTGTGTTGCCGTGCACAGAGAAAAGTGTCATGTATTTACGTCATGCGATCGGCTCTCGCGATCGGCATTTTTAGAGAGCACCGGCCGATCGATCGGAGCATCACTAACTTACATGATGCCGAATTTAACACATTTAAATAATTGGTTATAACAGCATAATAATAATAATAATAATAAGCACGATCGTCCGTTCTGTGATTCTCCAGAGCACACGTGGCCAGTCCCTTTGTAGCATATTATTTTGATGAGAGATGAGCAGATCGCCACTGGGCTTTCAACTAAAGACACAGCCACGCAAAAACTGCAGCATGTGTACAGCTCCTTATGGGAACTGCAATGTGTGAAGTGCTTTCCTCCGTGGTGAAACGATCAGCACCACGGAGGCAAGCGGCAGAAAGTCACCTGGAGTTAAAGATCGGGGCTGCGCTGCGTGCATGGCTTCCTTCTGCAGGTAACGGGAGAAGAGCTCTGGCGGCGGTCTCGTTCAGGATCCGAATATACAATTAAAATATTTTCCACACTTATTCCTAGTGTGCCACTGGTTACGGTGCCGCGTGCCAGTGGTGGCACGCGTGCCAGGGGTTGCTGACCCCTGGTATGCTCTTTCTGCGCTTCTGCTTAACAGTGTGTTGTCAGGTGTCTCGGAGCGTGTTATGAAAAAAAATCTCCGCACCGAATATTCGAATATTCGCTGCTGATTACTACCGAATATCCGGAGCCCGAGAAATGGTATTCGGGACAGCCCTAATCTATATATATATAGATAGTAAGTGTCAGTACGATTTTATTTTGTATTTGCAGGCAGACCCCTCTCAATATAACAGTGGAGAAAGAAGTGCTCACTGTGTTCGGCCTTAATGCGAGCAGAGCAGAAACACCACAGCAATGAGTACTGAAATAAAAGCAGACCAAATTATTTTTTTTTGCAGTAGGCCACTCTGAATTCTGTTTGCCCTTCAGCTTAGACCCCACAAAAGCCTGGCTAGTTCCACTTGAAACCGTAATGGAGGATAAGTGCTCAATAAAAACCCAAAGAGGGATGCTTAAAGTGACTGCTACTGTAACACGCTGGAGTTGTTGTGCACTAAGTGGTGGTTTGTGGGAGTGTCTTCTAGTGCCTCATCACAATACTGTAATGACTGTCCTGTACACAAATCTACATTCCTATACTGCATGAGTTCTGTCAGAGACAACAATTCCCAATTCTGATCTTAACTTAAAAATGTAATGAAATTATCATTAAGAAAATTCACTAATAATGAAGAAAATTAACACATTTGTTGCAATAGTAATTCATGCACAAACTACATTACTACTTGTACTACAACATTTGAATCATCAGTTCTTCCTCATTTTCCTCAATTGTTCATATTTGGTTTATTAAATTAATTATATTGTGGTCATTGTTAAAAAAAGGCCTGCTATTATCATTATTATGAGTAATATTATTTGTATAATGCGCTTTCTGTCATTAGGAGTTAGACATGTAATAGCTATGTAATAGATTAGATTAGAACCTTCATTATCCTAAACTGCTGGGACTTTTCTCTATAGCCAATACCTTTTATATTTTCTACCCTTCACTTACTTGTCAGCACAGAGCCGACAGAAGACCTTGTTTATATCATCATATTGAAGCCAACTCCATCGATCAAGCCAGTGTGGCTGAAACTTTCTCTCCCTCTTCTTCTCATGCTCCCTGTCACTCTCCTTTAACTCCTCCGGTGACATTCTTTTATTAGAAGATTGTTTTTTCCCCGGCGCCTGGCCGGATTCCGCTGGTATTAAAACATTTTGGCGAATGGTTAGGTGGCTCACGGGAGCCTGCTCGCGCTGCGCTCTGCAGCAAACAGCTGTTTGCTTTTCACCCAACAACTACAACCGCCTCACGAAACGCTATGTTGTAGCGTTGATAAACGAAACAATTTAACTAAATTGCTTGTCAAAATACCAATACCACAGGACCATTTTTTAAAGCAATATTTTTTGTGGAGCGGGCAAGTTGAAAGTACGTTATGCTGGCCCGGGGTGTCTAAATAGTGCTTCTGGGCCAGCGGGCCATTTATAATGTCGAGCCCTGCTTTACCAGCTGATTTTATAATAACGAGTTACAGAGCCACGTAAAAGCCGAATGCGCAGTTCATCAGTGCACTCGTCTGTCAAAAACTTGCTTTCAGCTCTCATGTTGTTGTGTTATTGATTTCACAAGTGGCCCTGGGCTTGAAGTTGAGGAGACCTCTTTGCACTGAGCTTGCCACTTTATAAACCCATCGATCGCTCTCTGTTTTTTCATGAATTGCATCAATTCTGCTTTGCAGTTTACGAGATGCAAAGCATCTCATAAACTGCAAAGCATCTCATAAAGCTTAATCAACTCCTTCCTGTCAGCCACTGAAAACTGGGATAAACGCCCAACGTCGAACTTAAACTGGAAGCTGCGCCTAATTGGCTCAATGAGCCCACGACTGCATAATGTGCTGATTAACTCTCCATGGTAATCAAACTAGTAAAGACTCAGTGATGTGGAGTTTTGTTGGCTCACTGCCGTGCTGTGCCCCCCCCCCCCCGCAGCGTGCTGTACGAGTGGAAGGAGCGCCTGAAGCCGGGCTGCCAGCTGATCCAGACCACGCCCTCCGGTCGCCCCGCCAACATCAGCGGAAACTCCTCCCAGCGCATCTACGTCACCTACCGCCGGGCCCCTGAGAGCCAGCCACACAGCGCGCTGGCCCTCACCGACATCTGCATCATCGTCCCGAGCAAGGGAGAGACGCCCCCCCACACCTTCTGCAAGGTGGAGAAGAACCTCAACAGCAGCATGGTGAGAGGCACAACTATTACAACGCCACTTTTTACTTTTTATTTGGAGAGGTGTCCATTTTTAGTGTCTGCAATGAAGTAGGGATACTGAAGTAAACATAAAATATAGTTATACGTAGTGTGTGTGGTTTGCATACATAATCTTAATTTGACTGGATTGGAGTCTCCCTTAGTTCTGTAGTGTGAAAGCTAAAGAGCGCCAGTTTACTTAGAAGCTCAACCAACATGTAAGAAGTACAAGATGACATGGAGACTTTTTGCAATAACCATGAGTAAGCCAGACAAATACTGGCAGATTCAGCTCTATACCATGGCGATTTAAAATGGTGGGGTCATGTTGGCAAGATGCAGAGCTTCTCTGAGTCTTTTGTCAGTAAACATATTGAGCTGTTGTGAAGGTAAGAGAAATGAGAAATAGGGTGCATCTCACTTGTTGCTTCTTTTTCCAATTAACTGTGGTTTTCAGTGGTTTGGTAAGAGAATTCAGCCCCTAGGTTACTCACTTAAAAACTGGCTTGTGCATTCAAGTATGGAAAATTGTGTAAAACCATCCTACATTGCCTACTCGGGTAGTTTTCTTATTCTGTGTGTTTATACTGCTGCAGTCTCCTTTTTGTTGTTGAGGGATGTCCCGGAAGTCTTCTCTTGTGTTCAGTTAAATCATCACCTAGGGCTGCACGATTTGGGTAAATAATCTAATTGCGATTTTTCTGACAGATATTGCTATTCGATTTGCGATATAATTTTTTTAAGCGAAGCAACGGAATTTTATTGTAAAATGCAGCCATATCTCCGGCTAGGAAGGTCGCATCAACGTGCTCCCGTCTCTAGTACCCCCACAGCCAGAGCTACGAGTGAAAGAACTAAACGTACATGAAACTTCCGTTGGGTTGCTTTAAAGTCAAGCTTCAGTTTAAGATTCACCCTGTAATAGATGTAGAACATGTGATGGAGCATTACTAACCTGACTCAGATGGTTTGTTTCACCAAACCATCTAAGAAAGCTCCATTGGAAGCCATTTGGAAAGGGCAGGCACTTTCAAAAATACAGGTGATTGGATCAATCCGTCTATCACCTTCTATCATGGGCTACTTCTGATTGGTTAACAATGGCTGGTACATGTGGAGCACAGCACTTCTGATTGGTGTGGATGACTGACACAGAAGAGGAAAAAAAAGTTTAAAAAGAAAATCACAGGCTTTGCGGTTTAAAATCGATTAATCGTTCAGCCCGATCATCACCCACAATTTACTCTCAGACAAATATATTTTGGTATTTATAAAATTGTTGCAGTGACAGCTTTGTCTACATTTGGTATTTTACAACATCCTTTGAAAAATGATATGCGTCTGTGTGTGTGGCTTTACATGTGTCTGAAAACCACTGCAAGAGAAGTCAAGGATCCTACAATAAAAGTCGCTTTGGATAAAAGCGTCCGCCAAATGCAATGTAATGTAAAAAACGGTATTTAGCTTCACATTTTTCATTCTGACTAATGTTGGAGCTTTGAAGATCATTTTAATATTTCAGCACAGTCCTCGGTGCTTGCTTCATGTCCTGCCCCGGGTTGTGAAAGATTTATGGCAAGTTTGAGTTGCCGTAGAGCATCTTCCCTTCACAGTGACTAATTGTTACAAACAAGATGTTTATCAGATGTCTCATCACTTCTCTCTACATGCTAATAGCTCAATGAGAGAAGCCTGTGAGTTTAGTTGGGCTTCTGGTTTCAATGTGTAGGTTTAAGCTGTCGGCGGGGTAATAAAAGTGTTTTACAGTTTATAGATAATTACACTGACTGGCTTTATGGGGTGTTTAATTGGATTATAAATGATAATAGACTGCTTTCGTGGACAAAGGGCTTTACTATTAACCTCTATTTTGCACACTGTCCTTCCCACACACACACAGTATGCCCAGTTCAGAGGAAGGGTTGCGAAAAGACCAAACCACTTAGAAATGCTGCAGCGAAACACTTCAGCGGTGTGATTTTAAAAGCATCTCCTGCTTCTCAAATTGCCGCTTTTAAAATGTAAAGCACATCACGGTTTAAACTGCCAATCATTTAGTAGAAAAGTCAGCTAGTGAAGTCAGTTAAGAAACTTTAAAACGCTTTAGAAGGAGAAAGGACAGGATCAGTTAATGAAATGGTGTCGTGATAATTAGTGATTTCTCTTATTAGAGATGACACCAACTCTTTGACGTAACCATACGTTTCTTTAAGATGCACAAGGGTCAAGATTTCATGAATCTGCTGCTTAAACATTATATTCGAATACATTTAGTTTTGAAACCCTGGACAATAAGCAAACATGCACTTTGTGAAATTAATATGTTTGTTTGTTTTTATGCTCAAGTTGACTTTGATGGATAATACTGTGTTTGCATCAGGTTTCAATCCTCTAATTGTTTTTATAAAGTAGAAAATGAGTCTTATCTGACTTCTTGTTAGTTGTAAAAATTCCAAATATGTTGCTCTTTCCACCAGGAGCCCATGCAGCAAAAACACAATTTACCACATGTTTTGCATTTTAAAGCGGCTTTACATACAAATCAACCTAAATGATCTGTTCAAAACATCCAACTGACATTGTTGTGTGTAGTTTCATCATATCACCATATCAAGATTAATTCCATTTTTGTATCAGAGAAACTAGACAATGGCTTCAAATTTGATTCAACTTGGCACTATTATTATCCTCTATTATTATCCTCTTGTTACTGAATGGGCTGGCCCTAAAGTGGCGTGTGTCATTCATCACAAACACCACGCTAACGGTTTCTGTTGCTCTCTTGTTTTCAGTGGGGCTCCTCTGTCTACCTGTGTTATAAGAAGTCTGTGGCCAAAACCAACACAATAGCCTACAAAGCAGGTAAGCCCTCCTAACCCTATAACTAACACTGCACGCAGATCCAAATACCAATATACAATACAAAATATCATACAAAACGTAATCTTCCTTTAGTTACACTTATTCTGCCTGTATCTATCAAATCAAGTTTTATTTATATGGCACATTTATAAACGATTTTTGGTCGAGCCAAAGTGCTGTACATATAATAAAAATAGCCTACAGTAGAGGCACTTTACAGCAAATACAACAGCACAGATTGTTCAGAATATCAGTATGAGAAAAACGACACCCTCTATCCTTAGACCCTCACATCGTACAAGGAAAAACTTCCAGAGAAAACCCACAGTTTAAGGGGAACATGGGAGAAACCTCAGGGAGAACAACAGAGGAGGGATCCCTCTCCCAGGACGGACAGACGTGCAATAGATGCCGTGTGTAAATCGAAGAGATAATACATTTTACAGCATATAGACCGAATGTTAGGAAATGCATGTGTCTGTAATAAGAAGATGAATCCACGAGGATGTCAGCTGCAATCCTGTGGAAGCCATCAGGGAAGCAGCATGACGAGACCCAAGGCAGGACCGCAGAGACAGGTTCAGCCACGACCCGAAGTCCACGACTTAATACAGAACTCAGGATAGAGGATCCAAGACACAGGACTACAGCAAGAGGATCAGCCTCGACTCCGGATCCCGGCGTAGATATAGATACAAAACAAGAAAAAAGATTTGGCTGGGTTAATCGGAACAAGAGAATACACAGACACAGACAGAGAGGGAAAAGGTCATTGGATAAAAGTTATTCTTGATAACCCTCTAGAAAGATCTCATGAACTTCCCCACTCAATCTATCAAGACCCGAGCAGTTCTATTAGATATAGGATAAGAAACAGAGATAGGGAGCACAACAACCTATCTCTTCGGCCTGTATGACCATTGGATAGTCGTACATGTGTTTTTTGTTGCATTAGAAGAAATGTGGACAAGTTGTTCTAAAAAACAAGCTGATTTTGAAACAATAACTATTTATTGCATTGACACTTATTAACTATATTTGTTGCAGCTGTTGTACAAACGTCTCTAGAATCTTCCACAGAGTGAACTGGCTGCATGAGGACATTCTGATTCAGCTGGGCTTGCAAGTTTGGGCTTGTTGAAGCATGTTAATGCCTCAGAATTAGAGATGAGATGAGCCTCTGCACACCAATATTCTTCTCATATAATTAAGTTCAAGGTGTGCCCTAAATGTAATGGTATTATGAGGCTTATTTCACATTAAATCCATTTGACTTTTCAATTTCAAACACAGCTGACAGAAGATTGTCAGTGTGTGATAACACTGTTGGCTCTGTGTGGCTGTGTTTGGCTCGGGCTCAGATTGGCTGGGTGAGGTTTTGTTGTACATATCTTGAAAAATGCAACAGACTGTGAACGGAGCGATCCTATCTGTTTCTCACTTTGCATGAGTCAGCTCACACAAATTACGTTTACTTTCTACCCTCAAGCCAGGAAGTATTACGCAGACATCAAGGTTTGAGTAAACAGTTTGAGCCAGAACTGAGCAAAATAAATGTTGGTTGGTTGGGGGATACGTGGAAATATTGTAAAGTGTGCACATTTAACCTTAGAGTAGTGCCTACACCAGACATTCCTACCCTTTTACAGTGTTTCCCTTTTCAAACTCAACACTTTAAAGTGTCTTTAATTATTTAACAGATACCTTTCCAAATCCACATGAGCCGCTCTTCACATTGGCATATATTAGATTCACCACACAGAACTTATTAAAAAAAGGAGATATGTAACTTTTAAAGCTGGTTAGCCCGTTCTTCTTATTTATTTTCTCCAAAACACCCCAGGAGCCAATGAAAGGAGTTGCATTTTCATCAAAACAACATTATGATTGTTGTGTTAACTGCACATATGAGGCCACATTGCCTCCTTTGAACACTCACAAGCCATGTCCCCTTTTGAAAGGGGCCATGCATTGCTTATTTCATATAAAAGGCACCAGGCCTTTGTTTTAACCACATAATACAGGACTGTCTCAGAAAATTAGAATATTGTGATAAAGTTCTTTATTTTCTGTAATGCAATTAAAAAAAACAAAAATGTCATACATTCTGGATTCATTACAAATCAACTGAAATATTGCAAGCCTTTTATTATTTTAATATTGCTGATTATGGCATACAGCTTAAGAAAACTCAAATATCCTATCTCTAAATATTAGAATATCATGAAAAAGTATACTAGTAGGGTGTTCAACGAATCACTTGAATCGTCTAATTAACTCGAAACACCTGCAAGGGTTTCCTGAGCCTTGAAAAACACTCAGCTTGGTTCAGTAAACTAAATCACAAGTATGGGGAAGACTGCTGATCTGACTGCTGTCCAGAGGACCGTCATTGACACCCTCCATCAGGAGGGTAAGACACAAAAAGAAATGTCTCAAAGAGCAAGCTGTTCACAGAGTGCAGTTTCAAAGCACATCCACAAAAAGTCTGTTGGAAGGGGGAAATGTGGCAGGAAACGCTGCACAACCAAGAGAGATGACCGCAGCCTTAACAGCATTGTGAAGAATAGTCGCTTCCAGAATTTGGGGGAGCTTCAAAGACAGTGGACTGAAGCTGGAGTCCAGGTATCAAAAGTCACTGTTCACAGACGTGTCCGGGAAATGGGCTACAATAGCCGTATTCCCATGGTCAAGCCACTTCTGAACTCAAGACAACGGAAGAGGCGTCTGACTTGGGCTAAGGAAAAGAAGCACTGGACAGTTGCACAGTGGTCCAAAGTCCTCTTTTCAGACGAAAGCAAGTTTTGTATTTCATTTGGAAGTCAAGGCGCCAGAGTCTGGAGAAAGGCTGGAGAGGAGCAAAATCCAAGTTGCTTGAAATCCAGTGTTAAGTTCCCACAGTCAGCGATGGTTTGGGGAGCCATGTCAGCTGCTGGTGTTGGTCCACTGTGTTTCATCAAGCCCAGAGTAAATGCAGCTGTGTACCAAGAGATTTTAGAGCACTACATGCTTCCGTCTGCTGAAAAGCTCTATGGAGATGAGGAATTCATTTTCCAGCATGATCTGGCACCTGCCCACAGTGCCAAAACCACCAGTAACTGGTGTACTGACCATGGCATTACTGTCCTCGATTGGCCTGCAAATTCCCCTGACCTGAACCCCATAGAGAATATGTGGGGTATTGTGAAGAAGAAGCTGAAAGACACCAGACCCAACAATGCTAATGAGCTAAAGGCCGCTATTGAAGCATCCTGGGCATCCATAACACCTCAGCAATGCCACAGGCTGATTGCCTCCATGCCACGCCGCATTGATGCAGTAATCCGTGCAAAAGGATTCCCAACCAAGTACTGAGTGCATTAATGGACATTTTCAAATGTTTGATTGTGTTTTGCTGTTATAAATCTTTTTTTTTTACTTGGTCTGAGGAACTATTCTAATTTTTTGAGATCAATCAGTCGCTTATCACTAAACAAAATGACAGTGCAGTAGACAAAGGTAATGACCCGAGTCTCAGCATTAGCTTTTCGAAACTGTAATCTGATGAATATTGTACAAAGCATCATAGTTTTAGTTGCTGACACAGCAATTGGTGTTTATTTGTTCGCTCTGTGGGGCTATTAATGTAGCTGCGCACTTGCAGGTGTTTGCATTCATCTAAATCAGCTCGTAATGGTGATCACAGGGGGAAGGTGCGCTTTGCTGCTCTCTTAATTGAGTTCTCTGTTATTTTCCTGTCCCAGGTTTATTCAGCAGATATCCAGAGGAGGACTATGAGTCATTCCCTCTGCCAGAGTCTGTCCCTCTCTTCTGCCTTCCCATGGGGGCCACGATTGAGTGCTGGCCAGCGAACACCAAATACTCCCTCCCCGTGTTCTCCACCTTTGTCCTCACCGGATCCTCTGGAGAGAAGGTAACGTGGATACATGGATAAATACACACTTCTGTTCTACTTTCTTTCTCAGCCTGAAGAATACCAAGTATCTCAGTGGCAGTGTCAGACAATAAAGGCTGCGAGTGACTGCCAGTGCCAGTTAGACCACATCAACAGATTTTAACTGCCATCTATACAGCTGACATAACCACAGACCAACGCTCTACAGTGTGGCATGACAAAACCAAAATACACTGCATGCCCTAAGGGAAAGTGGGGCAGGCATGCATGTTGACTCAGTCAGGTGGAAACACTTCTAGTGTTTCTTTTTGTAGGATAAGCCCATTTGTAAAAAATAAACCCACAAATAATGTAGCACATGTATAAACACGAACACACTTTTTTTTTTTAAATACACCCAAGGCCAGATACACTATGTTTTCACATTTACCTCCCATTCTCCTGTGCTCGAGGATAAACTGACTACAATTTCACAAAAATATCTTAAAGGGTGATTATGCTTCTGCACAGATAAATGTTTTTGTGAATATACGCAGGACAGGTGGTTAAGGGTTACGCACACATCTCAAAAATATCAACATGTGTAGTGCCGGTCAGGCCCTTCAAACACGCTGATGGTTAACCCAGCACTCTACAGTATGGGGAAGTTTTCCAATGTGATTTCCTCAACAGGTTGGCTGGCCGGCTGTTGTGATTGGTCAACTGCTTTGATATGTCCCGCCCTTTAACCACGTACAATTTGAAGCCAATAGAGCTGTAAGTGTTACATTGTAGTGTCACTATGTCGCTAAAGTAAACAAAGGAGTCCAATCGAGTTACTTTGGTTTGTTTACGACGTTCTGAAAATTCATTATTTTCAGATTTTTTCTATGTTTTTGTCCCACTAATCTGTACATCCATAGGAGCTGGGAACATTTTGTAAACTGACTCACACAGGCCGCCAGCAGATAAGCTTTTTTGCCCACAGTTGGCACTCAGGGTATTGATGTTCAATAAAGGTTAAACAGAGGTGCACTGTGCTTACTTTATTTCTGTGCTCATCGATGTTTTCATCTGTCTAAGATGGCCGGGATGATTCAGAGGATGGGTAGAGGAGTCTGACTGTTTGCTCCTTTTTTAATATTAGTTCATTTGATGGATATAGCAGTTGCTAAAAGAAAATTCCGGATTGTTCTCATTTCTTCAAAAGGCTGTTTAAGGTTCCAGACATATTTTGAGAGTTGAAGTGAGAATAAGAATTAGGTAAAAGTTAGTCCTTTTTGTCTGTGTTTGTGTGTGTTTATACATACATTACAGCTTTTATTAGCAGATTAATAAGCATATTGGCCACTATTTAGATGTATGTATAGCTTTGTAACAATGAGACACAGCATGGCTTTACACTGCTTAACAATCGTGCTTCTATTGGCTAGCGTTCAAACTGATTGTACGTGATAGGCTAAGGGACGAGACATCTTTAAGCGGTTGACCAATCACAACAGAGCCGGCCAGCTAACCAATCAGAGCAGACTGGGCTCTGGTTTCAGACAGAGGGTGAAAAGAGGTGCTGCAGCACAGGCAGTATGAGAGAAATAAAGAGCTTTTTGAACATTAAAGCATGTAAACATGTCACAGTAGAGACACTACATTCACAAATTAAACCCGAATTGGAGCACAATAGGGCCCCTTTAAGTTGTACTCCATACGGTGATGTGATACGTGTGCAGATGCTGAGCTGTGTATCCGACATGTTTCAGGTGTACGGTGCCGCCATCCAGTTCTACGAGCCCTTCCCCCAGGTGTGTCTGACTGATGCGCAGCGCTCCCAGCTGGGTCTCCTGAGTCCAGATCCAGTACAACCAGCCTCCTCCAGCTGTACGGAGACATCCACCAACACCACCAGCAGCCCGGCCAAAGCCCAATGCTCCGTCTACACCAACAAGTGCATCTGTCTGCTTTCACACTGGCCCTTCTTCGACGCTTTCCGCAAGTTCCTCACATTCCTATATCGCTACTCCATCTCCTGCCCTCACGCCCTGCCCATCGAGAAGTAAGCTCTCTTTCTTATCTCTAGATTTTTATGCTTTTTTTCTTGCTAAAAGTGATTTTTACACATTGTTCTTTATCAAGTTGCAAAGTGTGGGTGAAGTCACTAGTTTCAGATTAGTTTGTTCACATTCTCCATTTCCATTATAGATGTTTAATTAAAAGAAGTCTTTAATGTAACTCAACCTAGAGAAACGTCACTCTCCCAGATAATGTACAGTCATAAAGGTTAATTTTCTAACCACTACTCAATAATGTGGTGCAGGACACATTTTAACCTAAGTGATTTGATATTTCCTGCTGAAATGTACCCTGGGTGTTGTAGGTAACTTTACACTCTATAACCGTGTCTTTTTTAATACAGTTTTTCATATTTTCTATATGATAGGGAGAGTTAAGTTCAGCTTTTTAGAACTTTGAGTCACGTAAAATGATCTTTAGGAAAAATGAATTAATCTTTCAATTCTGGAACCAATGGGGCCTGAAGTACCGTTAGCTCTTATCATTTCACAACTCTGTAATCTTTTCTGACAATATATCCTCTGTTTAATGTTGAAATGTCTCTAAAGTCATATTCTGACAGGATTTAAATCAAAGATGAGCTCAGGTGATATTAAAAGCTCCCAACCCCCTCTAGAGAAATAAATCCAGTTTAAATGGAACTCACGACAGAAATATTATTTATTCCTTGACAAAAGTGCATCATTCTTTAACAGCAAATTACCACACACTGTCAACCTTACTAAATCAAAGGAGATATTATCAATATGTGATATGCAGAGGTACGGACAGCAAAGCCTTATGTTTAATGCCGATGTGGCTCTATCTGTACACTAGGAAAATATCTGTCCTTGCTTATGTCGCAGATAGTGTAACAATACACCAAATAACTAAATAGGTCCCGAAAGCAAGTTGTTTGAGGTTGAATATTTACTTTACCACTCTGGTAAGGTGAATTAACAGAATATATTTGACTGCTGCTCGTAACTCTTAGGCTTCCCGACTTTAAGAGGTGCATTGACTTATCATTCGAACATTAGCTGCCTGTAGCGGCCAGAATAATAATGAAATAAAACAGATAATTAGCTTAAAATAACACTGCCGCTGAGGCAACATTTTAGCTAATCTTACGCAGGGCAATGATCCAAATCCAGTCAGTAATCTCCGTTTGTGCATGATCCAATATCATTAACAAGAGAAAAATGAACATGTTTCTTATCTATTCCTTTCCTTAAGCCTTTCCTATGGCTTTCCTTGTGGCTTGAATCACCCTTTTAAAAAAACATGTGCCTACTAGTGCGCTACCCCCACCACCACCTGTCCCCAATATGTACAGTTACACCAGGGTCCTAATCACCCAGTGCCCAAACATGCCCTCAAAATAAAAGCATAAAAACTCCTTTAACTCAATTAAATAACAACACTAAATAATAATACATTCACTTTAAACAGATACAACAAGTACATAAATACATGTTTAACTATTAATAATATAAAGCAATATATAGCTCCAACACTGCCCATTATTCTTTGTTTCCCCCACAGGCACATCTCTCATTTTATGCACAAAGTTCCCTTCCCTTCCTCTCAGAGGCCTCGCATCCTGGTGCAGGTACGTTTGGCTCGCAGGAGGCATGTATTGTTTGCTGCATATGGCGCATGTGATAAATAGCTATTAATCATGCAGACAGTAGTGTTGTTTTCATACATTGTTTACGAATGCCTGCAGGGTGCCAATTCTTTCCTCCTTTATGGATGAATATTAAATGATTCAGTGCAGGCATATTGTTGGGTTGGTTTATCTCACTCTCCAGCTTTTCTGCAGCTTTCTCCTCATGACAGCCTGATGTTGAGCCAGCCAGTGTCTTCTCCCTTACCGCTCAGGTAAGAGCCGCTGCACACACGTGTCTTCTTGTTAGATGTTATAGAATATTGCAATTTCTAACTGACTGTCACAAGGATGCACTGTATGAGCTGTATATGGTTAAGCATAGTTCAGATCTTGTATTGATTTATAAGACTGTTAGTTGTATGAAACATTTTCAATAAGAAAGCACAGGTAGATCTTATATACTGTATATTATATCGTCAATTTTGAGCTGCCCTCATACACTTAAAAACATAATTCATCGAATACCAATATTAGATTTCCAATTCAACAATATCTTTTTAGTATTTTTCGACCCCATAATCTGTTTAATGGCCACAATGAGTTAAAACCTGTAGTAGTTTCTCCTGGCTGTATCTGGAACATTTTTATTTCATTTTGTTTTGTACACTTGTGTTTGTCGTAGCGGTGGTCGATTTTCCACGCTGCTCCAGAACCTCGGACCAGAGAACGCCGTCACCCTGCTGGTGTTTGCCGTCACTGAACACAAGATCCTGGTGCACTCGTTACGCCCCGCTGTGCTGACCAGCGTCACCGAGGCTCTGGTGTCGGTAGGTTCCTCTCTTCAGCTTCAGACGGGGGGTCGTTTTCTATCCTCTCACCTGTTAGCGTTAAACTCTTAATGCAGCCATGCCCCTCATTACTTTTGTAAACTCCAGCTTTTGTATTTTTAGTAACTGCTGCACTTTTTAATGTTCCTTATGTTTTTATAGTCACGGAATCTGTCACTATCAGTTGGTAGCGGCTTAAGTCATAAACTGTGTTTTGTGGTTATTGTCATCCTCAACTAATATATTTACATCATGTTCTTTTCTCTGCTAACCTGAATGTTGAGATCTTTCAAATGAGCCCTTTTTTATTTTTTCCATCCTCTTCCTCAGATGATCTTCCCGTTCCACTGGCAGTGCCCGTATATTCCTCTTTGCCCACTGGCGCTGGCTGACGTATTAAGCGCCCCCTGTCCATTCATCGTAGGAGTGGACTCCCGCTACTTTGACCTTTATGACCCCCCACCAGATGTGAGCTGCGTGGATCTGGACACAAACACCATCTTCCAGTAAGCCCTGAATGCAAAACCTCCCATTGTTGCTGCTATATTATTTATGTGAAGGGTGATATCTGTAAAAGGACCGTTTTGGATACTCTGTTGCCTTCTCATGATGCAAATGAAGTGGGATCATAGTGTGAGGGATTAACCCTCAGGGCATTAAGCCGCATATAGGCTGTACGGCGCTCTTAGAGCTCAACATTGTTTCCTTTGCTGCATATTTTTTTCCAAACCACAAAACTGCCAGTTCACGAGTTCTAACTTTAGAGGCCAGACCGTTTTCCTTGAGTCTGGGTGAGAATGGTTATTTTTCTAGTGTCAGGCTTGTTTTAATATGAAGAGAATGCATTTTTCTAAGGCCTCATGTAAGGTCAGTTATGCTTCACATCATTTTGTCTGGCCTCATTACCAGTCAAACAGCATTAGGGTGGTCTCCCCCCCGGCCCGCCCGCTGTTCATGTTGGTTTTGGCCTCTCAGCCTCTCCACAGCTCACTGTGTGCTTCTCCTTTACCAGCAATGAAGATAAGCGAGCCCTCACGTGGAAGATCCTGCCAAAGAAAGCCTGTAAAAACCTGATGAATGTGCTGAGCAATCTCCACCAGCAGCTGGTCGACGGTGAGTTCTGATCTGATAAAACTAAAAAACATTAGAGCATCGGTAGTCCTTCATGTGTGGCAAAGTCAAATTCAGCAACCTTTTCCATTCACCTGGTTTTCAGTTTGTGTTCAGTCGGCTGTAAAAATAACTGGGTTGTCATTCCGTTGCATTCTCGGGAACACGATACTTGAGGAACTACTGGAGGGACTTCCTTTTACATTTTGCCCCCCCCCCGTTGACAGTTCACGAGCATGCTCCCCCCCCATTCAAACTACTGTTCTGTTCTCCAATCCACTCATTGAAATATGAATAATCCCATAATGTCCTTTAATTACTAATCTGTGGTGCTGATTGTATTTCTGCCAACTTTCTCTGCTCCTCTAAGAGCTTGCTCCCTAAGAGATCATGAAACCTGCTGCGTATCGAGCCGCAGAAATTGAATAAATGAATTTCTGATTCAGTGAAGTGAAAATCTACCCACTTTCTGATGGATATTGATAGGCCTGGCAGAGATTTGAGTGGATACATTTAAGCCCCATGGACTTCGGAAAATCTACTTGAGTTTATTTTTTCTAATGATGTAAGCCTTACCCTTATTTGCTAATATGAATAATAACTTACTTAAAGCAGTGCTCTGGTATAAGAACCTTCAATACAAATCCTTTGATCGTAAAGACTCCACCAAAATGCAAAAGATGGAACAGCAGCAAAAGTGATGATTCAACCATTATGTTGACCTGTAGAGATTCTATTACAGTTTGTAGTGATGGCTGCTGATGTATTTCCTCTTCTGTCTTTAGGTCAGCAGCGTCCTGACGGGCTGCTGGAGCTGAGCATGAATGATTTGACAGAGCTGAGCTGTGGTAAGAGCCTCCACACGCTGGAGCTGGAGATCCAGGAAGCCTTTCTGCGCTTCATGGCGGCCATTTTGAAAGGCTACCGCTCATTCTTGCGACCCATCACCCAGGCACCTTCTGAGAAAGCGACGGACGCCAGCTCCCTCTTTGACCTGCAAGGTATCTGGAATAATGTCACTTTGACCACTTGTAACCTAAACTTTGGCTCACTTAACGTAACCTTGTGTCTTTGATAACCTGCAGTGCAGAGGAAACGGCGTGACAAGAAATGTATCTGTAAACAGATGGTTTAAGCTTTACTGTTCCAGTAATCTGAAGAACTTGTTCTGTCAAGGGAAATAAAGCTAGTCCACAACAAACTCCTGCTTGGTAGAAATATTGGTTTGTCGTGAATAAACAATAGAAAGCCCATAATCACTGCATGATTTAGAAGCTTTGATTAGTCATTCTAGCAAAAAATAATCAGAAGGAGCTTTGGCATGTTTTGACAGCCCTCCTTGTGCACACAGATGATAATTGATTGTAGGAAGATGAATTTTAGTTCCAAGGTCAAGAATAAACTTTCATGCACAAGGACTTGACAAAACATTTCAACAGAAAGACATCTATTTCAGAAAATCTTTTCCTGATAATACTTATATAATATATATATATATATGTCAGTCAGTCAGTCAGTCATGTTTGGTGGTATAGCTCTGTATAAAATACAGTATAATGTCTGAATTGGCTCTCCAGGCCTGCATCTCCTTGAGAAATATCACATCAGTCTTTTTTTAAACATCTGGAATTCACTTAGAGTTTCTCATGTACCTCAGTTCCTGAGGGTCATGTCTAAGTCAAAGTTATTGGAGACAAAACTGTGCTGATATTTACTTAAATAATCGAATGAGTTACTGATTTAAATGTTAAAATAGCTAAGGGGAGAAAAAACAGTTTGAGTACAGGACATTGTAGACGGATCAAAAAATATTTGAACCTTAATTGTTTAGTTTGCTCCACTTTCATCATAATTTAGGCTTCAGCCACAACTATGAAGTTACAGTTACAGTCCATAATTAGCACTTATGTGTCTTTGAATACATAAACTAAAAACTGTGTCATATGTAGCTCCTTCCTCTCTACAGCTGGCCAGCTTCAGAGACAGATGGCGTTGTTTAATACATGAGTTCTCATAAGTGTCCATCCTCAGCTCTGAGTAAACACACACGGAAAGTGTTTGGGTAGCGAGGTTTGAGGAGTTGTTGGATGTTCAAGGCTGCTGGCAGACTGAAGGTTAGTCGGTTAGCGCCGCAGCTGCTAAATGCTCCCGAGGCCCGAGTGTTGCCTCTGGATGGGAGCCCGTGAAAGCAGGGTGACATCACAGCTGAAATGAGTTGGGGAGAAATCACGGAGGATAGCTGTTGCCAAGGTCGTGTCCAGTGTGCGTTATATGATACAGCAAAAGGAATGGCTGCAGTACATTACATAATGACTGGAGGAAAGATGTAACTGCTGCTCGTGCATCATGTGTATGAACTCCTGACCGTTTTTTCGGATCTATAACAACAAAATTATACGGGGCGTTAATGTGCCTGTGTAGATTTCCCTGCGGCCCCGTAAAAATCACAGTTTCCTCCATCATGTGATTTAAAGTGCTTTCAGTCGGACGGCTGTGACTTTATTAGTGTGTCATACAGATTGTGTCTGCAGTTTCTTTTAGCTTCACAAACTGTGGTTAATGTTGGTATAGGTGTGTGTGCATCTATTAGCGTCCAAGGTCAGAAATAATTAAAGGGTGACAAAAAACTTAACTCAATACTGGACCTTCGGTGCTCAATAACTACGGTATGGGTTTTTGAGTTTTTTGTTACCTTGAAATTATGAATATTATATATACTGGGCTCCTCTGTTGATGTTTCAAACATCGTCATTAAATTATTGAGCGGATGTTCACATTTAAACACATTACTGAAATGTGTTGTTGTCCACATTGACATAAAAGTTTTCAATTCTTAAAGTGAAATCTTGACCTTTTTAGAAAACAAATGCACAAAACAATTTCACCTCATGGTTTTGTGGTTTTAGAGCTGTCTCATTCAATGTAGAGATAATGTATATAAAGTTTAAAAGCAGATACTAAATGTCATTTGAGATGAGATGGTTTTGTCAACCAGTAATCATTAGTTATTTTTTCAGTTATCTGTTCTGTTTGTCTTTTTGAAATCCTTTACAATGTTAATTCTCAAATATGACTCAGATCTTGTTAGAAGGTTCATTGTAGTCAGTGTCGATGTTTAAAAATCAAGCACTGGGTCCTTGTGGGTTGTTGTTTTGGGGTCTCAACGTTTTTTTTCAGATGTAACTACATAATTGTGGCTAATTGCCATCATTATTTAACATTTACATATTATATTTACATATACATTTTTACACTGTATTGAACTTACAGTGATTCCTTCCAAGAAAAGGAAAACTCTTTAACTCTTTGTATCCGCAATGTTTCAACCAGCAAATGTGAGGACATTTAACCTACGTTTGAATTTTTTTATAAATAATTCATTACTCAACCAATAATTTAAGCAATAAATAGGACATTAAGAGGGATCGCGAGAGTGTTTTTAGACTCTGCTGGGAGTAGGGACTCGGATCAGTTGATGGTCCAGCTGCCAGTCCAGCTGCCAGTGTCAGGACTAAAATATTTATCAGCTTCAGGAAGTGTTCCTCTGCAGCGTTGGCCGTCTGGTTTGGCTTCCACCTCTGTGCTGTCGGCCAGTAGTCATCCATCCTGCTTTCAGTCTAAAACTATTAGTCTGTTTGGCTGCTTTCAGGATCTGTGACGGAAGCCATTCACCACAATGTTGTACATCCCAAATCAGCCATTAGACTAATAAAACGTGTTGGCTTGCCTTAGCAAACAAGACGAATGGAGGTTATATACACTAATGTATATATAAAGACCCTTCTATAGGACGATGGAGTTTTTAACCACAAAATCATACACATCTATACCTTTTACCAGTACCGGTGGGGTAGGTAAGTTTGAGAAATCGACTCAAGATACACTTTTTGTTATATTCATGGAATGCTCTTAACATCCCGATAGCAATGAATATCTTAAGTGCTTTGACAAAAAATCCTAATGTCATCTGTGGAAGCCGTAGTGCTGTAAAAAGCACGACCAATCATTTTAGCCGGCCCGGCTAAAATAACTGGATGGCCTACGTGGCTGTCAGCCTGCCATCTGTGCATAAACTTATCTAGTGCCCTCATTGGTCATGTGCATGTTCCTGTGGGTTGGAGGAGGGGCTCTGTAAGGAAGTGGCAGATTTGTTCCGGCTGTGTATTTTCAAATTCTAGCGCACTCGAGCTGGTTTCTCCGAAATTACCTACCCCACCTTTAAAGACGAAGTATGTTAAAAAAAACTTGCTACTACACTATAAATGATCTTTTAACTGGTCAGCACATTAGAAAAGAAAATAAATCTCAGCAATGAAAGATAACGTTTTTTTGTCCCCAGGGTTCTTAAAGAGCCGGGACCGCTCCCATCAGAAGTTCTACTCGCTGATGACCAAAACACAAATGTTCATCCGCTTTATTGAGGAATGTTCTTTCGTCAGCGACAAAGACGCCAGTCTGGCCTTCTTCGACGACTGTGTGGACAAAGTAAGTGTGTTAGTTAATCACACAGCACAAACTGCATATTTTTTGATACATTCGGCTACTCACAAAAACCTTCAAATCATCAATGGCAGTTTCACCAGGCTGCTTTGCTTTGTGCTCCACTTATCATAGTATTAATACGTTCCACTCTTCTGTGTTACTTCACATGTGATAAGCCGAACCTTTCCTTTCCCAATTTCCTGAGTTTCTCTTTCTCTTTCTGCCTCTGTTTGCGGGCAGCTCTACAATTCCGAGCGGAGTGCAGACAAAGCAGGCAAGGTAAGATTATACAGTAGTTATTTGGTTTTCAATTCTTACCTATTGCGTCTACATTTTGTTCTCAGATGGAGGATTTGTGCATGGTGCGTGGTCCAAGAGTTCCTTACGATCCAAGCTGTCACCTTCTTAGATCTTTCCATATTTAATGAAAATCTGAATTTTCCCTATCTATATCAAGTTTGCTGAGGCAGCAGTTAGTCTTGAAACTGCAGCTCCATAGAAAATCCTTTTCTGCCCTAAATGTTTCACGACTGGCTAGAGTAAGGGCTTTTACCGATTCAGTGGTTTGTGTAGAGCTAATGGAGCTTGAAAGTAGTTTCTTTTTACATTCCCTGGACTCATATCCTTCAGAGTGACAGTATGAAAAGCATCGGTGTATCCTCTTTGCTGCTCTGGGAGCATTTGCGTAGTGTGACCTCATGTCCTCACATAGTAGTGTTTCTCTATCAGACTGTGTGGTTTTGTGCTGCAGGGTTACATTTTAAGTGTTTGCAGTCTTAAAGTCCATCCAGTCACTCGGTTCCCCAGGCATGTCTGTGGGTCACTGGTTCTACAGGTGACGTTTGCAACAAACTCTGAAATAGACTCAGCTGTCCTTTTGGGGGGGGGGGGGGGTGTAATTGAGACGTGGCGGAAGTGAACGCAGAGGCCAGCATCCACAGCCTCCCCTGCTTGTGTGTCAGCTCCACGGGCCATTACATTCTCCAACTGTCTTTCCGCACTGTGCCTGGTATACATTATCTACACATATATGCACACACACACACGCGCACACACACACACACACACACACACACACACACACACACACACACACACACACACACACACACACACACACAGACACACACACACACAGACACACAGACACACACACACACACACACACACTCACTAATATAATGTTTTTGTATTGCTTCAAAGTTATTAAGCAGACACTGTTTAACTGAGCATCCCGGAGAGCTCCCTGTTAGATCTTAATGAACTGAATGTTGTTTTTGAGACGCAAACAAGATGATCCCGTCCAACCTGTCTGCTTTTTTTGTTCTTCTGCTGTTTGAACCGACAGCAGAGACAGATTGCTGCGGTTACCTTCACAGCTGTCTCCCGTCTCTGTGGAGCAGTGTAGGTTGTCTACAAAAAATGTAATGGTGGTACAAAAAGAACTCCTGCTAGCACACAGGTATAAAGGACATCATATTCGCTATGTGGGGGCGGCTGCTGAACTTTCTGTTATCGTGCCTATATTATAATGAATTAGACAATCTGTTGTACCTCTGATGTGTTGGTGATGTGGGTCTGTTTCCAGAACATCTCCATGATGAGGGACCCCATAGACCAGGGGTGGGCACCTTTTTCCACTGAAGAGCCATTTCCATTTTTACAACATCCTCAGAGGGCCGTACAAATTATTGAACTCAACCTCTGCTTAAAAAAACCCCATTCATTTCCAGATGCTAATAACAACAATCCCCGGTACCGCTCTCTCTCTCTCTCGCACGTGCGCTCACACACAGCCGAGCTTGAATGTCACACAAAGACCCAGAAGTAGTACTGTAATGTAGCATATTATTTTCGATGGCGTTATTGACTGTATGATCAGTATGTCAGATGAACACATCGCCATTGGGCTTACAACTAAAGACACAGCCACGCAAAAACTGCGGCATGTGTACGGCTCCTTACGGGTATTTCAATTTCTGAAGTGCCGGAGCAGCATTCCGGTGCTCTCCGTCAGAACTAAACCCATGTCAGACAAGACATATACCACGTTAAGCTCGTGTTGTGTTCAAGGAACCTGTCCTTGGCCAGGAAAAACAGGCACTCGCTTGTTTAATTCTTTTGCGGTTTAGATTTCTTGAATTCTTTTTTTGTTGCGTGTGTTTATAAATTACCTCGAGGGCCGTAACAAATGGTCTTGCGGACCGTATATGGCCCGGAGGTTCCCCACCCCTGCCATAGACCTTAATGTTTTTTCTAAAAGACAGACACTTTTTATGACTGAGGTTATTATCACTTTTATTTTTATCAGACTGAATTATAGACTTTCAGCAAGTGCTTTCCTTCACTTCCTTCCGTACAAATACAATCAGCGCTTGTAGCTCTAAAGCACTTCTCAATTTATGATGCTTCCCGGCATGACCCCTCATATTTTATATCCACCACAAAAGTTAATCCTCCTGCTTTAAGATTCACTCGCTGTACAGAATGTCTGATCTTTCAGCCAACTGCAGTAAAACGTGTGCAGTAGCTCCAAATGTCAGTGATGATGGGTGTCATCCATTGTGCTCACTGTATTTCATTTTGCCATCTTGAGAGTTTTTTTCTGGCACCATTTCATAAAATCTGAGCACTTTTCAGACCATTAAGCAGCAATAACGTGTTGTCCTCTGGAGACGTTCTGCTTTCAACTTCATTTTGAATACATGTAATACTCTCTTGTCTTTTCAAAGGATTCAATACTACTAGAATGTCTGTATAGTAATATTGACAATGGTGAAAAAAAGCATAAACATTTACTTAAGGAAGGGTTATAAAACTAGTAAAAGCCATGCCATTTACTTAAAGGTGGGGTAGGTAAGTTTGAGAAACCGGCTCGAGATCGCTAGAATTTGAAAATACACAACCGGAGAAAATCTGCGACTTCCTAATAGAGCCCCTCCTCCAACACACACGAATGCGCACATGACCAATGAGGGCACGAGATAAGTTTGTGCCCCGATGGAAGGCTGACAGGCAGGCAGGCCATCCAGTTACTTTAGCCGGGCCGGCTAAAATGATTGGTCGTGCTTTTTACAGCGCCATGGCTTCCACAGATGACTTTTTTTTATGGATTTTTTGTCAAAGCACTTAAGATATTCATTGCTATCGGGATGTTAAGAGCATTCCATGGAATATAACAAAAAGTGTATCTCGAGCCGGTTTCTCAAACTTACCTACCCCACCTTTAAAGGGGACCTATCATGCAAAATGCACTTTTGTACGTCTTTTACATTGCATTTCGCTGACGCTTTTATCCAAAGCGACTTACAATAAGTACATTCGACCAGGAAGACACAACCTTGAAGAAAACAGAATCATATAAGTACATCAGGTTTCATAGAGCCAAACATTTCAAGTGCTACTCAACTGGCTATAGATAAGCCAGTCCTTTATTAGTAGATAAGTGCTCTGTTAGCAGTTCTTTGTTAGTAATTCTATCGAGGGAGTTGCAGTAGTCTAGGCGTGAGATGACGAGAGCCTGGAGCAGAACCTGCATTGTTTTCTGGGTCAGCTGGGGACGTATCCTCCTGATGTTGTAAAGCGTGTATCTGCAGCAACGGGTTTCTAGCAGCGATGTTTGCAGTGAAGGACAGTTTGTTATCTAGGATCACACCCAGATTCCTTGCAGTCTGAGTCGGGGAAACAATAGAGGGGCCGATGTTGATTGTTAGGTCAAGAGTGGGACAATCTTGTCCCGGAAGGAAAAGCAGTTCAGTCTTTTCAAGGTTGAGCTTGAGGTGATGAGCAGACATCCACTGAGAGATGTCAGCTAGACAAGCAGAGATGCGTGCAACAACCTGGGTCTCTGAGCGGGGAAAGGACAGAATTAATTGGGTGTCGTCAGTATGAAAAACCATGCGGGCTAATGACTGATCCGAGCGAGTTTGTGTACAGGGAGAAGAGGAGGGGACCAAGAACAGAGCCCTGAGGGACCCCTGTAGTTAATTGACAAGGGTCGGACTCGGACCCTCTCCAAGTTACCCTGTAGGTACGGTCTTTGAGGTATGAGGTGAGGAGGGAAAGTGCAGAGCCTGAAACTCCAAGTTTTTGAAGAGTGTGAAGGAGGATCTGAAGTCATTTGATTTATAACATTAGGATGAGGATCTGATGGTTCACCGTGTCGAATGCAGCAGACTAGGGGTCGACCGATTATCGGCCTGGCCGACACAGACAGAGGCAAGCAGCAGCCCTGAGCGGCAGAGCCATACATGTGTTTCGAAGGTAAATCAGTTGAAAGCCGAAGTTCAATAAACATCCCAATCCCCTATGCTGAAGTTGCAAAAACACCACGATCTATTGATCAAATTCTATCAGCTTCCCAGTTACACAGGGATGCGGGAAGTCAGTCAGAGTTGGGGGTGCGTGCAGTGTCTCGCAGCGGAGTAACTGTGGTGCGGAGGCCCGAAGGGGGGGCTGCGAGTGGAGCCTCGCAGTTTTTCAGGTTGATATGTGAAGCTCATTAGCTAGCCAACATGTATTTAGCAAAATATTAGAAGTGAGGCTACTAGACTAACGTTAGGTCTACTGCCTCACTTGTAATAGTTTGCAAAACATTAGCTAGCACTAGTGTTTTGCAGTTGCTAGCAATTTATTGGGATTTTATGCAAGATAGACAGGCATTGGTTTGATATAATAAATTAAGCATTATTGTTAGTTAAGCATGTCAGCCTGCAGCCCCACTTCTTGTCTCTCTCTAACTCATAGCAGATGGCTTTACTAAAGAAAAGGGCATAGAGAGGAAACCAGTTGTAAGATGTTTAAAAGTTAATTAAACATAATATATGCTTAAATGCATTTCAAAGAAGTTGTGTTGAGTTGTGTTGGAGTTTGTGTTATTCTACATTTTGACACCAAGATTTTCTGATTTTACTGCAAATGTATATCGGTTCCAAATATCGGTTATCGGTCTCCTTGATTACTAATAATCGGTATCGGTATCGGCCTTGAAAAAGCCATATCGGTATAGGTATGGCCCTACAATATATTATTCAGATATAACATGATAGGTCCACTTTAAGTAAAGTAATCATTATGCAGAATGGGCCATTTTAATTTATTACACTTTATTTTATCATATTTATTGATGAATTATCAACTGTTATTACTTTATTGTTAAAGCTGGTAAACGTAGGGCTTTTTTAAATTCCAATATTCTACGATTTAGTTTATGAATTTCACCAAGGGCTCAATATAGTGTTATCAATCATCAAAATGTACTTGTGGATTATGTTTTGTAATATTAATATAAATCTGCAAAGTAACTAAAGGTAATAAAGGGTTAAAAAACGAATATAAATAAAATATATTTGCTGCTGTGTTGCAGTGACATAAAGTTATAAATAATCAGAAGTGGAAATACTTTATTAAAGTACCTCACAATTGTACAATATTTATTTAAATATACTTAGATAAATCAGTTGGTCATTGAGAGCTGGATTACAGTAACTGATCTGTTATAGTTGCTGCATAAAAGTAATAATAAAATATATATCCACAGGACATCTTATTGTCATGAGTCTTTTTTTCGCTTCTCTGTACAAAAGCAAATATCAGCAGCAGAACAAACGTGCTGCTCACACACTGGCACAGCTCCCTCGAGGTGCAGATTTAAATGTATGGAGTTGACACACAGTGACTGGACAAAGTGACCTATTGATCCGTCTGTATAAATCCTCCTTGCGATGTTTAGATTCTCACAGCTTCTGACATGTCTGCTCTCCCTTTACTTTAAATCAATCAAACCCTGTTATTCACTCACACGTAACAATCCACACAACAATCTATTGATAATGGCTTATTTAATTTATAGTTTGGCTCCCCATGATTCTCTTTTAAGATAACTTATATCTGATGTTTTACTGATACCGTTGCCAAAATGATGGGACCCTCAATGTATTGTTTGTTGTATCAAGGGGCCCTATCATGCTTTTTGGGGTTTTCCTGTTTTCTGAAAAGGCTAAAATCTTAAAGTTTCCTCCAGAGGGAGTTTCTCTCCCACACACTCCCCCCTTGAAACACCTCCATTGGAGTCCTTTGTTTTCTTTCTCAACATAGTGACATCACTATGTAACACTCGCGCTTCTATTGGGTAGCGCTCCCACACATTGTAGGGAGCTGGTTTCAGGCAGAGTTGTGAAAAGAGACTCATACAGGCAGTATGAGAAAAATAAAGACCTTTTTGAATATTAAGGTCAAGGTAGAGGCACAAAATAGAAATATGAACCTGAAAATTGCAAAAATAGGCCTCTTTATAGTATTGTCTGCTATACTAGAAAGAAACTTTTGGGGTGTTTTTCTTCACAACCAGTGACATTTTCTCAAACCAGGAGTAGCAATAGTGGCAAAGTCTGCTGCAATAAACATTTGATGGGTAATGTTGCTTTAAATACCTACAGTACAGTATGTGTTTTCTGCAGTACATGCTACCTTCTGATTTACATTTGACAGTGCTGGATATTATGGACATCTGTTAAAGTGTAACATAAGTAATTGTATATGATTTGGCATAATATTGCACTGTAAGAGAAAAGTGGAGGAAATAGGGGCTAGTGTCGTTGTTGTGTGGGCTGTAGAGTGAGTTTATAAACTAGAGTATAGGAAGAAAAAGGGAAGCGTCAACTAGGTCACCTGCTGTCATGCTCCCTCAGCTCTCTCAGTCACTCAGTCTGTTGAAATCCTGCTATCAGGGTGACAGATACAAAGCTGTTCTAAAATGATGTGTCAGTAAAAAAAAGAAGTGTTTTCAGAAAGGTGAATTAGTCTGTTAGGCCAAATACCCTCCATGCAGACACTGAAATATGTATTACAGGGCATAATGTTAAGCTCGGTGTTTGCCTCAGCTCTGTTGATGAAGGGTCCCGGTGCCAGCGCTCAGACGTCTGTTCATGTTTTTACGCTCTGTTCTGCAGGTGGACGCTGACAGGCCGGAGGAGAGCCGGCTGATAGAGATTGATGAGTCTCAGCGCAGCGAGCACACAGTCTTCATCACGCCTCCAGAGCTGCCCCCCCTGCCTGAGGGGGAGGAACATCCACTCTGCTACAGGTGAGAACTCTACCATTAGGACACACATTTCAACTCAAACAGGGGAATACATATAACATTTCTCACTGGCTGAAGTACATTTACTCAAGTACTTAAATAAGATTTTTAGGTTCTGTACTTGAGTATTCCTCATGTTGTGCTTCATTTGTTTGATAATGCATCACTTATAAGTAATATGATATATATATTCTATTAAAATGTGCATTTCTACCTAATATAATGTTTTTTACGTTAAGTGTGATTTAATGCTGATACTCTTATATACTCAAGTCAAAGTCAGTGAATATTTCTAAACTGTTGTAATGTTATTTTTATTTATGTGAAATGTATTAATATTAGTTTTCGTCTTCTGATTTTTCTTTAGTTTTTTTATGTTTAGGATTTCTTCTTTGTTGATCTGGTAATGCAACTAAGCGTTAACAGATGAAAAACCAAAATGATTGTTTTTATGATTATTATTATTAGATCGACCTGTCACATGAATCATGTGCAAAGCCTGTGATTGAATTATTCATCAGGCTCATTTTATTTATTAGACAAGTTGTAAATGTGCTGATTTTAGTTTCAATCAATCAATCAAAGTTTATTTATATAGCCCAATATCACACATTTGGCTCAGTGGATGTTACAGTTTGTACAGAATATGAATACGAATACGACACCTAAGTTTCATCTCCCTGTATAAAACCAACTGAATACAGCAGGAGAAAAACAAAAAACAATAATACTTTGCTTTGATGGTTTCTGATTAAATACCAGCAGGAGTCCAGTTCCCTAGCTGCGACCAACATCTGATCGCTGTTGCTGCTGGACTGTGTGGCTCTGAATATGTGCTATTTGTATTCTGCATTCATTTCACACTAAATAATTTATTCCAAAGAGTTTTCAGAACCACTTAAGTTAAGTCCCCTAATAATCCATAATGACGAACAGCTTTCCAGAATATATAATCAGATCTCTTTGAAGATAATTACAAGCAGACTGTTTTTATGATCACTATAACCTGGAAAGGAATCTTTTGTTGTTAGACAATGCCAACAGGAACATTGTTTTTATTCTCATAGACAAATCTGTGCCTGCAGTCATTAATGTGTGAATGTATGTTCTCCATCAGGTACGATGGCTTCCCAGTGTTAACTCTTGACCTGTTTGACCCTGTGGAGGGCCTGCGGACCCCCTCCTCCCGCCTCACTGCCAAGCAAAGCTGTCCCACTAGCCCTGCCCCCATGTTCAGACGCACCAAGCAGGTCAGCGCCGCAGTAACTCACTATCTTAATGATTTATTGATTTAGGTTCTGAGCCCGTGATCTTCTGCAGGGTTACCTGAAATTTGAGAATCCAGCATAAATAGACAAGTACCTTGATCATAACCAGAAATCTTTATTTATCCCAAGGATGGTTAGGTTTCACGATAGTTGATCCATTTTAGAATGAAATAAATAAAGAATAAATGAAGAAACTAAAGGTATTTAAATAAACATAAGAAGTTAATGTAAAATGTTCAATAAAACATATACAAAAGTAGATGATATAAGAAGTTACATAACATTTGTGAACAATGTATGAAAATATATAAAAGTATACTAGAATACATAGAGTTGCGTTTTAGTATTAATAAGATATACGTGCTTAATTTCACAGCTTAAACTTAAAGGGTTAATCAGTCTACACTAGAAAATAAAAACAACAAGCTTAGGAAATAGTGGTAACAACATTTATATTATTCTCTAGGTGTTTGTCGAAGATTCAGAAATAGATTACATTTTGGATAAACATTGTCTCTAACACATATCCATGAGCCAGATCTGTACAATACATTATTTCCCTCACCCTCCTCTTCATCCACAGGAGATCAAAACAGCCCAGAAGATAGCCAAGAAGTACTCGTCCATCCCTCAGCTGTGGTCCAAGTGCCTGCTCCGTCACTGCTACGGCCTGTGGTTCATCTGCCTGCCAGCGTACGTCAAGGTGTGCCACTCCAAGGTTCGGGCACTGCGCACAGCCTATGACGTCCTCGGGAAGATGCAGGCTAAGAAACTGCAGCCACCTGATGAGGTGCCACCAGATTTGTACTATTTCTGACAGTTACAACAGTCTTTGCACTAATTTTAAATCAACACTTTTGTTGAGGGTCTATTTGTTGAAGTTTATTTCTCCCTGTTTCAAACAATCTTTCAGGTCTGTTACCGGGTGCTGATGCAGCTGTGTGGACAGTACGGCCAACCTGTCCTGGCAGTCAGGGTCCTCTTTGAGATGAAGAAGGCCGGAGTCCACCCCAACGCAATCACCTACGGCTACTACAACAAGGTACAGAATACGCTTCTATTGATCATTATAAAGCCTAAATTATGTTAAAGGGCCCTTTTTATGCTGTTGTGGGTTTTCCCTTACCTGTAGTTTGTTATATAGGTTTTTGTGCATGTAACTGGTCTAGAAAGGCTGAAATCTCAAAGTTCACTCCAGAGATAGTCTCCCTCCCCCCCCGCCTGAAACGCCTCCATTGGACTCCTTTATTTACTTCTGTAATATAGTGATATCACCATGTAACACTTGCACTTCTATTGCCTATTGCTCCAACAAATTGTACGTGAGATACGTTAAGGGGCGGGTATGGGCATAGATATGTCTCATAATTATTTGTGTGAACATAACAATAATTTGTGTGTAACTATGTGATTTGGAAATGTAAAACACCATCCACAATGCATTTAAAAGATTTGCAAACTCACAAATAAATGTGCAAGTGTAAAACGGATCTGCAAATACGCTAAATATTTTCACAAATAAAAAAAAAATCTGTGAATATCTCTTTAACATTTACAACTTTCGATCCAGCATTTGTGAATCCATTTTGTATTTGTCGACCAAAAATGCGCTTGCGGATCTCAAATCTCTGCTCGTGGATCTCAAATCTTTTTAAATATTAAAGCATGCAAACATGTCACAGGCACAAATATGAACCTGAAATGTAGCATAAAAGGCACCTTGAATATGGCAGTTAAGTTCCATATTGCATTTGTACAAAAAAGTGTCCTTGATTATAAAGGTGGATATAGAGAGCACATGACTCATACCGACCCAATGCAGGGTCTCACAGGCGCTGATATAAACATATTGGCACTGGGAGTCCCACATGCTATACTGTTGGCCTGGGTGTGGTGTTCCTGATGTGGGTGTGTTCATAATATTCTGCTGATTCGGCTGCAAGTTTGACAAATTTGTGAACACACCCATGACAGCCAAATCTCTAGAAAGACTGTTTAGGTGTCTACTGCCTTTACCATCCGTTGTGATGGATGACAATACAGACTTGGTAAGAGCAATACAATTCAATAAATGTCAGGAGAATTGGCTTCTGTACAAATCGTGTTATAGTGACAGGCTGCCACATCAGAAAAAAGCTCATTGTAGGCATTATATTATATGGTGATTGAGAAAGAAATGTCAAAATGTGATAAAGTCGATAATAAAATGCAGAGACATAGGAGTTCTTCAAATAAAATGACCTCTTAAGACACTCATCAAATTCAGTTTCTCAAAAAATATGTTGATTATTCATTTATGATTCATATATTTTTTTTTTTTTTTTTTCGTTAACGGAAAAATCTGAAAGCAGTCCGTCATTTTGACGGATTAGAACAAACTCAGAACAGCGCCAAAGTTTCCCCGCAGCAGGGCTCCGGTGTTATGCCCTTATGTCGTTTCCAGACCTAACTGCCGTACAAATCATTGAAATGTCTGGGAGTTTATGCTTTACGCTGTGGCGCGCTCCCGCGAGGTGCAGTGGGCATGCACAACACGGCATAACACCGGCGCTAATCCCCCGAGAGCCTGGACCAAAGGTTGCGTCGCTTTCTTTGTCAGGAGGGGATGTATCCTCCTGATGTTGTAAAGAGTGTATCTGCAGCAGCGGGTTGTAGCAGCGATGTTTGCAGTGAAGGACAGGTTGTTGTCTAGGGTCACACCCAGATTCCTTGAAGTCTGTGTCGGGGAAACAACAGAGGTGCCGATGTTGATTGTTAGGCAAGGGCGGCGGGTACTGTAGGCTAGGGAAGGCTAAGCCTTCCCAAATATTTCTGTCACTGCATCCTGGCAAAATAAAAATATAATGTTTGTGTCTTTGACATTAGCGCTGCTATGCAGCCACCTGTGCCCTGTAGGCCTACTACGAAGCCAGTTTAACATATCCTGGATATGTTTGAGTTATCTTAACTAACCCTAACAAACGAGATCTCGCTAAGCGGTCCTACGACGCTGGTTAATATCAACTCGGTAAATCAAGCCAGGGTTTCTCTCACCAGCTGAGAGTGCGTTCACGTGAAAGGGGTGGGGTTAGAAACATTTGACCAATCACAAACAGGGACAAGTGTACTGACAACGCAGCGTCATACTTCATTAATGAAAAGTAAACTAATATTAGACAAATATGAACTTTAAACATCCATGACTTAAACATATAATCCAGGATACAAGCCACATAGTTGCACATACAAGGTGAAGATAGAACTGGTTAAAAAATAAATAAACTACAGAGTGTTTGAAAGCGTAATAGTTTTATGATACTCCCCCATCTAAGACACGAGTGGATCTGACTTTAATTACATTTGAGTTGAGTGTTTCGTCAACCTAATGTGTTGCTCAAAATAATACTTCTGCATACAGTATGTGACACTGTAAGTGTTGCACGGCCAGATACGGCTCGAGAAGCTGACTCAGATAAGGAAATATATCATATTATATGATCGATGATCTGATTGATGATGTGGTATGAATGATAAGTGTGACACGTCGGTGTCTTCTCTGCATACGGCAGTTTAAACTGTATTTATATGACTTGATAGATTTAAACTCTGCACACTGAGCTCTGATTGGTCAGCAGGCGGTGCTTTCACTGAGTTGATCTCTTTTCTATAAGCCGGAGGCTCCAAAATTGAGCCTCACGTGTTGTTCACTATGTTGTTAGGTCAAGAGTGGGACAATCTTTTCCAGGAAGAAAAAGCAGTTCAGTCTTGTCAAGGTTGAGCTTGAGGTGGTGAGCAGACATCCACTGAGAGATGTCTGCTAGACAAGCAGAGATGCGTGCGACAACCTGGGTCTCTGAGCGGAGAAAGGACAGAATTAATTGGGTGTCGTCTGCGTAGCAGTGGTATGAAAAACCATGCGAGCTAATGACTGAGCCGAGCGAGTTTGTGTACAGAGAGAAGAGGAGGGGACCAAGGACAGAGCCCTGAGGGACTCCTGTAGTTAATTGACAAGGGTCGGACTCGGACCCTCTCCATGTTACCTAGGTGCGGTCTTTGAGGTATGAGGTGAGGAGGGAAAGTGCAGAGCCTGAAACTCCCAAGTTCTTGGAGAGTGTGAAGGAGGATCTGATGGTTCACCGTGTTGAATGCAACAGACGGGTCCAAAAGGATGATGACAGAGGAGAGGGAGGCTGCTTTAGCCATGTGCAGTTCCTCAGAGACAGCAAGGAGGGCAGTTTCTGTTGAGTGGCCTGCCTTGAAACCTGGGCGTCTCCCTAGGGAGGTGTTCCAGGCACGTCCAGCTGGGAAGAGACCAAGGGGTAGACCTAGGACCAGGTGGAGGGATTATATCTCTTCGCTGGCCTGGGGGCGCCTTGGGATCCCCCAGTCAGAGCTGGTTGATGTGGCCAGGGAAAAGAAAGTTTGGGGCTCTCTGCTGGAACTGCTACCCCAGCGACCCGACCACGGATAAGCGGGAGAAGATGGATGGGTTAAGTGGGTTTCTTTAGGAGAGGGTTTACTCTTGTCTCCTTGAGACTGTTTGGAAAGTGACCAGAAGTTAGAGAAGTGTTGATGAAATGGTAGAATATCAGGAGCGATAGTCTGAAGGAGGTTTGAGGGGATAGGGTCCTTGTTGCTCCTCTCTTGTTGGTTCTTCATCACAGTTACGTCTATGCAGACTCTCAGCTTGCAGATATATAAAACACACAGGGACATCTGCAGCCGCCCCCCCCCCCCCCCCCCCCTCAAGGTTGCACCCACCCGTGTGCGATCATCTACAGGTGTCAGAATGGGACTTAGAATAATTTCTACAATAAAACTGAGATCATTTTTTTCATAAGAAATGATCAGTAGCTACTAGGGGTGTAACGGTTCACAGTTACAACGGTTCGGTTTGTACCTCGGTTTAGAGCAGTGGTTCTCAACTGGTGGGTCGCGAACCCGTTTCGAGTGGGTCGCGGATGTGTGAGTGAAGAAAAAAAAATTGGGGGGAAAAAAAATTGAAATTGTTTGTTTTTTTTGGGGGAAAACTTTTATTTTGAATGCCCGATTTTCTAACGCTGTGCATGTAGTCGGCGTTGGACTGGAAGCACCGGAGACCATAAACGGTTTTGAAAACTTCTGTCACGTAGTGATCATCTTCTCAATAAAACATCTTTGCTGATGTTTTTTCGAGTCTTCTCGCCAATCAGAATCAAGATTGTTGCCGGAAGTCCCCACGGAGAATAACTTTGCGGTAGAACTCTTCTTTATACATCCATGGTTACAACTTCAGATAGAAATGAACACATAATGAAATATGACTACGGTCTGATGACTGACAGGTCACAGAACAATGGGAGCTATCTACCCTTACCCACAATTTAAAGTAAGTCACACAGACTATCTCCTCTTTGCTCTTCTCGCAGCAAGATGTCCGAACAAAGTGAAAAACAAACAATGGCATGAAATATTATTAATATGTCGGGTAGTAATAGATTTATTTATTTTCTTCTCAGTGTACCAGAATGCATAGTTTATGTTAGTATTTCTAAAAAATCTCCTGGGGGAGAATCCCCCCAGACCTCCCTGCTGGGGTTGGGTTTTCAGCATGTGTGCCTTTTTATATAGTTCAGCTTTGATTCCATCATCTCATTAAACCTTTTTTAAAAGCATACTTTAGTTCTGTGAAGGGATATAAGGGATATATGCACTGTACTTCACTTTTATTAAGATTGTATGCTGAAAAGCGTATATAATACAGCACGATTTTTTTGTTGAATAGATTTGAGTGCTTCAAAATGTTGGGTGGCGATTTATTGACCAAGTAAAAAGTGGGTCCCGAGGCCTGACCAGTTGAGAACCACTGGTTTAGAGGTCACGGTTCGGTACGGTTCGGTACAACAAGAAAAAGCAAAAAAAAAGTCCCAAATGCATAATTCCAGGTTTGTTGTTAAGCACCTTAAATTGCCTGGTGCTGAAAGGTGCTATATAAATAAACTTGCCTTGCCTTGCCTTGTTATTTATGTATGAACAGTAGTGCAAGTTTCAGTTTATAAATAAAGAACTCTGACATTTTTGAATAATTAACTGTATTAAACAGTTAAAAACAACCCATACACAGTACACTCAGATGGCCATATAATCTATAATGGCTGATGTCAAACAAAAAGGTTTCATCAAGCTGTAAAACTAAAAAGAATGTCTTGAAAATATGACATCATAAATAATAAGAAAGTGTTTCAAGAGCGCAAAGTCGTTGAAAAACATGCCAAAAGCTTCCGTTATTTATTTTGGTCTCTCGGCTCTCATGTCTATTGGCTTCTTAAAAACAGCGGGGATAAGCTGTTGAACTGCTGTTGTCTTTTGCTGGGCTCCAGCAAAACTGGGTGATGCCTTCTGATATGATTTAGCATGTTTGGCGTGTGTTACCATTAGCATACCGCACCACTGTAGAACAACGGCGACACACCGTCCTCATCCGATCCACCACTCGCACACTTAATCGTTATTGTAGTCCACAGGGAACCCGAAATGTTCCCACACAGCTGATTTAAAAGAAGCAGGTGGGTTCTAGCTCCTGTGTGTTATCTTTCGGAAACCATCCTAAATTGGTTTGAATCCTACTTAAAGGACAGAAACAACTTTGTTTCTATTGGTAAATACACATCTGAGTTGACAAATATGACATGTGGGGTTCCTCAAGGCTCCATCCTGGGGCCGCTTCTCTTTAACATCTACATGCTACCACTGGCTCAGATAATGAAAAACAACAAAATAAGTTACCATAGCTATGCAGATGACACACAAATTTACGTAACAGTTTCAACAGGAGACTATGCTCCAATTCAAACACTGAGTAAGTGCATTGAACAAATCAATGACTGGATGTGTCAGAACTTTCTCCAATTAAACAAAGATAAAACTGAGGTAATGGTTTTTGGAGCCAAGGCAGAACGTATAAAAGTTAGCGCTGAGCTTCAGTCTGCAATGTTCAAAACAACAGATAAAGCCAGAAATCTAGGTGTAGTCATGGACTCTGACCTGAGTTTCAACAGCCACATTAAAACAGTTACTAAATCAGCCTACTATCACCTAAAGAACATATCTAGGATTAAAAGACTAATGTCGCAGCAGGATTTGGAAAAACTTGTCCATGCTTTTATCTTCAGTAGACTCGACTACTGCAATGGTGTCTTCACAGGTCTCACTAAAAAGTCTATTCGGAAGCTGCAGCTGATTCAGAACGCCGCTGCTCGAGTCCTCACTAACACTAAGAAAGTGGATCACATCACTCCTGTTCTGAAGTCTTTACACTGGCTTCCTGTGTGTCAAAGAATAGATTTCAAAATACTGCTGCTGGTTTATAAAGCTTTGAATGGTTTAGGCCCAAAATACATTTCTGATCTACTGCTAAATTATGAACCATCCAGATCTCTCAGGTCTTCAGGGACTGGTCAGCTTTCTGTCCCCAGAGTCAGAACTAAACATGGAGAAGCAGCGTTCAGTTATTATGCTCCAAATATCTGGAACAAACTCCCAGAAACCTGCAGGTCCGCTGCAACTCTGACTACTTTTAAATCCAGACTAAAGACTTTTCTTTTTGTCGCTGCTTTTAATTGAACTATTCATATCTTAGACTGCACTGTAACTTTTATCCATGTATTTTTTCTTTTAGTGTTTATCCATGTATTTCTTCTTTTAATGTTTATTTTATTAGCTTTTCTTTTTAATGACTGATTTTAAATGCCATTTTCTTAATGTCTTTCATTTGTTGTAAAGCACTTTGAATTGCCTTGCGTTGAAAAGTGCTCTATAAATAAACTTGCCTTGCCTTGCCTTGCCTTATCTGAAATCGCCATACTAACTTTTCTTCTTCTTGTATTTTGTTCGTTTTGTTGTTGTGTTTCTTCTTGTTCTTCATTTGTCGTTTAAGGGCGGCTGGCAAGCAGCTTTTAGGCGCAATACCGCCCCCTGGATTATATATAGTGTAGTGGATACTGCCCTGAATGACAGACTTTTTTCCCACTCGCAAAAAAAGGCGTATTCGTCGTGTGACTGCGTGTGCCGAACCGTGACGGGACGAATACGGATACCGTTACACCCCTAGTAGCTACAGAAAATGAAATCCCACCTGCAATTATTCATAATTAAACAAAGTAGAGCTTCATAACCATGTATTTTTTTATTTACAATCACAGAAAAACCTTCATTTAGTGTGTTACAAGACTGGTCATACCTAATAATTATCAAAATGGGGTATTCTTGCTCAGCCAATATACTGATCTCTTAGGACAGGTTAACTCTGCAGATTAACAAAAAAGGGATTTTCTGTTACTTTAACAAAGAGCCAGGCTAGCCGTTTCCACCTGTTTTCATGCTAAGCTAATTTCTCCCTGGCTTTAGCTTCATATGTAATAGTACGAATGGTATCAACCTTTCTATTTAATCCCAGCAAGAAATGTAATCAGTGCATTTTCCATTGACAAATAAACAGAATAAGAAAGCACTCGCAATACAATACAGTCCTCTCCTAAATAAATAGTGTGGCTTTGACCAGATGTCTGTGCTTTAGTTGTAAGCTCTGCAGGGGTACTGCCACTTTTATTTGGCCCAAATCCTGAGAGGCTTCACATAATAAAAGCAGTTCTGCTCAATGGCATACCAGTGGTGTTTTTTTCTCAGGGGGCTTCTGAAGTGTATTTTAGGAGCAAACAGAGACTGTCAAACGTGACTCAGCCACCAACAGCTGCAGTTCTTTTTCTGAAGTTGAAAGAGAGTGTGCTGAAGTTCAGGCCTTTGATATAAATATCTTGAATAATATCTACATCAAACAGGGATCAGGTCCGTTTTAGTGCAATGTTGGGTTGAAATTGAATGAGTGAGCTCTTATCTTTACACAAATTATTTATTGAGAATATAAGAACATTTCATGGTGGAAGGTATTCGCAAAAATAACCATCCGTAAATGTATTATTTAATTAAAAATGATTTGATTCCCTTGATGCTACAAGAAAATGCAATCAGGGGCATTTAAAAGAAATCTGTCAGCGATTCTTTATTCTTTTGAATTTAATCTCCTCCCCCCTTTTAAATGTTCTCCCTTCTCCTCTTCCTCCACATCTGTGTCTCTGTTGTCCTGGGTCCAGGCGGTGCTGGAGAGCACATGGCCCTCCAGCACCAGAGGAGGGTACTTCCTGTGGATGAAGCTGAGAAATGTAGTTCTGGGAGTGGCCCAGTTCAAACAGGCCCTACGACGACAGGCTGCCCCGACACAGAGTCCTCTGTCAGGTACAGTAACAGCCAACCATAACACTTGCACGTCTGTGAAAATAAACAATGTTGTTGTCTCACTAAACCGTTTCTGCACCGACCTGCAATGATCCTGCAAGCTTGACATATATCCGAAAGATCTTACACTTTTATTTAATCCTCACAGTTTATGTTAATGTGGTCCAGACGGATTCAAAGAGAATCTTAATACTTTGTTTTGACTTCAACAATACACTGTAAACCGTTATAAAAAGAATGTGATTGCACAATCAAAGGACCAAATGTATTTCTCATTCAAAATGTTAAGAATTTACTTCATTGAATTAATATATTTGTTTTGTTTAAATTCATTAGGCTATCTACATGTCAACACATGTATAAACCCATTTTACTGCATGTTAGCTAAAGTCTTAATGAGGCGCACACCAGATAAGTTCTTAACAAAACAAGCTGAATATTTGAGTTCAGATTGTCCTAATCATGAGTTTATTATATTTTTCTCAACAAGCGCTAAGAACCAATAATAATAATTATATTCAACCATCTGTCATTTTACCCATAATGCCTTACCAAATCGTGCTTCTTTTAATTTCTAGTTCAGAAAGTTTGATACCCAGGACAGTCAACTGCAATGGCCAAGCAAAAATGATTACATAACAAATAATATTGCAAGGCTTGATCGAATTATTGAAAATATACGGGGGGAAAAAAATATATCACTTAGACTCGTTATCAGTAGCAATTACTGATTCAGTATAATATATATAGATTATGATCAAGTAATCACAGAACAATTTGGTTATAACATTATAAACAATAGACATTTCTACTACAAATGCATTTTCAAATACATCTCAACCATGTTAACGAACTACCCAGCATTCCTAAGAAAATAATACCTGTCAAGCAGAGTTGTACAGATACAAACACAACCAGCTCAACACGTGTGATTTAACTCCCCTGCATGTCAGCGAACACCTGCACAGCCGGTGCATGCTAATCCCAGTCCCTGCTAATCCCTGCTTTTTAAAGATACTCCCTGTATCCACGCGTAAGCATTGTGTTCCTCAGATGCGTTCAGTGCTGACTCAAAGAGACAAATTCTCCTGGGTAACACACACATCTATACACACTCACACACAACCAGGCGACACAAGCCAGCGTATCACTCCACTCCTGGCAACCTTAGCTGTATAATTACAGTGAATGTCACCCACAGATCATTAAACTCTCCTTCAGTGACATTAAAGGTGAAAACAACGTTTCCATTAATCACACAGGAAATATCCTAAAAATAATAGTGTCATTTGGTATTTATCATAGAAAAGAGAACCTGCTGCAGTTGTTGAATACAATCAGTGGCGTTTTTATATGTACAAAAGTGGTGGGGCACAAACAACTTAGATGTCTATTTATAAGCTTCTGCAGTGAGGTTCATGGCTGGTGAGGCACTGGCACTGACTCTTCAGGTTTACAAATATTATATTTTAAACTAAATCAAAATATAATATTATTTTCAAAAGCTTTTTTCGTCTGATGCTTCGATTAATTTTAAACAGACAGTTGAACAAAAGGATACCCACAAAATGTAATTTTATCATTTAAATATTGAATTGTTCTCTCTTAGTAAGATCCCATTTTCAATAAATCTAATCGATAGATTTATGATTAAAAAATTATAAAAGTAGGGTAGACATGTGGATATTATCCGGCTGAACAAAACCTGCATTTATCTAACAGCTACGTTTCCCACCGATCTTATTTTGAGCGATTTTCTAAAATCCTATGGAGAAATCTCATTACTTTTTTGTGGAGGGAAACCATGCGCAGCTTACTTCCGGGTTTTAGGACGCGTCTCTCGTCTCCTCTTCACCATAGCTTTTCAAACACCAAACTTTTCGCGGCACACGTACTTACAGCCAATCAGCTCTGAATTATGTGAGATGACGTATGGTGGGGATGGCAGCTCATTGCCCCTATGGCAGGGGTGGGCACACTTTTTGGCTCGGGGGCCACTATGAGTTTTAAAATGTAACAGACGGGCCGGGCCAGTAGCAGATCGGTGAAAAAATATTTAGCTTTCCACTCCTCATTAAACACTCGGCACTCATTGTCGACTTTTCTTTTCTTTGGTCGACTCATTGTTACAGATGCTGGTTCAAAGGTGAGTTAGGTTGAATTAGGTGAGTTATTGCGTCATTGCGTCATCGTTTGCGTCATGACGTAACCGTTTACGTGCCTTCTTATGACCCACACAGTGTTTTACGTCGCTGATTTTCTCTGCAACACCGCTCACAACAACATCAATAGAGGACTGCGTCGGGTAGTTCTCGACCCCCTCCAATGTAAGCGTGACGTATTTGGTTCTTAGATCTTGCCGGGTTGCCGATTCCAGCAAAGGTCAATTGTGTGCCATCTAGTGGGATCAACTGAAATGCCGGGTATTGCAGGAAAAAGGCTAAATGAATGCGGTCTTTACTATCATTTGGACAATTTTGTACCAATATTCGGCGGGCCGGATTTAAAAGCCCAGCGGCCATTTATGGCCCGTGGGCCTTAGTTTGCCCATGCCTGCCCTATGGTCATTATTTTGTTGCCACACACATTCAATTGGACAATACTCTGAGCATGCGCAGTGTAGTTTTTACAGTCACCGTTCACTTAGACAGTGAGAGGGAGGGGCATTGTCACTACCCGATTCGTCCCTCTGCCCGATCGGTACTGCGCATGTGCGAGATGGTCCGCCATATTGGAGAACTCCGGACGGCAACCGAAACGAAGTCACGCCCATCTACTTCCGGTCCATGGGACCTTATTTCGGAAAAATAATGTCAATGGAGAGAGAAAACGTATTTTTCGATCCCGTTTGAATTGTGCCATGAATTACACATATGATGTTTGTCAATCATGTCAAAAAAGTCACAGTTTGTCGTAAAACTGTTGAAATATAAGACTATGAGAAATACGCAACTAGAAAGACTACAAATCCCAGAGTCGCGTATGTGAATTTAGCTAGCTGACATTAACGTTACACATTACACTCGTGTTACTCACCGAAACCTTGTAAAGCCGGTCCCGCAGACTGGAACCGACTAACTCCCCTTTTGTGTATGTACAGTTCTCAACATTGCCAGACTTGTAGTGATTTTCACCTCTTTTAATACTTTTCGCTTCATTCTGAAAGAAAGAGGTGAAATGTGCTAACGTGATGGCCATCTTGGTGTTGGTGACGTATGCAAGACCAGAGTTGTAGTTCATTGAGCGCTTCACACAAAAAAATGTGTTACTTCACAGCAGTGGCGGCGCCAGAGATTTTCTCTAAGGGGTGCTGTGGGGTAGCTTGACATTTCATAGAGGGTGCTCAAACATTAAGGGTTTCTCATTAATGCACCAGCGCTACAGTTGAATTTTCTACTGCAACACTCCCCACACGCACACACAGTGTACCCGCGACTGTTACAATGAAGGCTCGATAATCAGCTCACGGCATATAGGTGTAAGCAGGGGTAAAGTGCTATTTTTACGAATGGGGGGTGGATGCTCCCCCGGGAAGATTTTTTTTAAATATTGAAGTTAAAAGCATCAATCTGGTGCACTTTGAGAGCAACATTAAGAGATCTATGGATACATCTCTCAACACCCATATGAAACAGAACTGTAAACAGATTTTCTATTTCTTTATAGATATTTTACAAATCACTCCCCTTTTAAAACAAACCGTTTGAGACCCACTGAGATAACTAGACTAAAGTTAACTATCTAAACACTGAGAGAGTCCTTTACTTCACCTGAGCTGAGGTTAAACTTATCTGAGACTCTCAGTCTGACAGGAGAGAGTTCTCCCTCCACCTTGTGGTTGAAAAAGCTCCTTATATCCGTTAGCTTGGCTAGCTAGCACCAGATGCTAACCACAACGATCTCCAGTAGATACCCACCGGTGTGCGAGCTCTCTCTCTCTCGCTCGCTCGCTCGTGCACACACACAAAATGGCTCGTGCCACACACACACACAGAGCAGAGCTTGAATGAAACACAGAGACCCAGAAGTAAGCTACTTGTATTCACGAGGCCTATTATGTGCAGAATCCCTCTGGTTTTGATTGAGTGTCCACACGTGGACGTTTAAGGACTAAAAAACAATACATTTTTCACTTTGCTGTTAGCAAATAATTTGGCGCTCTAGCTAACAGGAAGTCACTCAAGTGTCACAAATTTAGCCTATGGGTAGGTCAAAAATCGAATGGGTGCTGGCCATTGGCCTAATCATATCACCTGTGTTGGCTTTATGTTTTTGGTAAAAAATGTGTTTGTTTCACATTTGCATTGATGTAATCACAAATTGTTCTAATTTAATAAGAATAATAATAATAATCTTCGAAAAAAAAAAACACATATTTCTTGGGGGTGCTTTGGGAATCCAGCTCCCCCCTGGCGCCGCCTCTACTTCACAGTTTTACGGCACATTTTTATTTTTTGACTTGCAAAATTATCTTTTAAATTGACAAACATCATATGTGTAATTCTATATGGCGCTGGCTAAAATAAGATAACTTTAACAAGATGCCTGTGTGCTTAGTACCAGGTTGTTATCATACCAGCAATGGGTCTTGCTCGTTCTTTCGCTTCCCGTCCGATGAAAGGACCAGGAGTGGCTGGATCAAGTTAGCTACCTAGCTAGTAGCTAGCACATTAGTTAGCATTACAGCCATGTCATTTTCATTAGCCTTAATATGAAGTAACATTAAGTAACATAAAATGTTAAACAGTGGCCCGTCCACACAGCGGCGTGCGTTGACGCTTGGCGGTGGACGTGTCTGAAGCTTGGGGAGTTTATGCGAGCAACGAGACCAACAACCAATCACATGAATCTCCCGTGAAAATCAAATCAAGTTTTATTTATATAGCACATTTATAAACGATTTTTGGTCGAGCCAAAGTGCTGTACATATAATAAAAATAGCCTACAGTAGAGACACTTTACAGCTAATTAACAGCACAGTTTGTTCAGAATATCATATATAATATAATATAAACTCCCCAAACAGGCGAAAACCGGTTACATTACATTGCATTTAGCTGACGCTTTTATCCAAAGCGACTTACAATAAGTGCGTTCGACCAACAAAATACAAACTTGAAGAAAACAGAATCATATAAGTACATCAGGTTTCAGAGAGCAAAAACATTTCAAGTGCTACTCAACTGGCTTTAGGTAAGCCAGTTCTTTATTAGTATATAAGTGCTTTGTTAATAGTTCTATTGCTCGAAGTGGAGTCGAAAGAGATGAGTTTTCAGTCTGCGCCGGAAGGTGTGTAAGCTATCTGCTGTCCTGATGTCAATGGGGAGCTCATTCCACCATTTTGGAGCCAGGATAGCAAACCCACGTGTTTTTGCTGATGGGAACTTGGGTCCCCTTCGCAGCGAGGGTGCAGCGAGCCGTTTGGTTGATGCAGAGCGGAGTGCACGTGCTGGGGTGTACAGTTTAACCATGTCCTGGATGTAGGAAGGGCCAGATCCATTCGCAGCATGGTACGCAAGTACCATTGTCTTGGAGTGGATTCTAGCAGTTACCGGAAGCCAGTGGAGGGAGCGGAGGCGTGGTGTGGGAGAATTTAGGAAGGTTGAAGACCAGACGAGCCGCTGCATTCTGGATGAGCTGCAGAGGTCGGATGGCACATGCAGGTAGACCAGCCAGGAGGGAGTTGCAGTAGTCTAGGCGTGAGATGACGAGAGCCTGGACCAGAACCTGCGTCGCTCTCTGGGTCAGCTGGGGACGTATCCTCCTGATGTTGTAAAGCGTGTATCTGCAGCAGCGGGTCGTAGCAGCTATGTTTGCAGTGAAGGACAGGTTGTTATCTAGGATCACACCCAGATTCCTTGCAGTCTGAGTCGGGGAAACAACAGAGGTGCCGATGTTGATTGTTAGGTCAAGAGTGGGACAATCTTTTCCCGGAAGGAAAAGCAGTTCAGTCTTGTCAAGTTTGAGCTTGAAGTGATGAGCAGACATCCACTGAGAGATGTCAGCTTGACAAGCAGAGATGCGTGTGACAACCTGGGTCTCTGAGCGGGGAAAGGACAGAATTAATTGGGTGTCGTCAGCGTAGCAGTGGTATGAAAAACCATGCGGGCTAATGACAGATCCGAGCGAGTTTGTGTACAAGGAGAAGAGGAGGGGACCAAGAACAGAGCCCTGAGGGACCCCTGTAGTTAATTGACAAGGGTCGGACTCCGACCCTCTCCAAGTAACCCTGTAGGTGCGGTCTTTGAGGTATGAGGTGATGAGGGAAAGTGCAGAGCCTGAAACTCCAAGTTCTTGGAGAGTGCGAAGGAGGATCTGATGATTCACCGTGTTGAATGCAGCAGACAGGTCCAACAGGATGATGACAGAGGAGAGGGAGGCTGCTTTAGCAGTGTGCAGTTCCTCAGTGACAGCAAGGAGGGCAGTTTCTGTGGAGTGACCTGCCTTGAAACCAGACTGGTGCGGATCCAGAAGGTTGTTCTGATGGAGATAACAGGAGAGTTGTTTAAAGACAGCGCGTTCAAGTGTTTTAGACAGGAACGGGAGGAGAGAGACAGGCCTTTCCGCTCTGCTGCCCGAAGGACGGTTCTATTAGCACGCAGTGCGTCATTTAGCCATGGAGCAGGAGGCGTATTTTTATTATGATTCTAGTTGTGATAGTCGGATGTATTGTCCATGTATTGATTCCATTCGATAGCTGCTATAATACAAAAACGTGAAAACGTGAAAACAAAACGTCTGCCTCTCTCCACAATGATCAATAACAGTGAACGGATGGTCAAACTAAGGTACAAATAAACAGAATCACATGAAGCCTGGTTAGTGTTGCCTGAATTTATAAAGTGTGTTTATAAGCACTACTGCTTTTAGGCAGGCATGACAGTCGACCCATGTTCAGGGGAGGTGTGTTTAGTTTCCTGCACGCCTCGACGTAAGAGAGACGTAAGCGACGCCACCTCTTAGCTCCGAAGCTCTTGCCTCTAGACCGACAATTTTTTGGAGCTGGAAGTGAACCGGATTCCGGAGCTAAGAGGCGGCGCCGCTGCGGTGTGAACAGGAAAAACCGGCACTTTTCAGGCTCCGGCTCTGAGCCGGAGCTGAAAACGCGTTGGTGTGAAAGAAGCATAAGTGGAGGGTGTTTGAGGAAAAAAGGACACATCTCTTTTCAATGTCCTGTCGGGGTGATTTCTACAGGACTTAATTGATAAACACAGAGCTTTGTCTACGCTCAAAGTGTACCTGGCTGCTATTGCTGAATGCTTTGAGGGAAGAACGGCTAGCCAACATCCTTTGGTCTGCCGTTTTATGAAAGGGGCTCGCAGTCTCCTCCCTGTTTCCAGGTCACTGGTGCCCTTATGGGACTTGGCAGTGGTTTTAGATGGGCTTACTCTACCTCCATTTGAACCCCTGGAAGAAGCTGACATGAAACACCTGTCACTGAAGACAGTGCTGTTACTGGCTCTGGCATCTGCCAAGCGAGTCAGTGACATTCATGCGCTCTCTGTACATTCTTCATGCACTCAGTTTGCCCCGGGGCAAACGAGAGTGTTGCTGAAGCCCAACCCTGCCTTTATACCTAAGGTGGTTGGCTCATGTCCTCCGCCGCTGTGTTCCTCTGAGGAACAGCGGCCGAATTTGCTGTGTCCAGTTCGCGTTTTACGCATCTATATGGACAGGTCAAAAGAGTTTCGTTGTAGTGACCAACTCTTTATATCCTGGACTAACCCTCAGAAGAGTCAGGGTTTGCAGGCACCAACGGGCCTGCATGCTCATTCTACTCGTGGACTGGCTACACCCTGGGCTTTGTTCAAGGGTGTTTCCATCCAAGACATTTGTGCAGCAGCAAGCTGGTCCTCGCCGCTCACTTTTGTCCGCTTTTACAGGCTAGATGTCTCTGCTCCAAGTGTGGCCCGCGCAGTGCTGGGCCCCGTGTTGAGACAGGGTTCTACCTGTTAAGTTCTGGTTGTTTTGGTGATTTTCGAGATAAGCATGTCTAGCAATACGGGAGTTTCAATATCCCATAGTGAGACATAGAACGGAGTGTTATGAATGAGAACTATAGGTTACTTACGTAACCGCAGTTCTCAGATGTCTCACCAGACGGCCCTTCTTGCTAAGGCGAAGCGAGAAGAGGTGCTTATTTTGAATGACGCTGCGTCGTAGCGCAAGCTACTTAAAGGGTGGGTGGATTCCCTGACGTTGACGTCAAGATCACCAGCCAATCAGGATTGGCGTAATGAGATAGATGCTTCGGTTTGCATACGCGTTGAGGCGCATCCTATAGTGAGACATCTCACTTCATGTTACTCTGAGAACTGGGGTTACGTAAGTAACCTATAGTTTGTATCCTGGTAGGTGAACAGAGACTGATCATATAACACCGGGTGATTCACTACCGCTATAATTATTTTTTGGAATATGAGGAAATGACCTGCGTAGTCTCTCCCAGCATACACGGGATTTGATTGGCTGACGCTTCTGCCGAGGCGCCAAAAGTTGAACATTGCTCAACTTTTGCAGTGAGCAACGCCAGCAACGTTCCGCGTCGCTTCCCACAATGAAGTTCGGCGAAAAGTGACGTCACCCCATTCAAAGTGAATGGTGAAGCGTCAACGCACGCCGCTGTGTGGACATGACATTCTTCTGGACATGACATTCTGCTGGACGTGTTTCATTTTGGTGATAGTCAGACCCGGCGTCATGGGCGGGCCCCATGGGGCCGGGCCCGCCCATCCAGGATTTGGGCCCGCTGTTTTAATCAAGGCTGAATACCACTTTTTTTTTTTATTATTATGTTTATTGTTGTTATTTGTAGGGCTTTGTCCTAATATTTATTTTTGCATTAGTTTAATATCATTTTTTTATTTTGCTAGGGAAATTCTGAATGAAAGGCTGCGCGCAAGACTGGTTTTTCGCTGGGTTGAGTCGTGTGGGGTTTTTGAGTGAGATGCGGCACAGCAGCCTGTCAGTTAGTTTACTCTTGCTAGTGGTTCACGAAAGGAATATGGCAACTCAGCGCCAGATGCAGCACATTAGAAGAAACCAGTTAGGCCTACGTTACCAACGAGCAAGCAAGTCAGCTGGCAATCAATTATATTTTGAAGAGAAATTTACTCTCAAGCCGGCTCTCTCACAAACTCCTGCTCTGTGCGCAAGCAGACCGCTGCACAGGCTCTCTGCCTCGCTCAATCTCTCTCTCTCTCTCTCTCCCTTTCTCTCCATCGCTCAACCTCACTCCACCTCTCCACCCTGTGTGCGCTCAAGTTTGCCTGCGTGCTTGCCCAAGTTGGCACAGCGTTACAAATGTGCCACAAAACCAACCGATGGATACATAAGACCGTCAACAGCCTTATGGCAACCTAAAACCCTTCTCTTTCTACAATTCACGAGCGCCTCCCTCCCCCCCCCGTTGACAAATCGCGAGCATCTAACAGCCCCCACCCGTTGACAATTCAGATTTCCCAGGAAATGTAAGTGTCGTGGTGGGCCCGCCCTGGTAAATCAGATGCCCGCCCAGAGATGTATGTCTGCCGCCGGGTCTGGTGATAGTGAGGGTAGTCAATCATTTTGTTGACAAGACAGTAGTGACGGCCATCTTGGTGACGTGTGTTGTTCTGCGAGACCAGAGATGTAGTTCATTGAGCGTTTCACACAAACAAATGTGTTACTTCACAGTTTTATGACACTTTTTTTTTTTTGACTTGCAAAATTATCTTTTAAATTGACGAACATCATATGTGTAATTCGTGGCATAATTCAAACGGGATCGAAAGATAATCTTTCTCTCTCCATTGACTTCAATACATAATTTTTCCGAAATAAGGTCCCATGAAGGTCCACCGGAAAGGGAGGGACTTCGCCACTCTACTGTATAGGCACACACTGTAGACACTAATTAGAAGAACACAGACTAAAACAGCAATGTACAGACGTATCAGATGATTAAACATGATCTTAAAATATATTTCATATTGTTTTTAATTTTTTTTTTGCATTTTGTTGTAATCAATATTTGTAATACTTTCTGCTGACACTAAGGACTAGTCACCACTGAATACAATGTGTTAAATTGTAAACAGAATCTCCTTTAAAAGACTGCTATCATCTGGACCCTAAAAAACAGCCGTTGTGCAGTGATTAAAATACTCTTTACTTTGCAGTCTGAGTTCATTGTAATTGCAGTGTAACATTAAATCAGCCTTTGGTTTCCCTATAATTAGAACCAATTTCAATCTAAATGTTCCAATTTATTTACAGTTGCAAAGAGGTTCCCGTCCAGAACATTTTTAGAAACCATTTGGACCCGAAATTAAAGAGAGAATTAATGAGTTTTGTCAAAAAAAATTAAAGTTTAAAAAAAAAGTTTAAATGTCAAAAGAACCCACCAAAATACAGTTTATTCAAGACATTAGACAAAGGCTGATCTGGTGTCCGAGTCTCTGTCTTCTAAACATTTAACATTTGAAAGTAGTAGAGTCGTGGAGCAGTAATGGCGCCCGGCTTCCTGTAACGCCTTGTTGTCTTTGGGCAGATGGCAGCGACCTGGACGCTGTGAGTCACGGCAGCCTGGATAGTTCTGCCGACACTAACCTGGGCCCCTTCGCCTCTGACTCCGCCAAAGTAGACCCCATTGATGATAAATCTAGCACAGGTACACTCGCCGGCTGCGCCACTCAATCTCAGGCAGCCATCTTGTTCTACATCTTGTTCTTCTCTCTCAATGACATTTTATTTTTTTATCCTTCATTTGTCCCACTCACCTACCGGTCTCTTCCTCATTTACCCTCTTCCTCCTAAACCTCCTTCCCCTCTGCTGCCTGTTTTTCTTCCACCTTCTTTACATCCATGTTTCTCCCCGGCTGTGCTCTGTACCCTAACCCCGCCCTTCACTCTGGCCCTGCCTGTGTTGCCCTTGCATGCAGTCGGCCGGGGGGGCGGCAGCGTGGGCGCCAGGGCCCCGGTGGCGCACTCACACTGGGGTGGCTCTGAGCTCAGAGAAGCCACCCACCACCCAGGTAATCCGCTCTGTCAGTCTGCATGTCTCTCTCTCTGGTTTCTCTGCCTCATCTCACCTGACCTGTTTTATTTTTCATCGTCACACTTTTCTCTGCCGTCTCTGCGACCTCGCCTCCTCTTCCCGTCATGTCTCTCCGGCACACTCTGCTACTCATCTCTCTTTCTCTCTCACTCCTCCTTTCACCACAGAGTGATGTGTCATTGCCAATTATGGCGAGTAATTACCCAGAGGCACATTCTTTTTGATTACGGTAATAGTTTTAATCATGGAGCTGGCACCTCAGCAGGAGACTTCTCCTCGTGTGCAGAAGTCTGAACCGCAGCTCAACAGGAGGGAAGCACCGTGATCATGGTTATTTATTTTCTGCGTCATCAGTCGATCGACGCTGCCGAGCTGTGCAGCCTCATGCTTTATTTAGAGTTGAAGGTTCATGGGAAAGATGAAAAGGAGAACAAAATCATCAGACAGCTGGTTGCCTGGAGACCCCGGGTTTTAGAAGCAGATGGGAGAGTCAGCCTGGAGAGCGGCACGTTTTTTCTTCACCCCCCTCCTTAACGTCAAGTCTTAACAGTTAAATTCATTAGCAGCTGTGAAACTGCAGTCACTTTCCCGACAGTAACTGTAGATCTCTGCATGCCCTGAGGAGGATTATCTGTATTCAGCACAGCTTAGCTGCTTTCCTCCTCTCCTCTCACCTCCGCAAGAGTGATGAGCCTCCCACAAATGAGGAGATGAAAGGGAAGAAATGCCTCTCTAGGTTTCCCACTTATGTATGATTCATTCACTTCGCATACAAACACTGTAAAGCCACAATAGGTTCACTTTTTGACACCAAAAAGCACTGGATTTCAGTAGATACTGTGAAATAAAAGGCCCTCAAGCCAATAATGAGAGTGGTGTCATGTACAGTGTTGTTAAAGTGCCGCTATTTCCAGAGAGTCACTTCTGCCTCTGCTTAGATTTTCCATTTAGCATATTTCTGTGATCTTGTGGGTTAATATCACAGACTTTAGTGTCTTTTCATATCCCTCTCATCTGATTTCATACGTGTCTTTGTCTCTGTTCTCTAGGGGATCAATCGGATCTGGGTTATAACTCGCTGTCCAAGGAGGAGGTCCGGAGAGGAGACCCCGGCGCTCCGGACTCCAAAGATGACAAGAAAGAGAGCGACTGCAGCTCCTGTCAGTAGTCTGTCTGATCTGATACCACCTTATATTTCCATCTACTGTACCTTCTAAGAAAATCATCTCACACGAGAGATTTTCCCTTCCTCTGCCTTGATCTTTCTCCCTCAGAGATGATTCTTTTTTTGTGTGGTTCTCAACATCAAAGCATTTCAGTCGTGTGTTTTCCTTCCATGGAATTGTTTCTTTCGTTTAAAGAACAGTGGTGTGATTCAAGCTGTGCTTTACTGTAAAAACAAGACTGATTTATAAATTGTAATTTCTGTGTTGGCAGTGTCAGAGACAGAGAGCGCCAAGGGGAGCAAAGACTGCCTCCCTCAGCTGGACATGGAGCTTCACTCGTCCTTCAAACCCCGCGGCATTGTGCGCAGCAGCTATCCATATCACGAAGCCTCCTGTAAGCCCAAGAGCTCCGTCAGCGCGGGTAAATAAGGAAACTTACAAATATTTAATATTGTTGGAAAATGAGTAAATTCCCACCCAAATGTCATCTTTATCGGAAGTCTTCTCAATAACTTAATGATACTGTTGGTGTTTGTTATTGCAACCTGTTGATGAATTCAATACCCATAAGGCTCAGCTCATGTTGACACAGGAAATAATCAGATCTTTAGTATCATAAGAACACTTTGTGAAAAAGATATAACTTTGACTCACTGTATGTATCCTATCTTTACATTCGGCCTGTCGTTAGCAACCCATGCCAACAGAATTTGAGGCTCAGTATTTACTTTCTTATTAATAAAATGTTTCTTGACAGTAGTTCATCTATGTACCCAAGCTTGTGCCCTTTTCACTTTTATATTAAAGAACATGATATTGTCAATCAGGAGAATTTAATGTCCGTCAAAGCTTTGAAGTGCTCCAGAAGTCAGTCACCTAGCATTGTCTGGACCGAAAGAAGGCTCCTTGTTATTACTTGATCTCCTCAGGTTTGTTTCTAATACATACTAATGTCCCTTCTTCCCCTCCCTCTCTCAGGCCATGTTGCAGGCCTCCTCTTTTCCTCCTCCCTGGACGACATCGGTGAGGTCCACGGCAACAGATCGCTCAGGAAACACAGGAGTGCTCTGGAGGAGGTGGTGGGCAGCGCCGGCAGCGGCTCGGCTCTCGACTGGCAGGGGGGGAGGGGCCGCCAGCTGAGCGGGGACACGGTGGGCAGCAGCGGCACCACTGTCCTGGGCCTGGGGATGAGCCAGGGGGAAACAGACCCAGATAAGATCGCGGGACACATGGGCGCAGATGTCAAAATTCTCTCTGGTGCCAAATTCAGTCAGAGTAAGAGACCTCGTTCGCTGGCTCTGGGTGGGATAGAGGGGGCGGCTGCTTCCAGAAGTCTTGATCACGGGGAAGAAGAGGAAGAGGCGGAGGGACAGGACTCCAGTGATGAGGACAGAGGTAACACAGAGGCCATTTTTGATTTGGAGGATCTGGATTTAGACAAGCCTGCCACAGGGGCTGGCATCAGCTCACACAAATGTAATAAGAAACCTGTCGGACGCAGCGTGAGCTACGGGGGCGTGAGCTCCATGACGACCAGAGGAACTGTGAAGCGCACAGACATACAGATGGGCTACGACCCTCTGTCCCTTCTGGTGGCAGAGACACAGTCCGAGGAGCAGTGTGAGGACCGGTACCCAGAGGGGGACGAGGACAGCACTCCCAGCGCCCGAAGGCACCTGGCCAGAGAGATCGAGCTCTACATGAACCACATGGGCAGCCCGCTGAGCAGCAGGACCCCCAGCATGGACCTGCAGGACTCCGCCAGCCCCCTCCTCCTCCACCCCTCCTCCCTCTCGGCCCCCCGCAGAAACAGCCTGCCCCACAACTCCCCCCTTAGGGCTGCTGGGATGCCGCGCTCATGCACCTTCCACCCGCCCTCGCCCTCCCAGTTCGTCTCACGGCAGCGCCTGCTCTCGTCCCCCTCCTGCCACAGCTCCAGCACCACCCCCAGCGCCAGCCCCCGCCCCAGCCCCTACAGGGAGAGGACGGACAGGATGAGCCTGGCGTCGCCTTCCCCCTCCTCTTCCTCTTTCGCTCTGGACACTTTGATCACACCAACGCTCGATGTATTCAAGACCAGCATGTTCTCCGCTGGGAAGGGCGTGGCAGAGAAGGCCAGCCGCTGGTACTCCCGCCTCTCCACATACACAACGCCTACCAAGGTATGTGTGTTGGGAAGGTGAATTTAGTGTTGAATGTAATATATAGACATTTTTATTGATTGGGATAAACCCCTTGAGATGCACCATCTCGTTTTCAAGGGGGTCCCGACAATAGCAACAACTTACAGACTGAATACATCTGGAAGAGAACGTTTACCCAATTCATGCAGCTTTTAGTCTCTGCAAAATAACTTAATTTCACACAAAATATATATTTAAATATGGCTCCCCGAATCAAGAAAACCCCATGCTCATCCTCCTGTCTTATTGATATCTTCTGTTCTAAAGAGTCTGTTCCAAGTAGGTCCAATATAAATAGTGACCCAATTTAAAACCCTGTTTGTACATTTTCATTAAAAAAATAACAGACTTATCGCTACCTATTAATAGAATAGAATTGGTCATTGCATTATACATGTACAATGAGATAAATAAATGCTTCTCCCTTTCAAGGGTGCCATCAACATAAAAAACATCACAACATATGACAACAAATACAATATATATGTATATATATATGTATATATATATATATATATATATATATACATATATATATATTAGTGTTTGGTGAAGGAAAATATTATTTCACCTACATAAAAACGTCGGATAAATTGTTTAAATTCTATGTTTCTGTGTCGGTCAGTATTTCTGTAAGCTCTCTACGCAGTAAGATGAGCCTAAAGGTGGAATGCTGCTGCCATCTAGTGGCATTTTGAATGTCAGTGAAATAGTCTTACTGTTATAAAAGCCTTCATTGACCAACTAAATAAGCCAAGACTTGTACTTGACTTACTACACGGCACGCTACTACAGGCTACTGCCACACAGATAGCGTACATTTCACATACATCTGCACCTCGTGTTATTGTGGTAAGATCAGACCTCTGTGCCGTCCCCGAAGACACTAACCTGCCTCCTCTGTTTCTTCAGGACGGTCACAGTGACCGCCTGAGTATTTCCTCCCTTGGCTTGGGAGATCCAGACTGCGCCTCGCTGCTGGATGACGAGGACTGTGATGGCTCCTTGATTTCTCCACAGAGGAACGGCCCCTCAGGGCCCCGCAGGAGCCCCCGACGCAGCCCCCTGCGCAGCACACAGCACAGCCCCTCTGCCGGCCACAGCCTGGGCAGACCCACATCTCTGTTCCCTGGTAAGAGAACATTCTTCTCACTCACCGAAAAGAGCTGAAGGGATATTATATTACTAACTTTAAAGTGTCTAATATAATCAAACCCCCAAACGGATTAAAAACACATTTTCTGAGTACTTTATGGCTATAGCTCGATTGACCAAGGCTCAGGATAGCTATATTTGCCTCATGCTTTTGACAAGAAATGAGACACAGAGATGGAAAATGTCAAGCAGTCTATTAAAACATGTTCTAAAAGGAAAAAGGCATAAATATGTCGTACTTTCCCCAAATAAATATACAGTAGACCTGTTTCCAAAAGAGGCAGGATGAAGGTATGAAGGTCATGTTGTTACAAATGCCTTTGTCTTAAACATCTCAAGAAATCTATGCTGACATTTTCACTCAAAGTATTGTCAGATATCTTGATCTCTCTTAACCTCCTGCAGGATGTGTGCTCTCCCCCCCCGGCTTCCCTCTGCCAGACAGGTCGGACCTCGGCTCTTCACACTACACCAGCAGCACCAGCATCTTCAACAACTACGCCATGGAGGTAAAACGATAAAGCTGTAGAGTAGAAACTAAACTAATGCTTAGAAGACGCTAATAGAAAGTGTGTCTGCTTCTGCAACAGATACGAATGTAATAGATGTGCGAGGTTATTTGGCTACAAGAGTTCAAACTCTGCAAACGGGTGGTGCAATATTATCATGTGCTATTATTAATAAATAGTTATCCAGTCTGTCACATCAAATATGTCTGATTAAGTAAAAACATGTGTAACAGCTTTCAAAAGTGCTTTACAGACCATAACAGTGAAGTAGTTTAAATAGATGTTATTTAAAACCTTGATGACTTTTAGTCTGTAAGCTCACCCGCCGCTCTGTGTGTTTCCAGCTGCTGATCTCCAGCTGTTCCCGTTGTAAGACATGCGACTGCCTGGTGTACGATGAGGAGATCATGGCCGGCTGGACTGCGGACGACTCCAACCTGAACACCACCTGCCCCTTCTGTGGGAACCCCTTCCTGCCCTTCCTCAACGTGGAGCTCAGGGACATGCGAGGCCCCGGCAGGTAGGGGATGAACTGCTATAAAAATGTGGTGGTGGGAAGAATGGGGTGATGAATCCCTATTATAAGGATTGATTACATTTTATTTTTAAATATGCATGGATCTCCTGAAAACCTGGCTTTAAAAGGGAACATATCATGATTCATGACAAACTCACTTTTTCAGTCCATTTGGCTATCTGGGGATCTTAATAAAAACATAGACTGTGAATTAGGTCAAAATGACGCATAGAAGATAAACTATACCTGACTTTATTTCCTGGATGTCATTTCCCCCCTGTGTTTCCTCTCAACATCGCAGGCTTTTTCTGAAGGGCAGCCCGTCGATGGACGAGGAGATGACCTCGTCGTACTCCACCTCCACGGGTTTAGACACGGGGACGTCCACCTTGTCCACCCCGTGTCCTAAAACAGCTGCCTTTCCTCCCTCCCCTGGGATCGCTGTGCAGGAGTGCGCCGGGAGTGGAAGGTACTCACCACATCCTCATTGATTAACATGCGTATCCTAAAATGATTCTTCTGTCTGGTTTGCTGTATTATTGATGAACTTGTAGCCTTCTCAGGTTTGATAGGTGGCAGCAGGGAAGATTGAAATCACGTGCACAGAATTACCTCAGAATTTGAACATTTTAAATTCAGGTTAGTCTGAGAACCCAGTGTAGCTGCGTCCACACGCTCCCCATCTGCATTGAAAAAGAGCAATGTGAAATGATCTGCAGCACCTGGTGCTAACAAAGCTGTGTGTGTGTGTGTGTGTGTGTGAGGGGGGGGATGACGGAGGGTCCATGTGCTTGTATAAAGTCCCTCATGAGGTTATGAAGTGGGTAAGCAACAGGAATGAACAGTGCATGCATGATATCTTAATGCTGACTTATTAGTGAACAAAGCATTGTGTGTTTTGATTTTGATTTTACTGAATATTATTCATGTAATATAGACATCTGGATTCTGTGTCTGTGTGATGTTTTTATGGAAGTAAAACTATACCACCCCTGGAATACGTATGCAGATTAAAAACAGACTTTTCTTGAGAACAAACTTGCAGCTATATGCGATTAGTTATCATTTTGACTGTGAGATTTGTGTTACAAACTTCACAGGACTCCATCGACCAATGCTGAAGGTATCAACATCCCGTCTGACCAGCGGCAGGAGGGTCCGTCCCCCGGGGGGCACATGGCCCGCAGCATCAGTACCTTCTGTCCCCAGGACGGAGCACCAACAATTAACCACCGTTTGCCGACGTCAGGCAGCCTGCCCAGCCGTCTGAATGAAGCCACAGTATGTCACAATACTGAACACCTACAAAAACACTTGTTTTACATATGACAGTTAGAAATCTGACCTATAATTCCTGTCCCACTCAGGACCCGCTGAATATGGAGTGGCGGCTCCACAACCCTGAGCCGGTGACGGTGCCCTACCTGAGCCCGCTGGTGCTGTGGAAGGAGCTGGAGAGCCTGCTGGAGAACGAGGGCGACTCGGTGATCACCGAGGCCGACATGGTGGACCAGCATCCCATCATCTACTGGAACCTGGTCTGGTACTTCAGGCGCCTGGACCTGCCCAGCAACCTGCCCGGACTCATGCTCACCTCGGAGCACTGCAACAGAGGCTCCCAGGTACACACACACACACTCTCACTCACACACACACACACACACACACACACACACACACACACACACACACACACACACACACACACACACACACACACAGTACATAATGTGTGATAACGTGCTTTGTAGTGAAAATTAGGTGGAAAGCTACAGTTTATTTTTCCAATCAGAAGAGTTCATCGGGAAAAAACATCTGAAAAGGATATTTTGTGTGTTAATGATGTGACCGTCAGAGTGACTCTGTCTCTCGTCAGGTTCCTCGTCACTGGATGTCGGAGGACAGTAAACACGTGTTGATCCAGATCCTGTGGGACAACCTGAAGCTGCACCAGGACTCCATCCAGCCTCTCTACATCCTCTGGAACACATTCAGTGAGTCACTCTGCACTGTGTGTCAGACTCAGCAGACAGCCAGATCATTTACTTACTGTGTAAAGTGGACAGATAATAGGAAACAATTCAATAGTGTACTGGGGTATTTTTTCATTTCTGTTGAGGGTCTCATACCTCATTCACACCAACGCAACTCCGGTTCAAGCTCCGTGCTAGAGCTTTTCAGGTTCAGAACCGGTTCTTCGGTTTAGCTCTGGCTCTTTTCACACCGCCCAGAGTCCGACTGGTGCTGCGTCATGACGTAACCGTTTGCGTGCCTGCTTCATAAAGCCAAACCGCGCGGAAACAGCTCACACCGACAACAACAACAATGGCCGATTGTGTTGAAGCGCTACTCGTTTTGGTTTTGCTCTGTCGAAACGAAATGGAAGAAATGGGACGACTTTACTTCCAACTTTACAGTCGTTACATGCTACATTCAAAACTGCTTTACAATCGTAATCATCAACTTCAACGACGATTCCGATTCCCCCTGCCCCCGCCTCCACGTATGCGGTGCTTTTGCTCTAGCCGGACAATTTGTTGGTGCTTGAAACGAACCGGATTCCGGAACTAAGAGGCTGCTCCGCTGCGGTGTGAACAGGAAAACCCGGTGCTTTTCAAGCTCCAGCTCCGAACCGGCCCTGAAACACCGTTGGTGTGAATGAGGTATCAGTCAGCTAGAGCTTGTTTTTCTAATTTTTTGTTTGTCCTGAAATTCACATTGCAATGTAATCCTACATTATTTTTATTGTGTTAACAATCGGCCAATAATAATGAGTTCTTATGTCACATGTGTGCCTTCAACGTTATGATTTCAGTTCAAACTGATTTAAATGTGAGTTGTTTTGGAGGTGGAGTTGACGTGCCAAGACATTTCCAATAATTCAATGCCGTGGTTTAACTGGGATGCATTAGTTGAGATCGCTAATTGGTATGATTAAATGTTCCTGTGATCAAAGCATGTTTAAAGCATGTGAAATCTGTGCAAAAAAAAAGTGTTAAAAGTGGAAAAGTTTGTATGTTGAAAATAAGAAAATGCGAACCAGGTAAAACGGAAAAGATGGAAACTAAAAACATTATATGCATTGACGTTTAATGATGGGAATAAAAATGGCGACAGATCAGAACAGTGTGAACAATGACTCGAAGGTCACAGCTGTTTATGGCAATGTGCCCGACTCCATATAATGCGTATGTACCATACAGTCTATGGTATGTACCCATGTACAGTATGTCCATACAGTGGATGGAAATGTGCATTATTAAGCATTTTTCTTTGACAATTTTTTCTGTTTCTTTCTACAAAATGTTGAGCTTTTAAACTACTAGTCACAATAGATATTTGAGAAAAGACACTTGCACGTTTGCTCATTAAAGATTCTATGATTAAAAACTCAACCAAGTTTAGGAAGGGAACAAAAGCATAACTAATCCACAGGTTTTTATGTTTTGCTTCCCTGAATGGTAGCACTGCAAAATTGAGGCCAAACATAAATAATGACTAGAGCTCTTCCAACTGTGTCATCTTGTTGTTGCGACTCTTTGCGAACACGTCTACACTGATTGATTATTTAATGGAGGAGGCGTGGAGCAACTAGCTCCTCCTGGGAGTCGGCTGGTCCGTGTGCTAACAGGCTCTGTCTGCTCTCTGTCTTCCAGGGCTTAATTGTACTCTGTTGTTAGAGAGTGAGTGTTCGTCTCCTGTTGTGTGTGTGTGTGTGTGTGTGTGTGTGTGTGTGTGTGTGTGTACTGTGTGAGGCCTGCTGCTGTGTCCCTGTGCTGTGCTCTCTGCTTGATGCATCGCAGTGTCGTCTGTGAAAAGTCAGCCTCTAGCTTTCATGGTTCCACCGTGAACGTCTCTGTGCGGTGTGCAGTGTTATCATAGGGATTTTGCTTTGTTTTGTGAAACTGTTTGTTTCAAATACAGCCCTGCTCTGTATTTGAATGTAGGTTTGCATCGCTGGTGAATTTGTTTCTTCACTCCCTGACATTTAGATGTTTTAATCAGCAACTGCTTAAGATGGAGATGTTGTAGTACTTACAGGGCTGGGTACTGACCTCATGGTGCTGGCTCTCCTGAGAACCTACAGTTTGTGATTTAGTGGTTCATCATCTTTCTGTCACCACGACTCGGTTGCCTAAACTTATAAATCCATAACTGAATTTGTGAGTAATCTTCTAACAGCTAGGATACTAATCAGGTTGCACCAATTAACCTCAGAAATGCTTTAGTTCAGAAAGACACATGTCAATTCTGTAGCATCAAAAACATCAACTAATGTATATCAACAGGAAGTGGCTGTAGCATCACACGCCTTTCATTTATTAAATGGTTTGGTCCCCTAAATCAAATGCATCATTATGCTAACAAAAACACATTATTTACGAATTTAGTTTAGTTTTTACACTTTGCATTTGTATTTCAAGTAAGTATTTTTTTGTCAACAATTTGCCAATATTAAATAAAATAAAAATCCGACTTGTATTTGTCTTAATTTAGATTATTTACTTTACCTTTTGCCAAAGAACAGTAAAAGTAATATGAATTTCTCCATACAAGTCATGGTTTTATGAACATACCTCATACATCTATCTATTATAACTTGTTTTAACAGCAACAACATTGTTTTAAGAATATTGTTACCTTGATTAGATCTCCTGCAGTATTTGCCAAATGAATACTGCTTTATACGGCGACAGATACCCAGCCCAAAGTACTGAGTGAAACTGGAGGTTTATATTGTTTCATGTCTTCATCACTAGTATGAGTCAACGCTGAACTCTGTGTGTGTTATGGCAGACGTGGGGTACCCTCTGTCCCGGCCGGTCCCGGAGGAGGAGAGGCCGTTCAGCGAAGAGCTGCTGCAGAGCGTGGTGAGGAGCATCCAGAGGAACGACCTGAGCCGGCCCATGGCCCAGCTGCTGCAGCTGCTGGGCACCACGCTGGGGGTCAAACGGCAGAGGTCAGCTCCACTATTTATTAATTTCACCTCTTAAAAACACCTGTAGCAGCTTTAGGATGAGTCGCTGAGAGGCTGATGTCGGGCCTGCTTGGCTTTGAAGAAGTAATGCTGGAATCAAAAATATATTTAACAATTCTTAATTTACCGAAACATTATCAACTGTCAACAAAAACATGATCAGAATAATCACAGCTATTTGCAGCCAACACAAATACAGCAACCCTCTCTTCCCACACCTCACACAGGTGAACAGGGGACGACATCTACTTTAGAGTTCCCCCATTTCCATATGACCATGTGTGCAAACACACTATAATAACACTGACCAATACCAAGATACTAACCATCGCAAATCATATTACATTTACAGCTAAATGAAACCCTTTGAGTTGATTTAGGGCTCCTTCAGTATTAATCACAGATGTGTTGGTTATTAATGAAACAAAAACACTTGGAGAAAGTACTGATATTGTGATGTCCTTTAACCTTGACCTTTCATCCTCAGGAGTTTGTACAGAGACATCCTCTTCCTCTCCCTGGTGGCTCTGGGAAAAGATAACATCGATATTGGTGAGTCATTATTTATGTTTTAATCATTACACTGTCTTTTATTCAAACTTCAGAGATACCTCACATCCCGTTATTTCACATCAGTGCGACTCATTCAATGTAATGTTTACTGTATAGAATTAAGTTCCAGGATGAAATGTATTTAAACCTAGATTAATAGTCGTTGTTTTTCAGCCAGTAAACACAACATATACCTCATTCACACCAGCACAACTCCGGTTCAAGCTCCGTGCTAGAGCTTTTCAGGTTCAGAACCGGTTCTTCGGTTTAGCTCCGGCTCTTTTCACACTGCCCAGAGTCCGACTGGTGCTGCGTCATTGCGTCATCGTTTGCGTCATGACGTAACCGTTTGCGTGCCTGCTTCATAAAGCCAAACCGCGCGGAAACCCCTCTGCTTGAAACAAACCGGATTCCGGAGCTAAGCGGCTGCTCCGCTGCGATGCAGGAAAACCCGGTGCTTTTCAAGCTCCAGCTCCGAACCGGCCCTGAAACACCGTTGGTGTGAATGAGGTAATAGACATACAGTATTATCATCATCTTTAAAGTTCATATGACAAACATGTGAGCAAGCAGTTACCCGGTCACACATCCAGCAGCGGGTACACGGCAAAATCAGATTTCTTTGTTCAAATGGTTTATGAATACTCCCTTAAAACTCTGCTGTTTAGATCCTTGTCTTTAGCCATCAAATGTTGCACTATGTTCCCAAGCTAGCCTCCAACAGTGTTAGTTCATGAGTTGGCGCTGAGCAGGAAGTGGTGAACTCAAAACGACTTATTATCAAAAAGTTGCCTAAAACCAAAGCAATGAGCAAAAACACAACAACACAAGCTCCATAGATTTGAGAGGATGTCAACAATGTTTCCTCTCCCTTCAGACGCATTTGATCGAGAGTACAAGCTGGCGTACGACCGCCTCCTGCCGAGCGTAGTGAAGCTGACCCACAACTGTGACCGCCCCCCCAGCACGGGGGTCATGGAGTGCCGCAGGACCTTTGGGGAGCCTTACCTGTAAACACACACACACCAGGATGAACTCTCCTCACCCCACATCATGGCTTTAAGACGAGCTCAGGAAACCTGTTGGAGACTGTGAATGTTTTTGAAACTCTGCGAGGGATCATAAAGATAGTCAGCGTCACGTTGCCTGAAACTAAAAACAGTTTGACAAACTCTATCTCTTTAACTGAAGGAAAGACCACTCGCCCCGCTCATCAACAAGTTCATGCAGTTTGTAGACTTTACAGTTTGTAAATACACAGCAGTAGAGGATTTTTTTTAAATGCATTTATATTGTGTAGTCATACAGCATATGAAACTAATCAGCAATATTTTAACTTGAACTCTATTTATACAAAGTAAGCTTTATTTATTGTAGTGTCTTGTTTTTGTCGGGCCTTTAAAGCTTTATCGTTGCCATCGGGCGTTTCTTGCCTCAGTTTAAAATGTGGCAGAATGGATTTAGTGTTTATAATTGATGATTAGGAGGAAAGTAAAAAATACTGGAATTCCTAGAAAAAGAATCAGAGGATTTGGGCCGCTGTAAACGGGTTAGCAGTTGGCTCTAAAAAGAAATCTTGAAAAGCGTAATTCACAAATGTTCAACATAATTCAGAAAAATGATGAACCGCTTTCTAAACTGACTGATAACCAGCCGTTAGTTGTGGCCCTAATTTAAATGTTTCAAATCCACTTTTTTAAATCTGCCTTTTAATGTCGGTCCAGGGTCTGAAGACAAACGTTCACTTTACTTCTCAAACCAGTTTCTCTACGTCTCTATGTGTGACTTTGATGCAAAGGTTCATTCCTCAACACATTTAGTTTTTTTTTACAAACCTGTCTTTAACTTTATCAAACAAAAGTTTTCGTCTAGATCAGGGGTGTCCAAACTACGGCCCGGGAGCTATTTATAATGGGCCCTCAGTAAATTCTTATAATTCTTAAAGTATGATGGAATATGGCCTCTTGTGAGGGGCCCGGCCCTTCGTATATCTTTCTCTATGTGGCCCTCGGTGAAACATGTTTGGACACGGCTGGCTTAGCTATTGAGTTTACTTCACCAGTGGAGCCCTACTGGACATATCCGTATAGTACTGCTCATCATGTGTGTACTAAACGTGCCGGCTGTTCAGATGAATTCACTGACTCACCTCCTCATACAGAAGCTGCTCTGAACCCAACTGGTGTGTCAGCATATCCTCTATCCTGTAAGGAAACACTTTTGGATACACATTCTGTCAGCCATGTTGGAGGTTTACTGTTCTTTAAGTCGCATAACGTCTTGAGTTTCATTTTGTATCATTATGATATCTCACACCACTACAACAGACGACAAGAGCACGTTTTTGCAGAACGTCCCAAAAACTTTATTCGGAGGTTGTTTGTTGGTAAAACCCAGAAGAAGAAGCTTTATAAATATATAATATTTTAAATGTACATGTACTTAACCAGCCTCTGAATGTTCAGCCTGTGACGGTGAATGACTTCCATCTGCTCCTCACTCACTGAGGGCTCACACAGCCTGAGGAGCTCGAGATGTGTTTGAGTGTTGCGCCTGAAGGTGGACTCTGGTTTCTGAATTTTTCGAGATTTTATGATTGTCATTGATTTGTGTTTTTATATAAAACCAAAAATGGATCCTCATATCATGCCCAAAGGAAATGCTAATGAGGCAGACAGGACTTAATGTTTGCTGCTACATGTGTACGTGAACCACTTTGACAATGTTTCTAGAACCCACTGTCTCAAACATGATGCTGTCACTCTGTAGTTTATCCTCCATTCGAATGCATCACAACTGCAGAAATGTCAAAATTGAAACTTCATCAACTTCCACCCCCCCCCCCCCACTGTTTTTGATTCAATGAACTAAAAGGCATTTAATATTCTGTTCAATGTGTCCTCTGAGGAGTGGATATCTGTGATTTACAGTATGAACAGTTCCATTTAACATGAAGTATTTAATGACAAGTAATGTTACATGATGAAGTTTCGAAAATAACAAACGTCTTTGTACACATCTGCATTTTTAAAGCTCATGTTCTGACTGTATTTCTATAAAAAATAATGGAGAGGAGACACATTTTAGACACGTTATTAAAGTTTTAAAAGGATTCTGTGAGGGGAAATGATACCAAATACATTTGGATCCAAGCCGGAGATGAACTACATTTGTTAATGTTTTCTGAATGTTAATCTAAATGACTGCCGCCATGGTTGAAGGAGGACCCTCGAGTCTAAACTCTTGACGGTCTCATGAATGTCAACCGTGTGTGATCTGTGGAAAACTAACTGGAAGTTGCACTTTTCCTCTGGAGAGTGAGCGGAGAGGACTGCGATGTCAGATGCTGGAAAGAAAAAAGCTGCCATCCATCTGTGGATATTTGTCGTGTTTAAAGCTGTACAAAGTGAATGATTTTGCAGGATCTGGGGCTATGTACATTTTGAATTGTTAGCCCTTTGTAGAAATCACATTTTATAACATGTGGTGGCGGTTCTGTACAGCAACCAGATCCACAGACTGTTTATCTGTAAATAAAATCAGTTCATTTCCTCATATTCCAAACGAGAAATTACGGTAGCAAATCACACAGTTCTTTACGATCAGAACTATTTACCGGGATACAAACCGGAGGAACCAGGCATGGAGGGAGGTGGCAGAGACAGTGGGTGAAACTGGTAGGTGTCCGCCTGTTTGGGGAGTTTATATATATAGATATATAGGTCATTCCAGAATTGGAGGACAATTTAGACACCAACATTTTTGAAAAATGAACCTTTTATTTTATAAACATTTACGTATTTAGGAAAAACAGATAATAAACCATCAAAAAAAGTGATTAGCCCAGCTAGGCATCAAATTAATATTTTCCAATGAAGAATTACCTCTGTTACTCTAATTATAGTAACAGGGTTGAAAGTAACAGGGTTGAAAATCAATGCTAATTTGAGCTTTAACCTCAGGAAGTATTGCTAGATGTAGCATGTAATGCTACTTTCAAGGCAAGGACACACATGGATATCTAATGCAAGAAAGATAACTTTTAAATGAATATGCTTTATTCTGATAATATCAGTAACAGGGTTGAGTGGGTCAGAGTGCCACACTCTTTCAAGACTGAAAAGATTGTAAAAATATTTGAAAAATAAAAGAGAGGACTTAGTTTTGGTCTACCCATGGCACTAGCACATGGCTTGCTGATGTCACTTCCACTGTGTCATCTGATTTACAGTTTTTTTTCACTTCCTGTGCCAATCTAAAAAGGTTTGGGTAACAGGGTTGAACCCTATGGGTTGAACGCATGTTGAGGGACACACCTTCTGTGCAAAATTACTGTTATCTCAAATATGTTTATGATTTAATAAATTGATTTTACCATTACAAGAGACATATATCAATAGAATAATACCAACAAAAGTAAATAAAATCCCTATTTTAAATGTTATATTTGACATGCAAGTTGGTCACCAAGAAGCGGGGACAAGAGAAAAATGCCATTTTAGGGGATGTTCGAGAGCTATTTGATAATTTAAATAATATTTTGAAACCACTTTTTCTACAACTTTATATACATTTTGTCTCAGTACAAGTATGTTTAACACAACAAGTGCATGTTTTAGCATTTTGGGCATGGATTATTAGATTTTTTATATGGGGACATGAAATGTCCTACAATTCTGGAATGCCCATATATATATATTGCTCGCATAAAATCCCAGGGGTTTTTTGCTTTGTATGTCGGGGGCGGGAGATTCATGTGATTGGTTGTTGGTCGCGTTGCTCGCAAAAAATCCCCAAGCTTTCAGACACGCCCAGCTCCAAGATTTTCAAGATTTTTTTTCAAAACTGCTGTGTGGACCATAAGGCGCATTCACACTGCGGTACTTTTCCCACAAAGGTTCATGCGAACTCTTTTATCGCGTTCACACCAAAAAGAGCCGGTACTAAAATTAGTTCACGTGAACCTTTTTACCCGCTCGAAAGTCCCTGCTAGAGAGCAGGGACTTTCGAGCGGCTCTTTTGTGAGAAAAGAGCTATATTTCTGATTGGCTGTGCGGATTGCAAACCACGCCCCGTAAAACTTCCAAAAAGTTTTGTGAAGCCGCCATTTTATTATCCTCGCATTAGCATTATTAGCATTAGCCCAGCGCAGAAACGCAGAGAGACTAACGTATGGCAACACAAAATAAAACATGGGAGCGGTGGAGATGAGGAGGTGTCGGTGTTCTGGCGATTTACTCGGAAGGCTTCAGTAGAAGCTGCTGGGAGTCCCAGCAGCTTTCCCACAAAGGTTCATGTGAACTTAGTTCATGCGAACTCTTTAGTTCGCATGAACTAAGTTCACATGAACCTTTGTGGGAAAAGTACTGCGGTGTGAATGCGCCTAATGAGAACCTTTTTACCCCCTCGAAAGTCCGAGCGGCTCTTTTGTGAGAAAAGAGCTATATTTCTGATTGGCTGGGCGGATTGCAAACCACGCCCCGTAAAACTCCCAAAAAAGTTTTGTGAAGCCGCCATTTTATTATCCTCGCATTAGCATTAGCATTAGCCCAGCGCAGAAACGCAGAGAGACTAACTTATGGCAACACAAAATAAAACATGGGAGCGGTGGAGATGAGGAGGTGTCGGCGTTCTGGCGATTTACTCTTTAGGCTTCAGTAGAAGCTGCTGGAAGTCCCAGCAGCTTCTACTGAAGCCAGTCCCCAACTCCGGGGACTTCCGGCCGGGGACTGTGGGCGGCAGTATACGCCGTGAAGTGGCTTGCGGCCTGCCAGTAAACCCAAAGCAGAAGAAGAAGAAGTGACGGCTTCATTTGCCTAATCCTCCCCCAGGGACTTTTTCCGGTGTGAACGCGTTCTGAACTTAGTTCATGCGAACTAAAGAGTTCTCATGAACCTTTGTGGGAAAAGTACTGCGGTGTGAATGCGCCTATTGACTGTATATGGTGTGGACGTACCGGAAATCCTAGAAATCTTCGCTTCGCTCCCCCACAATGCAGTTCTTTTTAGGAATTACTAGTACAATAACTATATTATATTTCAAAAGGTTTCCTGAGGATTTTTTTTCCTACCACGGGCCGGTGTATATATTGCATTGAAATGTGAATTTTCAATACTTGAAATAAACTACATTTTAATCGCCATTGCAATTATTTTGTCAAATACACATGATGCATTTCAGTGAGGCATACAACTAAAACGGTGGTATTATTCTTCGATAAGGCGACTTTAATGTATGCTTTATAGTATACTGACATGTCATGGTAGCTACATGCAGGGCAAAAGCAACGTAACGACTAGCATGTTGCCTTTCTAGGAGCTTATTAACATTAGCGTGCTAAAATCATAAATGTCAATATCCAATATATTATCTATATACTATAATGACTTTTATATTTAATTGTATGAAAGACTACAATATGACTATCTTTTTAGGATATTTAACGATAAGAATAATTATTATTATTTTATGACATTCCATATTATCTGTTTGTACTATGACATGATTTTAATGACAGTATGATAGAACATTTTAATTGCATATTATTATTTTTTTGACATACTATACTATGTTTTCATGTTGTTCTATGACAGGGTTAAGGCTATATCATTTCTTTTACATACTTTTATATATTTGACATACTATAATTATTTCACACTAAAATATGGCTTGTATTTTTCATGAAATACTATACTTTTGTAAAAATAATTAATTTAAATACACTTTAATGACTGTGATGACATACTTATATGAACAAAGCATTATTGAACACAGCTTCACTGTTAAAAAAATAATTTATTGCAGCATGACATTTTTAATTTTAAATACTGAGTTTTCTCACCAATAATACATGTTTGCATCCACTTCAATCCAACAACAGCATTTAACAAGACGGTAACATCTGACGGTGACACCTGAGGGTTTTCCTCACAGCTAAGACAGTCCGAAACACACATCACTGTTCCTCTCCACCACAGGATGGTGTCAACATGAAAGGTTTCCTCTCACAGAAACCTTCTTCTCCGCACTGAACAAACACTGAATACAGCACGGTTTAGAGAGAACACTAGTCATACAGAATGGAGTTGCATCCAGCAGTTTTAAAGAGACCCTCACTGCTGTAACGGATTCATCTCTTTAAGTGACTGCAGCATTATGATGACAATATCAGAGACACACTGCACACACAAACTCTTACACACCTTGATGAAATGATGTTTTCAATTAGTTTCTAGTACAGTTTGATTGTGAATCTTTTTTGTTGATAATTGAGCAGGCACATCCAAATATATCCAGTAGCTGGGAGGCTGCCCACTGTACTGAATGCATGTCAGTGACATGTAATGCTACTGTAGAGTTTAACTTGTATCTTAATCTTATCTAAAAACATTATTTTTGTAGCCCAAAGTTTTATAGTCTGACATACATTTGTAGCAAAAGGACTAATTTCTACACCATGACAGGCAGGTACAGGAGAGCAAAATACTGCAGTTGTTTAAAGTGAGCAAACTTAAAGAGGAAGTCCACAGTTGTTTCTTCTTTTTGCACACATAATCACAGATGCTTCTTGGGATATGATGTTAAAACATTTCTACAGAGATTGTGTTTAATATGTGTAAAGCTTGAAATTATCTCAGAACATGTGTTTTTTTTACTGTATATCAAGATATTGTTAAATAACTTTGATTTATTTTGCAAAATGTAATATAATCAATAAACAGTTTGAAACATGGCCGTCTAGGGCTTCCGTACATTTCAAACACTCAAATAAAGTGGGGACAGAAAAGTAGCGTCTGGTGAATGTAACAGTATGATGTTAAATTATATTGAGGGAGGATTTTTTCTTCCTCATTACTGCTCTTTTACTGTTTCTACAATGTGGCTACTGTGCCTCAGCTCAGCTCTTGACACCAGGCTAGGTTCTCCTATGTAACACCCTCGGTACACTGATCCAGTCTGCATGTTCTACGTCACGTGTGGCTTCAGATGGAGATGGGGCAGATGAGAATGCGATCCTCCAGCATGACGCTGAGCACAAGGAACACGAAGTACAGAGCGAACATGGTGAGGCCCAACATCCGGCTCATCTTCCAGCGACACACAGCGATGGAGATGATGACGAAGAGGAGCATGATGAAGAGCAGCACGATGGCGCAGAACAGGCCGTTGGAGCTGACGGTCACCGGCTCCCCGTTGTGTAACAGAGTGTAAATGAGCCACGGTACTGGCAGGCTGAAACCAGAGGGGACACACCGACAGGTTTCTATCCAGTTCTAGGTTCACACACTATCTGACATCTGATAGCAGTGGAAAGCACACTTAATCTCTACTTTAAAGGTCACATACTATGCTATATTTGAACGATATATTGAAGGGCCATATCTATACAAAACATGTCTCTGAAGTGTTTTGCTCAAAATACCAAACAGATCACCCATTGTAGCCATGTCTCATACCCCTCTATTTCAGCCCTGTTACTAAAGTGCTGATTCTGGGTCCGTCTACCAGCAGAAAACGCTGCAGTGATGAAACACCATATCATGTTCCAAACCACATCAAGGATTGTTTCTGAAACAGAATGGAGCTCAAACGCTGTTTGTCTCTCGCGGGTTTACCACAAGGTGAGCTTTTATATCCTGCTTTTTTACACCTACTCTCTCCAATACAGGTTAGCTCTGAGTGTTAGCGATGCTTGCTAATGTAAACACAGACAACATTACTTCCAAAACGTCGCGCATTGTTTCTGATAGGTTGGGGCGGAATGTCGCCAGGAGTTCAACGTAAAGCCAGCCCACATTTGAGTAATGTCGTCATGACCGCAGCAAATCTGGATCAGCTCCGTTGTACCCCTGTTTTTAGAGATGTGGGTAAGGAGTTAGAGAGAGAGATTTGTATTTTCTGACTATTTGTGTGTCTCCTTACACACCAGGGACACATATTTATGAATAAGAGACATCAAAAAGTGCATTTTGCATAATAGGTGAACTTTAAATCGACTAATTCCATGTTATGCTACTTCTTACTTCTACTCCACTCCAAGCTCACCCTATAGTGATGTCGAAGATGTTACTGCCCACTGAGCTGGACACAGCCATGTCCCCCAGCCCTTTCCGGGCCACGATCACACTGGTGATGAGGTCTGGGATGGAGGTCCCGGCTGCCAGGATGGTAAGGCCCATGATCTCCTCAGAGATGCCCACGGTCTCTCCCACCTGAAACACAAGAAACAGCACGTCAATGCCCTCTCAAGTAAGCAAGGTAACTCTTATTGTAACTCAAATTAAATGTTCCCTTTTACGACAAATATTACACTTTGTTTTTTATACATATCATACAAAACAGATTTTAAATGGGTTAGCATTAGAGATGCTGGTAGCCAGATTTAGCTAAATTAAAGACAGTCAGGCTAACGTTTGCCCCCTTGTTTCCTGTATTTATGCCAAGCTAAGCTTGTGCTAAGCTATATCGAACTTGCCATCTTACTGTTAAAAGCAATTAAAGCAAATGCAAGAAAGCACAAAAGCCGATTTTCAATTGTTCTTTTCCTTTAAGTCCTTGAGTTGCAGGAGTTTGCTTATTAGGTCATTGTTAAATCAAACCTCAATTTCAGCAAGTAGTTTAGAATAGTACTTAAAGTTTATTTAACATCACAGACAGCCATCGACTGAATTGGGACTCAATTTGATCCTTTATCATTTCATCCTAATTATTATAAACTGTTAGCAGTTCAGTGTTTTCTTATAAAACCGTGCTGTGTCATTAAACTGGATGAAACATTTTCTACAGTCAAAACCAACATGTCACAATGGTTTTGAGTTTCTCTAAACATGACTATGAAGGGTTAACCAACCTGATGAGCCCACCACACCATCAGGTAGGAGAAAACTCCGATCCACAGGATGGAACCCATAAACGTGACGGGAAAATACCGCCTGGACACCTGAAAATTACAAAACATGTTCAGATAAACTGACACTGAGAGCTGTATCAAGATGAAATAATGAAGTCCTTTACTGTACATGTAAAACTCGCTTTTATGTCGGTGATAAAATCTGTTTGTTTTCAAAATGGGACTGTTTATTCATTTGGCTTCCAGCTCCTCCACAAACACAAGAGCTTTGGTAATATAACCAAACACATGTCTGGAGATACGAGAACAACTGTAATGTCAGACAAAGTGGAGAAAAAAGCACAATACTCAGCTCTGAGATGTGTAAAAGTAGATGCATGAGTTAGATGTGAGTAGGTAGAGGTTGAAGATGTGGTTGCTACTCACCAGGTTGCGGACGTCGGGCAGCGTGAGCCACAGCGGGAACACGATGGGCAGCAGGAACAGGTAGGTGGCCTGCTTGCGTCTGGTGTCAGGCCACTTTAAAGACAACGGTTCACTCTCCTCCTCTTCTTCCTCCTCCTCATTTTCCTCATCATCAAGGTCATCACCTTCACTCTCATCGGAGTCTTCACTTTCCTCGTCACCACACTCATCCTCTGTGCTGCCCTGAGAGCCCGCTGACCCCCCCGCTACCGCCTGCAGGTGAAAGGACACCAGTGAAATGTATTCGAATATTTGTGAATGCTAGTCATTATTTCTCTGCATACCTTCGACTCGTCTGGCTGGCCGGCCGTCTTTTCCCTCGTCTCTTCTTCTTTCTTTTGGGGCTGTGAGGTGGACGGCTCAGCTGCAGCTCCCTTTGGTGCTCCAGCAGCAGCAGCATTAGCATCAGTGGCTAGCTCAGTTAGCTTCTGGTCAGCATCTGGAGAAAGAGGAAGAACACGCAGTGTTACAGGGAGATAATCCAGGGTTGCCAACTCTCACGCATCTGGCGTGTGACACACGCTTTCACTCTCAATCTCACGGTCTCACGCTGCCCACACTATTCTCACGCCAAAAACAAGAATACCGAAGACTAGAAACGGTTTTGAAAACTTTTGTCAGGTAGTGATCGTCTTCTCAATAGAACATCTTTGATAATGTCTTCTGGCCAATCAGAATCAAGATAACGGCGTGGTGTTGTTGCAGGAAGTCCCGACGGAGAATACTTATGCGGTAGTACATCGATACAACATTACTTATTATTATAGAAATCAACACGTAATGAAATAAGACCCCACGGTTTGATGTCTTTCATTTTGACACACAATGGGGGCCATCCTCTCTTATCCACAAAGTAAAGTAATTCACAGCCTCTTCCCTCTTCTCTCTGTGAGGAGCAGCAGGTTCAGCTTTCAGAACAAAGTAACAAAAAACTAAAATGGCATTCATTTTTTAAATATGTCGTGGAGTAATAGATTTATTTATTGTTCTTCTCAAGAGAGTACCAGAATGTGTATTTTATGTTAGTATTTCAAAAAATCTCCTGGGGGAGAATCCCCCCAGACCCCCCCTGCAGGGGTTGGGTTTTCAGCATGTCAACTCTTTTCACCTGTGGGGAAATCGCACTTTTTATTTACTACAAGACAAATGTGCCTTTTTATTTCATACAGTTCAATTTGGATTGAGACAGGGAAATAATCTAAACCTCAAGCGTGGCGTTTCACTGTCAAGGGGGGCGTGCATGTAATTACATTTCAAATACTGATTTGAGCCCCACCACTGTATGGGTTAGCCCTACCATGGATTACCCAACAAAAATACTCTGGAACCGCAACTGCCAACCCGTATTACGCAAGCGCAGATCTAAGATCCAGTAGAAATGATAAAAAAGTAAAAGTCTGCTGCTTATTGTTCTACTAGGCCAAAATAGAGTCAAAGAGTATATGAGAGTGAGTGTGTGTTCATTACTATATTTGGCAGTTTGGAGTAAGTCTGTAGATTTGTGTGTGTGTGTGTTTCATGTGTAGGCCTCTCACGATAATTTATTTTGTTGGATACATTTTCCAGGAAATTATTACGATAAACGATAATATTGTCGGCACCGTTGTATGCCCATTTTAGACCCCTGACATAATGATAATATATAATAATAATTCAAGTACATCCTTTCAAACTGCTAGTCACATCCTCATGTAAATGACAATTTATCGAGTTCATTTTTATTTATCGTACGATAAGTCAATTAATTGCTTATCGCGACAGGCACACAATAAAACAGTGGAAACAAACATGTGTTTGACTTTCATTAGTGAATGAAACTTTGTTCCCTTTATAGTCTGTGTCCAATATTGTGTATTTGTATATATTGTATATATATCCTATATATATATGCTAAGGTCCCGCTGCTGACACGATAGCAGTCATTTTGTGCGCATAATGTGTAATTAAACCTATGATATCAAAATCTCACTCCAGCCAAGTACCCAAAGTTGGCAACCCTGGAGATATAGTTTTTTTTTTTTTAAACTAGCATAGTAGTTTGAATATCTTATACAAGCTTCTTAAAACTAATGTTTTAAAGTGAGAAAGGAACAGATCATAATAACCTCTATGAAATTATAGCATTCATTTAAGTTTAACTGAGTAGAGCTTGAGCACATCGTAATGTAACTCAAAGCAACTTCTGTTAATGTTAGCAAAACAGTACCGTGCTGCTCACTAGCTGCTACAGCTAACGTTAGCTAGCTGATGCCAACATTAACATGGCACTTTAACCTCAGACCTTTGCATGGGCCCCAACATGATTATGCTGTGTGAGCCAGTATCAAGTGCAAATGTGAGTGATTGGAGTGTTGGGAGCAAAACATGTTCCAGTAATGGAGTAAAAAAGGATACACACAGACAGACAGGCAGACACACACAAACACGCACAGTCCCATCTGTATGTTAATCATTAGGCTGATTGATTCAGGCTCCTTAAGGCCTCTCCAGACTCCCTGCAGCTCCACTTTGCTCTGCCCCTCAGAATCTGAAGGATCTCATTACTCCACACAAACACAACCTCCTCACCCCCGCACAGTCTTTAAAGATTCATACACCACCAATATTTTATATCAGTGCTGCACTTACAGCATTCAAACCTTTCAACAAAAAATACCACAAGAAGACACAGAAAATGTACCTTTTTAAAAAGAGAAATATCTATACATCTAATTTCTGTATATAAGATAAGATAAGATATACTTTGTTGATCGCGAATTGGGAAATGTTTTCGTTGCAGCAGCATGTAAAACAAGTAGGCTACTGCACATCATTAGAATGTATAGTGGAAAATAAACAATGTACACATAAAGGATAAAAATGCTTTATGCTATAAATAAACGTGTTGATTATTTATTCACCTCCTGTCAAAAGGGAAAACAAATAAAGCTTTAAACAACTCCTAACAAATTACTTTATCTTGTTTAATAAATACAGAAAGATGTCAGGTATATGATGTTCTTAGTTACATGGTTGAAAATAATATAATTTGAGATTAGGGCTAGCTGCTAGCTATGCTACTTTCATTTCAAACCTTTATTTATCCAGGTGTATCCCATTGAGATCATTGATCTCTTTTCCAAGGGAGACCTGCTACTTTCTTTGTGCTTAGCTAGGCTAATTCACTTACCGCAATTATCTCATGAAATGAGTTATATCTTCTTACCTGACTTCAGGCTTTAATCAAAATGTCCCCTTACAAAAGGTGTTAGTGTCCAACATTAAACTCACCTTCAGAGACGCCATGATGGGACTTGCTCTCTAATTTGCCCGTGACCGGGACTTTCAGAGGCTTTACTTTGTTCTTCGCTGCAATCAAGAGAATCATTGCTCAAATACAACATGGAGGCTTTTTATATGAGAGATACTCTGTCCATGCCAATACTGTGCAACCAAACCAACATGCCTTACACTCACACTCTGGCTCTTTTGTAAAAGATTGTCTCACAACATTACAGTAACTACTGGATGCAAACACAACAACATGCAACCATCTAATGTCAAATTCACAACCAGTACGGCAGCCCGGACTGACCACAACAACAATAACAACATCCACAAATACAACAACAACAGCCAGTCTTACCTTTCTTCTGTACTGACCCCTCCCCTCTAACATCACCATTAAAGGAAGTCTCTGATTGGCAGAAATACATGCCATTATTAGTCTTCCACAAGTATGTGACACTTTAATAACATGCATCTACAGTAGAGATAACATTTCCTTTTTGAAATGTATTTTTGATCAGACAATGAAATAAAGCTGCAATGGGAAATAAATGTGCTCCCACAGATTCCAAATTGTAATCCAATAAGTGTTTAACCATCTCAAAACGGGGGACAGGGTTGAACTTGAGAATGAAGAGTACAATCGCGACAGGACACACGACAGGGAACAGAACCAGGTGACGTCTAGTGGGTGCTCTTACCTCTCCTGGCTTTCCTCAGGCCCGGTGTTTTCATGGCCCCTCTAAGGGCTGCCTCTACGGATGGAAACGCACAGCAACCATTTTCACTTCTGAGCCATCGTACTTTTATTTGAAGTTGACTGCACATAGTGTCCCGTCAAACTGATGAATCTGTGCAGATGTCCAACACTCTACTTCCAACTATAGTTAGAGATTTTCTACAATTCCTTTTCCATTACAATAGAGATAGCCTGGACCATGGTTGATCGTCAGATAAAAAGCGGGGGTTTTACAACGCATCTCTCCCTGTTTAATTTGAAAAGACCAACACACAAACCCAAGAGGACTCAAAGAGGATTTTCTGTTGCCAGACACGTCTCCAACTGACAAAGCTATCCGGATGTGATGTGCCTTTGATTGACCAGTTATCAACAATAAAATAAAATAAATCATCTGCATCGCCAGGGATACACGAACAGCTGTTAACGTATGGTAATATGTGAATGTTTATTTAAATACTTAAAAGGAAAAATAAGCTTAAAGTGTACCCCTACATATATTTGTACCACTTGCTGTTAAGTCGGCCTTTTACAGGTTTTACATGTTAAAAGAGTCAGTCCAATACTAAAAGGGTTAGGGTTAGGCTCCACAGAGATAAAGAGCTCGGTCTGCTAGCACGCTGGCTCTTATCCAGCTTTTATTAGCCTGTATTGAAAAGCTGATTAAGGATCAGCGGTGGCCGAGTGCTGTGAGAGCGAGGGAACAGCGGCCCGGCAGTGTGAGGACGGGCTGAAGGTCGCGAGGGTTCATCACGTTACCCTGACTGACAGGAAGGGACAGGACGCTCAGACCAGGACAGAGCTGAGTTACTGCATAATAGTTGATCAAGCAAAGTTGATTGATAAATTAACAAACTTACATCCAGCTTCTTAGATTTGTTTCATTTTGTAACACATGATATTCATTTGATTAATTGATATAAAGCACTATTTTTAATAAAAGTAATAACTACCTACCTAGCACTATTGCATCCAGACTAACCTACCTTTCTTTTTTTATCAACTCTATAATATACACATTACGACCACCAGGCTGCAGATGCTATCTTGTTACTGCAGAAACTATTGTTGGTTTGGTTGTTACCTTCTCTCAGAGGGTCCAGGGTGTGGATCATCAGCTGGAAGATGGTGCTCCTCAGCGAGGTGTTGTGGAGGGAGGCCGAGCTGCCGCCTCGCTGCAGGATGGGACGCACCTGAAAGGGCAGAAGATACACAAGTTGAATCAGGGCAAACCTTGGAACCGTAATAGCACCAATATATACACTGAAACATTTTAAGAGACCTATCCAAATGTTTCTTAAATCTCAATCTCCACATGTATGGCAGCCATTCCATTCCAGTGTCTGTTGAATTCTAACAGAGAAATGTTGTCAGTAGTTTATAGAATAAAATAAAGAAATTGGAATTTTACTCAAGCACATACCTATAAAAAGTAAAAAAAACAGTCTCTTCATTTCTTTTTTACAAAATACAAAATGTATTTGTAGGCTATTGCCTGCTAAAATGGATAACTACCATCATCACTCTCGGTTCACTTGATAGTTTGCAAAAGTTGCTAAAAAAAAGCACCCTTTTGTAATTCTCCAAATGATGAAGCATACAGTAGTGCTAACGTAAAAGGAAATACAATTATATAAAAAATGTTGGCGGCTTTAAGTTGTTAGCATGTCTGGCTAACATGCTAGCTAGCTAAAGCAGTGTCTTTGCATTACCTCCAACACTTAGCGAAGCAGCTATAGACAACTTTGCAAGTAAAGGGGAATAGAGGTGAAATATTCATTTTCAATAACCATGTGAACAGCTTAGCAGTGATATTGTTGTAAACAGTAAGAATAAAAAGCCTACTGAGGTAGCAACAGTAACTAAAAGAGGCAGAAATAATCAAGCAGTCGATTAGCCAAAATCTTACATAAACGGAGGAGCATTTCACGGAGTTAATAAAGGAGTGCAGTAAAGGGGGGATCTTGAACACTGCATGGTAGATTGTTAATAAATGACTGAAATATATTTTATGAGACGTCCTTTCAACGAAACAAATGTATTTTTTTGGTACCCTGAGTCTTTCTTTGTCCTCTTGGGGGTCTGATGGTGGTTTCTTGCCTCGAGGAGTGCTGGGAGCAGGTTCAGGTTCTCGTTTGGACACTTCTTCAGCTTTGAGTGCAGGAGGAGCAGCAGAGGTAGCAGCAGGAGGAGCTGGTGGAGCTTCACTCTCCTGTAAAGTCAGTGAAAACTTAATCAGTTAGTAGCACCTCATTCATTCAGGTTTTGTGCATGCAAATACAACATTTTGTTTGTTTCATAGTGATCGAACTGGAAACGTATTCTGCATTACATATAAAGTTGATTTTCATCTCCAAAAATCTCACAACGGATATAAGGAGCTTTTTCAACAACAAGGTGGAGGAGAGTCCTCTCCAGTCAGACTGAGAGACTGATAACTACAGCTCAGGTGAGGTTAAGGACTCTCTGAGTGTTTAGATAGTTAACTTAGTCTAAGTTATCTCTGTGGGTCTCAAACGGTTTGGTCACCCTTTATGTAAACACATTTTCCATTTGAGGGGGAGTGAGATTAGTGAAATATGCAAAACGTTAACTAGGTGAAAAAAACTTTTTTTTAAAACGTGTTGAGAGCTAAAACTAGTCTTTCCTGCTGCCTCAAAGAGGAGAAGGGGGAGACAGGTGAGGCTGATTCAGCAGCCCATACACACTATCAACTGTAAATGAACCAAAAACAAATAAATAAACAAGTTTCAATGTTTTTCATATTGGATATGGTATGTTATTGGTTATGGCCATGTTCTTATGATTTTATGATTATTTAAATGTATACAGTTCTGTTTCATATGGGTGTAGTGTAGTCTCTTTATTTCCCCCTCAAAGTGCACCAGATTGATGCATTTAAGTCCAACATTTAAAAAACTGTCTTACGGGGGGAGCATGCCCCCTAACCCCCCTAGAGGATTTGAGGTCCACCTCCACTTAAAATATGTTCACATGAATAGGTTTCTAAATAGATTTGCACATTTTTTTAAATAGTAACCCATGTCCATATGTTTATTTGTGGGTAGTAGATTTAGAGGGCTATCACTATGGGCAGCAACGCTGTAAATATTGACAAATAAATCCAGCAAAATGGCACAAAAAACTGGTAGTGGCCTGGCTGGGTGTATCATTCCCGGCCTGACTTATTGTCCCAGTCCGGCCCTGGTTGGACCTGCAGGTAGATGCTAAAACAGGCAGCAGTTTATGTGACGTCATGAAATGGACAACATGATACACTACATGGAATGTTAGTTTTATGTCAGGAGTTGTTAAAAAGGATATACGTTTATAATGCATATCAGCCTGCATGAAGACCCTGAGGAAGTCATGGCAGTGATACAATTGCTGAATTAAATGAGCTGTTGAGCAGAATAAAATCAATTCCTAGTAAATTACCTGGGAACAGATTTGCATCATATGACAATGAAGCTAGTCATATCTTTTTTTCTTTATTATTTATTTTCATTTGTTGTTGGTTTTGTTATTAATTCAGGTTTTTCGCCACTGTTTATTACAGTGTCTCCGGCTGCATGAGTCATCTCTCTCAGCAACATGATGCACGTTAACTTGGGTCTTATATTCAACAGGTATCCTCTAAACAGAGATAAGACTGTGAATGCTCAGAAAGGAATGTTTTTGAATAATGCATGTTTATTCAAATTCCTGGAAAAGTATGTTTTGAATTCCAGTCATTTTGACCCATTAATGTGGCAGCATGCCTCATTACGCCCAGTGTCTTCACGGAGGGACCGCGTACTGACGGCAGACGTGCTTCAGGCTGAATGAAGAATGTGCTGGCGATACTTGAAATGCTGAAACACAGCTCTGCATGTTAATTACAGGCTCAGACATTTACTGCTTTCTGTCAGCTGCAGGAAGCCATTTAGTCTGCAGGCCTTCTGCAAGTAAAGCCCATTCAAAACACATTATTACATTTTCCTTTATTCTACATCTCTACTCACTGGTAATTCGGGGGTGTGACAGAAACAGAGTGACATTTAAATCACTTCCCCACTGTGACACCTGGAGTCCTTTCTGCTCAGCATCATCAAAGGATTTTGCACAAATACAGGCCATCACCTGCTCAGACCCACAAATCACTGTCCCTTTCTCACTATCTGAACAGGCAGCAGATCCAAATGTGGCCAGATGAAAGGGTGGAAAATATTCTGTGTACAATTGGAAGTCTGTCTGGTAAAAATTGCTCTGTGTCGACCGCCTGTATCTTTTGTTTTATCTGTAAAAAATACTAAAATACCAAAACGAGCGATGCATTAATGCATCTTTGAATATTTGCTGATTCTCTACCATGTCTGTGGCAGCCGCAAGCCCCTTTTGAGAACATACAGTGGGGCAAAAAAAATATTCAGCCACCAATTGTGCAAGTTCTCCCACTTAAAAAGATGAGAGAGGCCTGTAATTTTCATCCTAGGTACACTTCAACTATGAGAGACAGAATGGGGGGAAAGAATCCAGGAAATCACATTGTAGGATTTTAAATGAATTAATTGGTAAATTCCTCGATAAAATAAGTATTTGGTCACCTACAAACAAACAAGATTTCTGGCTCTCACAGACCTGTAACTTCTTCTTTAAGAGCCTCCTCTGTCCTCCACTTGTTAACTGTATTAATGGCACCTGTTTTAACTCGTTATCAGGTTAAAAGACACCTGTCCACAACCTCAAACAGTCACACTCCAAACTCCACTATGGCCAAGACCAAAGAGCTGTCAAAGGACACCAGAAACAAAATTGTAGACCTGCACCAGGCTGGGAAGACTGAATCTGCAATAGGTAAGCAGCTTGGTGTGAAGAAATCAACTGTGGGAGCAATTATTAGAAGATGGAAGACATACAAGACCACTGATAATCTCCCTCGATCTGGGGCTCCACGCAAGATCTCACCCCGTGGGGTCAAAATGATCACAAGAACGGTGAGCAAAAATCCCAGAACCACACGGGGGGACCTAGTCAATGACCTGCAGAGAGCTGGGACCAAAGTAACAAAGGCTACCATCAGTAACACACTACACCGCCAGGGACTCAAATCCTGCAGTGCCAGACGTGTCCCTCTGCTTAAGCCAGTACATGTCCAGGCCCGTCTGAAGTTTGCTAGAGAGCATTTAGATGATCCAGAAGAGGATTGGGAGAATGTCATATGGTCAGATGAAACCAAAATAGAACTTTTTGGTAAAAACTCAACTAGACGTGTTTGGAGGAGAAAGAATGCTGAGTTGCATCCAAAGAACACCATACTGTGAAACATGGGGGTGGAAACATCATGCTTTGGGGCTGTTTTTCTGCAAAGGGACCAGGACGACTGATCCGTGTAAAGGAAAGAATGAATGGGGCCATGTATCGTGAGATTTTGAGTGACAACCTCCTTCCATCAGCAAGGGCATTGAAGATGAAACGTGGCTGGGTCTTTCAGCATGACAATGATCCCAAACACACCGCCCGGGCAACGAAGGAGTGGCTTCGTAAGAAGCATTTCAAGGTCCTGGAGTGGCCTAGCCAGTCTCCAGATCTCAACCCCATAGAAAATCTTTGGAGGGAGTTGAAAGTCTGTGTTGCCCAGCGACAGCCCCAAAACATCACTGCTCTAGAGGAGATCTGCATGGAGGAATGGGCCAAAATACCAGTAACAGTGTGTGAAAACCTTGTGAAGACTTAGAGAAAACGTTTGACCTCTGTCATTGCCAACAAAGGATATATAACAAAGTATTGAGATGAACTTTTGTTATTGACCAAATACTTATTTTCCACCATAATTTGCAAATAAATTCTTTAAAAATCCTACAATGTGATTTCCTGGATTCTTTCCCCCCATTCTGTCTCTCATAGTTGAGGTGTACCTAGGATGAACATTACAGGCCTCTCTCATCTTTTTAAGTGGGAGAACTTGCACAATTGGTGGCTGACTAAATACTTTTTTGCCCCACTGTACATCTTAAAATCAGCTCATTGATATATCCGATATACTTTAATCATATATCATATATGATTAAAGTGATTAAAAAAGCTGAATATTTAATTTGTTGTTAGGGAAATTGTTTGGGGTTTTTTCAGCAGCAGATTCATCCACCTCTGGAGTATTTGTGGCACCATTAAGGTGTGTTTGATAGGCAACACATGTGTGTGATTTGATTGCTTGGTTTATGAAATCTTAGAAAACGGTTAAAAAAAATGCCCAAAGATAATACCTTGATTGATCAAGTCAATTGATTAATCATGTTGTCTCTACTTTAACCAGATAATTACAGATTCATTTAAACAACAGCCACTGTAAAATCACGAGGATTGTCACTGTAAATATTTTAGTGTAGCAGGGATTTCAATTATTGAATGTATTGTACTGAAGGAGCCAAGTTGTGGCTGTAATCAGAAGTGTGGAGCTGCAGCCATTGAAAGGGGAGCTGATCATTGAATGAATAGAGCTAATAAAACCCTGATTTGATCATTAAATCAGTTTTTGTGGACGCAGACTAATAAGAACTCAGCTTGTTATTGACAACCTCGGCGTGAACACAAATCATTGTGTTGTTAATTTCATGATTTTTCATTTAATTTAACCAGAACATCCATCCAGATGTGTGACACTAACTGACCTTCTCTGGATCCTCCGCGGTCCACACCTTGACGATACTCATGTGCCTGTTGATCTGGGTCTTCACCGCGTGCTCGATCTGACTGTTGAACTTCATGAAGCTCACGTAGCTGATGTAGCCCAGCACCAGCAGCATGCTCTCCCACCACAGGATCATGTTGTCCACGAAGAACACGATGAGCATGATGAGGTCCAGGATGTAGAAGGTCACGTCTCTGAAGAGCGGCCACCAGGTCAGGTGCAGCATCTCCCGGGAGAAGATGGCGCACATGCCGATCACAAACAGGATGTTGAAGACGGCCGAGCCCACGATGGTGCCGATGCCCACGTTATTGTGGGAGATGAAGACGCCGATCAGGGAGGTGAAGAGCTCGGGGGCAGAGCCTCCAGCCGCCATGAAGGTTGCCCCCGCCACGTCTTCAGAGATCTCCAGCTTGTTGGTGATGACCTCCAGCCCGGGAACAAAGAACTCATCACAGACGATGGCCAGGGCGACAAACATGTAGACCATGCCCATGAGGTGCAGGACCACCCAGCCCTGCCGCCGCTGCTTCACTGTGAAGATGTCCGTTGGAAAACCGCCCTTCCTGTGAGGGGGCTGCGCTGCGGGGTGAGGGGTGGTGGGGGGCGGTTGAGTCAGGGGAGGTTGAGGATCTACGTAGATACACTGTTGGATATCTGTTCTGTTGACAACTATCACCGGAGGAGTATTGGTGCTCTCAGGTGAGACAACCTCCTCCTCCTTCGTCTCATTTGACCCCATCACCTCCCGAATGTTGACTTCCACAACATCATCATCACTATTCACATCTGCTCCGAGAGTGTGGTCCCTCTGGGCGGAGGCTCCAGGCTCTGATAGCCTTGCCCTCAGAGTCAGCGTGTAGACGAAGCACAGCAGCACACCTGAGAGGAAGAAGAGGAGGCGACTGCGCTTGAGTCTCCTCCTCGGGGGAGAGTGCACCTTCATTGCCCTCGTGGTCTTGACTCCAAACAGGAAGTTATGTCGGATGCATTGTTATTCCTTGATGGTTTCAACTCCGTAATGTGGCGGGAAGACAACAATGGCCAATGGATAAGACACACACAGACAAGTATGTTTCATCTTCTACAGCAGGCAGCTGCAACCTGTGGAAGGACTGGAAACAGAAAACAGTTGGAATCCCATCAGCATGCACATGTGTGTTATCTTATGTCCATTATGCTTGCATAGCTGCAGAGGAAAACCTACTGAAGAGAAGTGTGTGCGAGTGTGTGTGTTTTAAAGGGGGTTCAGACAGCCACCTGTTACTATGGATACATAATCACGCAGGCTTTTGCTACTCTTAAAAAAGGAGTGAATTGAAGACACGTTGAAAAAATACCGGAATGCTTCACAATAAATCAATAAATTACGAAATGGCTTCTGATTATTAGTATTAAGAGGCAACAGCTCTCGGAAACAACGAGATGAAATGCCCGCGTGCAATAATCGATCATTAATGCTACATTAATTAACCCAGCTCGCAGTGCATTAATAGCAATAAAACAAACACATCTGAGAACAGAAAGGGCGTGTTCAGGTTTAAATGTGAGGCCAGCGCGGATTATAACATGTAAAGTCGACACAAACCGGTAGATTATTCCTTCAACATCCAAAAATATCAGCAAAAGGACAATAAAATCCAGAAAGCTGTTGTTACGCGGGGTGCGGGTCCTACCTGTTGCGCGTGCTGCTCGCTCCCTCGCCGCTGCACACGTCCCTCCAGCTGTGCGTAACGGACGCAGAGATGCTGACTCCGGGGTTTGGGGGAGCTACAAGGGCGCACAGCATGTCAGGGCTTGGACGACGGTCAGCATAACGCAGTTAAGAGGATTAGGAGCCGAACACCTCTCACCTTCCTCCTCGCACATAACGCTGTATCAATACAGCAACATTCAAAGTGTGGTGGTGGTTCGGGGTGAAACCTGGGAGGGGGCTCTGCGGGCGATGCCTGTTTGCTGTTCAGAGGCTGACAGGAGGGGGTTGGTCCTTAGTTAGGGTGTGGTCAGGTGAAGTCTTATTTTAGGGGTGTGGAGGATTTAATGTATTTGTGTAATGAAAGTGCAGAATATCAGCATGTATGTTGGAAAACAAGTGCGTCTTGGCTTAGTGGGAAAATATTTGCCTCAGTGATAATACACAGTATTTTCAATGGAAACATTTCCAATGTTTACATATGGAAATAAGACTTTTACTATTGTTACAACATGACAATATTATGAAACACTTTTCTTTTTTAAATGCAGGTTTCTTTTTAAATCTCAAATTTCAATTTAAGTTAAGTTAGAAGAATTTGGACTGTGATTCAAGTTGATTTAAAGGAATAATTCATTAACAATAAGTAATATTGAATGGGACCTCCTTTCCACTCTCAAAATGTAATAATCTCTGTTCACTCACACAAGTCTTCACTTATTCCTTACATTTAAGTCATCTGCTGAGAAGCTAAATGACTTTCACCAATATGTCCAAATTATGATTATAAAGGCTTAAGCTGACGGAACAAAAGAAGGTGAATACAGCCACAGAGAAAAGGTCCAATCAGGCAAAGTGAAAACCCCCGTGGCTGGGGGCTTAAAGAGTGGCAGGGGGCAAACGCTCACTAAATAAATTACACTGATGAGACATTCTTTGACCATTTATGTCGCCTTGAAAATAATCCAGAATGGTTCTGAAATGGAAACATTTTCATGACATTTTAATACGTTTGAATCTCCAACAACATCCATCCTTTCCTATTTGCAGCGAAATGTAAAACAATTAACATTTTTAAATGTTTAATATTTTAAATGTTTAATATTTTATAAAAGGAACTGAGTTGAGAGAAAAAAAACACCCGGCCTCCAAATTTAGAAAAACTGATGTTTATTTTAGGCAGGAAACCATATTTGTGAACAAAATGCAGCGTTAGTCTGAATGTCCCTGCCTAAAGACTTTTGAAATGCAAATAATGTCTAAATCAAGCTTTATGACAAGTACACATCTTTCCCAAACACCATTAAAAAAAAACGGAAACAAACAAACAAAATCAACAACTTGAATAAACACAAATAAATCCAAAACAAATGGAAAGTCTAAAGTTTAAACCGATTGGGTGGAACAGGAAGTGGACGGTTCATTGTTGATGATGTCATATCCTTCAACAATATTGCCTGTGCTCAGCTTCTTCACTCAGTTTCACAGTAGAATAACACCTGTCCCGTCTTTAGTGTGAAGCGTCAGTGCTAATAATAAACCATCTGCCACACTTCTCCAATTTAAGATCCAGTGGGATTTGTCATTGGTCACACCTGGGTAAGAGCAGATTTGGATTTTAAAGGATGTTTGGTGCATCTGGAGTTCATCCTTTATTTAACCAGCTAAAAGACTCATTGAGATTAAAATCTCTTTTCCAAGAGTGACCTGGCCAGGAGTTTAATTTTGTTCTCCTAACAGACACATTTAAGAGAATTGTCACTTGACCGAAACATCCACAGTTCAAAGAACAACAAAAGGTTGAATTTCTATGATTGTAGTGTAAGCTTCTGATGGTAGAAACATATATTTGCATTAATTGGCACACTGACCATACACACATCAACTGTGTATACTTACAGAGAAAACAGTGTGTGCTTGTTGTGTTCCTTCTATTCATGTCAGTGTCCACATGGCAGATTGTTGGATTTATTCAAATGACCACGGGTGTCCAATGTTGCCCATTTTTAAAATGTTGACGTGGTGCTTTAAAGAAGATACAACTGGACTCTGGAGGTGCTGTCAATTTAGAACTGGCATAAAGTACTCCGCTGAGTTTTTATTAATGCACCAAAAGCATTTGTCGACTTATAAAAAGATAACCTTTTTATTTAGCCCTTCAACTTCATCCTCCATTCCTATCCTCAAATAAATGTTCTCCTATTTTGCCATTTATATGTTTAGCGTGATTTTTTAGCGTTTACCATAAAAAGCCAACAAACAATACTTCAATCATAATTTGTCAATCCCATGTCCTCCTTGTAGGTCACAAAGTAGAAGTTTACTTGTTGTATAGGTTGCCAATAAAACTAGTGTAAAGGCCAGGAAGGATTGAGTGTTTCATGAAAAGATAGTTATAAAAATTCCTCTTAAAAGTCATTTGCATGGCTTTGTTAATATTCAAAGCCGTGAATGACTGACTGAGACAAACAAGCCTCAGTGTTTGGAACACATGTGACCATTTCTCAAGAGCCATGGTGTTGTTCTTCAATGGGTTCAAAGATATCTAAAAACATTATGAGTTTTGATCCAACAAAGACCACCATTTAATAAATAATCCTAAAGCAATAAATAAAACAAAAAGGGAAAATCTGCCCGAGCCTTCCCAGAAAGACTTTTCTTTAACCGCTCTAACTGTGGAACATAGGACTCCATGTCCCACTGGAGACGTGGACAAACATCTTGATAAATATGACATTTTTTAAGAGAATAAACACACTAGTAGTAAAGCACTGGATGTACAGGTTTTTCAGGTGATGTGTGTTGTGCAGCTGTTAAAGAAGGATAAACAGGATGTGGTCTGGGGAAAGTTCACCCATTGGAGGATTAAGGGGAAAAGTCCTCCTTCAGGTCAGTGTATGTGTGTAGAAGATGAGAAAGGCAATTGAGGAAAATAAACCTTCTGCTTAATCTTTAACAGGACGGCAGTTCAGGGTGTTTTGAAAATAGGCTGATGAGTTATTGGACTTTCCTTTTCCTCGAGCGGAATCGTCTCCTCCTCTGCTTGTACAGGTGCCGGAAATTGATGAAGAGTCCTGGGAGGAGAAGAAAGCCGTCAGTATGAAGCTGATAGACTAGTTGTAATTTTTGTCTCCTCGGGTGACTGCACAAACACATTAGTAAGCCCCGTCTCCACAACACAAGTAAATCATTCCTTCATTCAAAACTGTTTCCAGGGCCTTTTTTTCACATGAAAAGGACATTTTCAGTTAGACATTTTATAACGCAACTAATAAAACACATGTTGTCTTCAGTTCTTTAGGGTTTTCTTCTGCAACCTTTATTTAAATGACAGTGTTGAAAGGGGGAGACGGAGGGGATAGCACAGGTCAAACGGTCCCAGGCTGGATTCTAACCCGGGTCCTTCGCATCAGCACCAAGCCCCAGTATGTGGGCAGCCAGCTCTACAAACTGAACTTTGCAGCGGACTCCAAATGCCTTTTTTCTACATTTTCATTCACCACTTCTTTTGAGGTTTATGAATCAAGCTTCAAATGTCTGACTTCATATTTTATGATTCGTAAATTTGATCACAAATTGTTATTGATCGAAATACATTTATCTTTATTATGACTTTAGAGGTTTCTCAATACTCAAATCCCCCTCCTCGACTCCTCGGTCCTCCGGTTGTGACCCGGAAATGAATTTCAGCTTGCCATGTTGAAGGACATCTCATTTCTCTAAATTCACTCCGAGGACCGAGCGTCGAGGAGGCTCTCTGGAGGAGCTCTAACCGAGGATACACTGATGGTTCCTCCACGGCTCCTCCGCGGATGCATTTCCGGGAACGGTGGAGGCGTGACGCACGGCTGGACTTATCTCAGCCAATGACAGCTCTGCATGCATCCCCTGGATATTATTTTAGAAACTGCTTTCATCTCGTCGCGATGTTTACAGTGAGAACAGCTGTGAGGTCCGTGCAGAAAGCAGAGCCGTGTACAATATATATCACTCAGTATAACAGGCCTACATTACTCTCTTTATTTGCTGTAGTTTAGTAGATATCTACAAACAAAGAGTCGATATTTTTCTAAGACCATTTAGTGCTTCACATAATAAAATACACAACGGCTGTAGCCTGATATGCTTTAGGAGCTGTAGGTGTGTGTGTGTGTGTGTGTGGTACAGTGTGTAGGTCTGTGTGTGGTACAGTGCGTAGATGCGGTAGACAGACGGGTCTCAGTTGGTTTGGTGTCCTCTGCTTACTTTTAATACTTGTAAATACAACTTTTGGCCCGTAATTTCAATTCCCCATTTCAGCGACCAGAGAGAGAGGGGGGGGGGGATATATCCAGTCTCTGATTGTGCTACGTTATTATGAGAGTGCTCTCATACTTGTTTGATTCTGAAATTGTATATATTTATATAAATATATGTGTGTGCTGTATATGTCTGCATCTGTAGCCCGTTATTGTCTCATTATACCGCACTGTCAATGAATTAAAAGTAAATATATAAGTCGTCATGAACACATCTGTCCATCAGACAGCTGAGGGCTGCTGTGCCTCCTGTCATCATTAATGGACGTCTCAGAGGAGAGGATTTCTCATTTCTCTAACCGCCTGCTGCCTCCCCTCCTCTCTCCTCCGCTCCCCTCCTCAGTCCTCCGCTCGCATCGCCTGTGGGCGGGACTAAGTATCGAGGATAGGAGTCGAGGAGGGGAAATTAGAGTATTGAGAAACCTCTTTTGTCTTTTGCAGTTCAATTAGTTTTCCTTAAGCAGCATACATTGTCAGTTTTGTTAGACAGCATTTGTATGCTGGTTTAGAATTAGAATGTCAACATGATAAGTTACGCTTCGTCACAGACTGAATACCCAGATGTCTTGCTTGTATCTTGGCCACTAAACCCAACACACACAAATACATTTTGCACTTAAAGGGTTTAGCACATTTGAAGCTAATGCACCAGAACCTACAATGGTTTTGCTTATTCAAAGTGAATATACTTGCATTCTTCTGACTTGGTGTCTTTATGGTTTATTGCATTTATTGTAAGTCGCTTTGGATATAAGCATCAGCTAATAAAAGCTTAAAGCTATTGTGTACAGTCGAAGGTAAGGGATGTTTCACCTAGGAACATGAGGACCAGGTAGATCTGCAGAGTGTAGGAGAAGCTCAGGGAGCCTCCCAGCAGCGCGGGGAGGGGGACGCTGAACAGACGCGTCTCATCAAAGATGGCCAGGGACTGGATCACGGCCACCGCTGGAAACAGGTACAGAAAGACACACAGTCAGCAACAACTCATGTGTACCCCTCCAACTTTGTCTATGCCACTGTTTTCTCAGTATTCTAATCTCTAACCTTCAGCCAAGACCCCCAGCGGGTACAGAGGGATCCAGAGGCTGTACCTCAACCACGTCAACAGCTTCCACTCTGTGCTGATGCAGGCCAGCATGTAGAACGGGTACCTGATGTGGAGAAGGAAGAGCCTGTGTTAGAGGAGGCAGTTACGCATGTAGAGCAGAGAGGGGAGGATGATGATGTAACGGACCTGAAGATCTCGATGGTGCTCCACAGGTAGAAGACGAAGAACACCACAGGTTTGTTCTGCATCTCCTCCAGACTGCCGAAGATCACAAACAGAATGACGTTCCTCCCTGCCACCTGCAACAGAGAACCATCAGACAGAGTTTAGATACTGTTATTCACATGACATTAAATATGAATGCTAAAGTATCAGATAGTGATGCTTAAGACAATACTGTTCTTACAACCAGAAGTGAAGGAAGTACTCAGATCTGTACTTGGGTCAAAGTAGAAGTACCAGAGTGTAGAAATACTCTGTTACAAGAAAAAGTCCTGCATTCAAAATGTTACTCAAGTAAAAGTACTAAAGTATTGGCATCAAAATAGTTAGTGCCATAAGTAAAAGTACTCATTATGCAGATAGGCCCATTTTAGAATAATATATATAAAATGTTTTGATTATAATTATTGCTGCATTAAAGTGTTATCAAAGCTGGCAACGGTGCCGCTAGTTTGAATGACTTTCTATACTGCAGGGTGGATTGTGAAATCATTAATCCAATTCTGTAAGGTATCTAAAAGGTAGTAAATAAATGAAGTGAATGAAGTACAAAGTCTCTCAAAATTGTACTCAAGTAAACTTCTTGATTAAATGTAATTTACTTTACACCACTGCTTACAACTGTCTGAACATCTGCAGCATTTGCCCCATATTTAAAGGGACCTTGATGCTTATATTCAGGTGTATATCAGTATGTTGTGTCTCTACTGGGACATGTCTCCATGCTTTAATGATCAAAAAGCTCTTTATTTGTCTCATACTGCTTGTAATGCAGCACTTCTTTTCACCCTCTGTCTGAAACCAGAGCCAAGTCTGCTGATTGGTAGCTGGCCGGCTCTGTTGTGATTGGTCAACTGCTAAGAAATGTCCCACCCCTTAGCCTTTCATGCACAATGTGTTAGAGCGCTAGCCAATAGAAGCTCAAGTGTTAGATAGTGAAATGGTGGCGTTTCAGGCAGGGGGGGGGGGGGGGGGGGGGGGGAAGAGAAACTCCCTCTGGACGGGAACCTTGGGATTTTAGCCTTTGCAGACCATTTACATGCGCGTGCACACACACACACACACAGTACAGGAAAGGGAAGATCCCAAACAGCGTTATAGGGCCCCTCGCTCAATATCAGCCTTATTTTTCCTGCGCCTTAGAGCAAATGGCATCAAATCCTACAAACTGGTTCTTTCCTAGCATGCCCAGGTCATAAGGAATGCATTAGTGATGATTGTAAACTAGGTCACTGATACTCTTTACAGCAGGTGTAAAGCTTGAAACCCCAAGAGTGGAGCATGCAGCAGATTTGCGCCCACGGTTTTGGAATGAGATGTTTAAATATCACATGTAATGTTCAGGTTTCCACATGCTTTTAGCCATATGTGTGACAACTTACACTAGCTACATTAAAGTAACTTTGCTTTTTGATGACTCAAATGTTTAGGTGTTATTGGGTTTACATAATCAGGCTTGAAATCAGAATAAAACATGAAGTGATTCTCTCTACCTGTATCATAGCAGGAAAGAACCCAGTCTTAACCAGACCCAGCAAGGGGTTGATGACCTCGAGCACGGCCATCATCTGACAGAAATACATCATGTCGGCCGTGGTGTGGAAGGTATCATAGAACGAGTCTGTGAAGGGAGAGAGAAACAAACGGACATAATTAAACCGCACATTGCATAAGCGTCTATTCATAATCCTCATCATTTGCAAAACAAATCCCTGCTGCGTAGCCGTGTTCCTGTTTCAATTTAAATGAGCTCATCTGTGAACCGCTCCCTCACAAACAAAAACGCGGAGCTCCATCTTTCTCTCTGTGTTTCTGGACCTCCTGTGTTTCATTTAGCTGCACAGTGGCGCTAATGATATCTTATTTATTATGCAGCCCATGAAATGTAAAAGCTATTAAAGGGAGTGCAATTGTCTGGTTTTTATCTTTATTTCGTCTATCCCTTTACAGTTTGCCAATTCTGCTTTTACTCAACTGTTTCACATCATCTTTGAGATCCGTGTGAAGTAATGAACAAAGCACAAGAACAATGTAACTGACATTAAAGTTACTTGAAATAAACTGTGGTGTGCAGGGTTAATGTCTGTTCATGGCATACTATGATTATAGCCACATTTATCCAGCCTTTGCAGCAGAATCTAATAATCTACATGTAGTTAAATAAGATGTAATGCACTGTGGCTTCAAGACCAAATGATTGTCAGTAATAAACAAAAGAAACGCAGATATGTTGTATTTACAGAAACACTCTAAAAATGGTTAGGCAAACTTCCAGTACGCGGGGTAACTGGTTGACCTGGACATAAACGTATTCCTCTACAAACCTTGACCAAGAATGAAGAGTCGAACTGTCATGTTGACGAAGATCCAGGAGAATCCCAGGAACTGCACCAGGTTGTACATGAACAAGTAGCCCCTCTTCAGCCCAAGGTACGCTGAGGAAGAATATAACTCAAATAACTGATGCTAATGTTGCTAACACATATGAGAAGTACTTCGGTTATGTTTGGAAGGTAGCACAGAGCACAGTGGGACTCACGGTCTTTACGAACTCTCGACTCCACACTTATCTTGTTTATTTTCTCTTCCTCCTGAAAAAAATCAAACCATAAAGACATTTTTTTTAATATAAGGTTTAAAAAAACGAGTTAGTAAACACTTGACATTACCACATAAAAACAAGATTTTAATTTCATAATAATGAATTGTTAAGCTACTGCGATTTTATATTAACACAGTCCACTCAATCGTAGTAAGAAAAAGATGCCATTTAAAAGGTCTAGCACCGGGAATATTGCAAATATATATATTTAAATATAATTTAGATATATATAAAGTTACAGTGTGGTGGAGTCTTACAATGTTTGATATATGCTAAGCCAAACCATTCAGAGAAACAGCAGGGGTGGATCAGATTATGTCTGTGAGACTCTAAAACATATAAATGTTGCTTATCTTACCTTTCTTTCCAACACATAGTTTATTGAATCATTTTGCAAGCATTCCTGTAATAGTTGCTATGTTTTCCCAAACAAAGAGAGATCCCTTTGGATGGTGGCTTTGTCAACTAATGTGTAAAGGGGTTCACATTACTGTAAAATCCCAGTGAAATCCGACATCGTATTTAAAACAACTTTGAGCATGGACTAAAAATAGCACCAACTGTCCTAAATGAAACTAGAATGATCCCATCTACTCATTTGCCTCATCAGTCAAAAGCCTTTTCAGTGTGGACTTCATTTTATGTTCACAGTACCTTAGCCTGAAGCTCCATCTCGGCGTCCGACTCGTCCAGCCAGCGGTCGAAGTCTGGAGCCAGAAACAGAGGCTTCTTCTCCTGCAGAGTCAGCCGGTCCCACCAGCGCTCCTCCTGCTTCCTGATCTTGATGTCCACCTGACGCTGGGTGGACTTATGGTTGATCTGAAAGGTATTACAATGTCTATCAGGTTTCGTAACTGAGACAAGCAGAAGGCAATGATGTAATGTGAGTAGCTTGGGAAACCACATTTTATCAACTACTGACTGAAAATAACTTGGTTAAAGGACACATTTGAACACATTTTGTATCGACTTAAGTTATTTCTAGAAGGTACATTTATGCAGTCATTATACGGAGAAATTGTATGAAATTTGCCAATGTGCATACTGTAGGCTACTTGCTGTGAAAATTATAATATGTATTGCCTTTTATAGTTTAAGGCAATGATTTCATTTTAAATGTATATCTCGGTATCTGTAAATACAGCTGGAAACAAAGTGACAACACTTAAGAGTTATATTATACACTGTAGGAAAACACATCAATAATGCCCTCTTGAACACTGGTACTTATTTAAATCACATTACAATTGTGCAAAAACAAGACATTTCAATATAACTAGGGCTGCACGGTTTGAAAATAAATACAACATTCCCTTTTTAAAACATTCGTCACATTGTCATTGAAACATGTATACAAATTATCATGGTGTAATGATTGATGTGTACCAGACAAAGAGTTATTTAGATTGTAAGAATCTGTTTATAGACATCTCCGCAGCATGAAACTACTTTAATCAAAATTACATTTTCATATATGTGGCCTTTACAAAATATTGAGCTTATTGACATTTGGACATTGCATCAGTCCATATTGCAACTTTGATTACATTTAAATGAATTGGACAACACTCAATATTCAATTTAAACACACATGAGTGAGAGATGAATACAAATATTGTTACCTCAGTTCTAACAGGTTCCCGAAACTCCAGACTGAACTTGTATTCATTATCTCCTTTAGCTCCATGGCCCTGCGCTGTGGAACAATATGAATTGCCATCATGTCAAATATAATAAATCATGTCAAATATTTAAAGATTATTTAGAAAATGTTTTGCTTCAATATTTTCATTATGCAAGTGTGTTTCCTCCTCACAAGCACCCATGTAAATACTGACCTTTGAACTGAAGTGTGTTGTTTTCTTGTACACTGATGTCGAGATCCTAAAAAACACAACAGCAACCATCACCACCAACCCGACACTGATGCACAAAATACAAATATAAGGATAAGCTGAAGGTGTAATTCTTTTTAAACACATATATATTCATTCTTTTTAAACAACTGGCCAATGTAGTTATTTACATGGGCGTCACAGCCATTATATGAGGGTGGGACAAGTCCCCCCCCACTTTTTGAAATGATTAGTTTTAGACCCCCCCCCACTTTTACCATGTGGAAAGTCCGTGAATCGGTCCATCCACTCGCCGCACTCTGTAGAGCGCTGTGTCAGTGCTTCACTATCAAATCTATTCCACGTGCTTATTGAGAGAATGCCCAAATCAATGAAACTCCGTACCATGTTTTCACTGCTACTTTGTACCAAGGCAGATTCTCACATAGCGCGCGCATGTTCAAGGAGTGTTGTCATAGTTGGACAGCTCAGATCTGTTGTATGAAGCGATGCCGGTAGCGGAGGTAAGGAGAGGAGTTTCGTCTTTATGTCATGATAGAGATACAAATACTGAATAGTTTAGATGAGAAAAGGAATCGAAATGCCAGGTTACTAGTATTTATCATGTAAACAGGGAACATGAATAACCCGATCTCTCTGTGCTCATGTAAACACCATGATGTATAGAGACACAGTCAGTGTGTCTTACTGGAGCCTACTGGAGTTCGATAAGAGATTATTTAATTTAGGTACTGTCTTTCACAATGGTAATGTGCATTATGTTTTAATTATACTTCTTATCATTCAGAAGCTTTTTGTGTGTTTATGTTTTACTGAGTGCTTATAGGCAATTTCCATCCCAGTATTCAGTTAACTGTTTATTTTCTGTGCACATAGACTAGCTAATATTCTACCTACTGCTTGGGACTTTGAGTCTTCAAAATGTCCAATGTCACAGACTGGGACTTACTTTAGAGTCAGTTGTATTTACATTCAGTATGACTTGTTATGATTCAATGTGAAAGAGTATACTGCTCAATAAATAATGATCACTTCACCACCTCTCTTGACATCTAGGCGCTTGAGAGTGAGTCAGAGGCAGAACACAGGGACACAGGTCCGTTGCTAAGGTGAGTGATGAAAGGGAAATTACAGTTTAGAGTAAATTGTGATGTGGACTCTCATCCCAGAATTTTAAGGAAATCAGTGGGGATATTGAACAGGAAGCATTTCAGTCAAGGGGCATCATATGACCAATATAGACAGAAGAGCAACATTTATTTGAACATTTAAGTCAATGATACCATTCCTAAGTGAACTTAACATCTGTATGGAGTCAGATCAGTCTCAATATTAATAAATGCTCACAGAAGGATTCACAAATGTATTTTGCGTTTTATATATAAATGACTCTCCACAACAATATCTCTCAATGCACTCACAAATATTTATTGTTGTATATAAATGTACAAAAAATGGGCATTTAAACTGCTTTTTATTAATCCAAAGACGGCTCTGAATTAATAATCAAATGTGTTTCCTTTCTTTACTACTGGATGAAATTACAAAATGTACCCATCATTTTCCTCATGCTAGTATAGCCACATAAAAGTATCAAACCAAATGCACCAGAATACAGGAAATCTATTTATTTTTTCGTGGTGAGGGACCCCCACACCCCCCGTTAAAAATGTCCCCCCCACATTCAGGATGCTTCCTACGCCCATGGTTATTTATATATCTTACTTAAATAAAACTAAAAAAATAATTTGCTGGGTACTATCTTCAACAGCGGATCAATTAGGTGCTGTAATAAGGGTTTAAAGAAGAAGGATGGTGTTATTGGGTTTTTGGCTTTAAAGGAGTTCTATGTCACACAAAAATAGATATATCTTTCTTAATTCACAAAAGACTTAGCCACACATTATTGTTTTTGGTTTGCAAACATTTAAAATAACCCAGACATAACCCTTTAAAACAAGTACCCAGTTTATTATGTACACTAAGCTAAGTATTGCAGTCAAATACAACAGCCCTGTAATATTATATAAATGCAATAAATCATACCCACAAATAGGGATGATAAGTAGGGCAACTAATAGAGCGATATGGTAAGTTTAAGAAAACACATAGCTTTACTGCAATGCAGCCTTTAAAACCAGGAAAATACACTTTTGCTATATTAGAATATCCAAAACGATATATTTCGTAAAGCAGGGCAGTTTTGGGCATTTTATAGACAGTAATTTGTGTTAATGATTGTAAGTGCATTATACTGAAACTCATTGTATATGTTTTATATTTAGTCTTTCCTTATTGATAAATTGGCGTTAAATACGTACCTCTGTCAGCCTGTTTCAGTGATCATTGAGCCATTCTGCTAAGGGGCTAAACAAGATCCAGAACAACCATTACAAGTCATGCATCTTTTATAGGATCATTGTCGAACAGATGCAGGACGAGGAGGAAAACCAGTAATACCTGTAACTAATGCAAACACTTGGCCAACAGTGAGATGAAAGTAGTCTGTTATAGATGGTGATGAGGTGAAGATAAATCACCAAAATAAACACTATTATTATTAGTAGTAATACAGGTTTTGACTGGCTGACAGAAAGCATTAACATCCCAATATATTTAGTATTGAGCTGGGTTTTGTATCTTGAATTATTTATTCTGACTTTGATATCATTGTATTTGTTTTAGTGGCAGTTGATAGCGGTGGAGAGTAGTGATTAACAAGGAAGTCTGACCGACAGACAACACATTGTTATCAGCTCTCGTTGCACTGTGTATTTTGCCGTAAAAAACAAACGTATATATTTGTTGGACGTAGAACAATTGCTTAACATTACATTATTAACGTATTATCAGTTTTCTTCTGGGCATCACACATAAACGTCATAGGTCAAAATAGCGGTGTAACGGTAGCCAACGGTTAGGCTATCCGTTAGCATAGGGATATGTTAAACATGAATAAGCCACTTTTACACCCACAGCATTAATATATTAAAGATTAAAGGCATTAACCCATATGTCTTTATCAGTAAAGGACAGGTCTGTAAGAGTTAAAGCTGGCGTGGTTACCTTTGCATCGCTCAGGTCCACCCGGAGGAAGATCTCTGAGTGCCGCTGAGCCCAGTAAACATGCGGGGTGAGGATCTGCATTGTCACTCTGTGCTTTCTGATATCTACATGCCATAAAATGAGAAGAAATGTACTAAAACTGTAAACCTACGTCCTCATCTGACAGCCTGCCGACAACCCCCACTCACACACAACAGAGGGGAAGTGATGGAGCATGTTTCCGGGAAGAGGGCGTTTACGTGCTTCAAAATAAGATTACTAAAGGGCTAAATGAGAAGTTTCAAAATAAAAGTACCCACACTTTAAAATGACTAATACATTAATGTCTTGATGTGTTTTCTCCTCACAAAAAAGTTAAATTACCTAATAAAATAAATATATTAAGTTGAGTTAAATAGGTCTACATTATTATTTTTATTTTTTTGTGAAACCAAAAAGCACAACATTTTTCTTTTTTAAATAAAATAACTAAAAGCGCATAAGAAAAAGACAAATTAGACATGGAGTGCCAGCACTCCATCAGCGCTATCAGACAGGAGTGTATGGTCTACACATTATTTGTTATTTACAGTGGAAATGCAGTGAATTACTAGAACCTTAACAAGTTGTTTGTTTTTACTTCAAAAATATGAGAACCATATAACTACATTTTATTTAAAAAAAATCGGTTTGAAAAGAGTGAGAAGACCTTTTATAAGTTTAAAACAATATATCTTATTCATTCTCAAAGAAGGCTTTTAGTATGCAACTCACAATAGTTGCGTATTGGATCAATGATTGGATAGGAAAATCCTGCCTATAGTTAAGTAATTGTATCAAATTGTCTCCTATTTCATCACACCAATAATACACCTCAAGACAATCCTCTTTATATCTCCTCTAAATTCTCAGAGCAAACCAAAGTCATTGTTGATTAGAAATGGACTCTTCTAGCAGTAAACACATCTCATACCCATTAATTAGACTGCAATAAATAAGGACAGTTAACTGTAAATTAATATTAGATTAATGTTAGATTATTTGACTGATTATATAGTGAAGGCAAAAGTGTTAACATTTTAATCACATACATTGTTAGCTATAACATTTCTCCAACAAGCATGCATAATTCAACTCTTTGGGTCCAGATGTTATTCATGATGTTGTGTAATTCTTTGTTATTTTACCTCAGTATCACCAGAATCTACCACAAGAGGGCGAGTAAAAGTACTAATACATTATTGTCGAAAATATTTCTAGATTGTATTTTTGCATGAAGTAGCATTTTACTGTATGACAACACAATTCTGATTGACTTTTCGTAAAATATTAAATAATTGGACTCTTTAGTGACTTAAAGATTTATATTAATCCACTAGTTTATTTTTAAAGATGCATTTCGTTATTGAAGCTGAAGCTGTTCAACAATGTAGTGGAGTACAATTACATTATTTCCCTTTTTAAAGGTAGTGGCGCTAGTTCTGGGAGGGAACATTTTTTTTTGACTGTTTGGCTCATCCTAATTTTCAGCCTTGATGTAACAACATTCATAATTAAGTCAAGGTAACACCCTTTTCACCCCGGTTACACTTTTAATTTGGCCTGTACGATGGGCGCTGTAATTGATGAAAGTGGGGGATGTTGACTTATCAGGCGCCCGCAGCTCACAGCCAAAGTGCGAGCGAGCCTTCGAGTGAGCAAGAGAGAGAGAGAGAGACGGCCCGCATCGGTACCGCGGATTGTTGTTGGACTGAGGCTGAGTGATAACTACAGCTTAGTGAGCTAAAGGACTCTGAGTGTTTAGATAGTTCACTTTAGTCTAAGTTATCTCAGTGAGTCTCAAACGGTTTGGTCACAATTTATGTAAACATATATTTCCAAGGCCCACCTTTATAATTATTAGGATAAATAAAAACAGGTTTGAAATCATTTCAATATATAGCCTACTATAGGACAGTAACCAAAAATATCGTTTAAAACTGGAGAGATAAAAAAATATGCATAAATAAATGTTAACTAGGTAAAATAAGATATAAATAAACAACAAAAATAAAATACGTTACATTTATTTGTTATTGGCTATGGTAGGTTATTGGTTATGTTCACATACTTATTTGGTTATTAAAATGTAAACCGATCTTTTTCATATGGGTGTTTAAAGTTGTACGTCCCCTAGATCTAGTCTCTAGTAATTCTGCTCAAAGTGCACCAGATTGAAGCATTTTACTTTAAAATGTTAAACAAATCTTTCCGGGGGGGCATACCCCCGGACCCCCTTGAGGATGTGACATCCACCCCCCAATTAAAACATGTTCATACAATAATGAATATATTTGAAACCTTCTTTATGTATATGAACAACATGTCAATACGTTTCAGTTCTTGTAGTGTATTGGTCTTTTGTAGAGATGTTTCATTTATTCTTTATATATTCTATTGTGTATTGCTTGGAGGGGGGGGGGGGGGTTCACAAAATCATAATCTCGCCTAGGGCACCAACATGTCTAGGACCGGCCCTGCGTAGTGGAGTAGAAGTATAAAGTAGCATAAATACTACGTAAATGTACGTTCCCACCTCTGCATAGCATTAGCTTGCATATGAGACGTTTAGGGACCATCGGTGGGATGATGATCCAAAGATTGTATAAGGGAGGGACAATAACTAAATACACCAAGGCAGTACTAAGGTAACGCCTCCTTGTCGCCTTTATGTTCGGTTCCAAAGTACAACTAAACGCAGGTTAGCCACATTATGCGAAAGTTCACCGTGTCAATGGCTTTGTTACCAAACAAGTCTTGTAGCTTGCTTCCTACCGACTGTTAGCTTACGTTTGGCGGTAACACTAACGATATAAAAGTGTGTATACAAGAGGCAAAATGAGTGCAAGAGGAGAAACAGCCGAGGAAACCGCTAAAGCTTCAGTTCCCATCCAGGCTCACGTTATAGACCAACCGAAAAGAAAGAAAATTATTAACATTGTATACCTCATCGCTACTTTGGACATCACATGGATGTTTTTACAGTTCTCCGTCACCCCTGTGAGTATTTATGTAATGGCAAGAGCAGGAAGCTGATATTTCCGTGCATGCCATGAATGCGAAAGCTCTCCCGGAAAACCTGGAAATGCATAAATGTTCTTACTGATGTTGTTATGAATGGTTACAAATGATTATTATGAGTGTAAGCGTGATGATGTGTACCCTAGGACAGGTTAACAGTAGCTGTCTTTACTACGATTCATTGAATGTGCAGCATCCTCTTTTGTAAGCGATTAGATAACCTCAGAGAAATGACTTAATAACATGTGAAAAGTCCAGCATTCACAAATGTAGCATTCTTAAATAAACGACATACGTGATATCAGTAAAGTCCATTTACATTACTATATCAAACATTTTCCTTTATGGAGGCAGGTTAGCATATGTCATTGTTGTATGATATCCAGTGGTGCTAGAAGAAGGCTATTCAGATTATTTACCAATTCAAATACTAACTTTACAATGTGAAAATACTGCATATAATAAAAGCTCCACTTAAAGCACAACACTTCACTTAAGTAAAAGTAAATACACACAATCACACAAAAGTCTTGTGACCTTTTAATTATGTACTAGAGAATACAAGGAACTATGGTAGAAATGGAATTCATAAGATTATGTAATTATGTAAATGTAAATGTAAGGAAAATCACAGTAGTTTAAACATTGAGCAATCTTATTTAGTCTATAAAATTAATTCAGCTTTTAAAAATATGTAATCTTGATATTGGCTGCACTGAAAAAAATCTGTAGTGAAATGCCTCAACCACTACAGTCACCACCACCTTTCTCAAATATGGCTCAAAGCCACATTCATCAAAAGCAAACTAGTAACAATGACAAAGGACTTGTGCCATGTTGAGTTAATACTTTTTTTAATCAGTTGACAGCTACTGCAATAGAGTACTACTGCAAACAGCAGTATGTTTTTGCTTGAGGAAGTTGTAAACATGGGAGTCTCTTTTCATTCCTACCATCCTATGATACAAACGTATAATAAACATGATGTACATTAAAAACAGCGGTCATCTGCGTAATGTCTAAGGCAAAATGAGTGTCAAATGCTACAACACTGAATCTGTTGGAAGAATCAACTCATATCAAGATGAAATCTGCTAGAGCTTGTTTACATGCCATACATGACTGTGTGAATTTGTATCTGTTCTTTCATTATGTCTCTGTAGTATTTGGCAAAGAAACTTGGTTTCGACACCTTGTGGCTTGGTTATTTGCAAACCATGGTTGGTTTAATACAGCTGTTTGGTGGTCCTATGTTTGGAAGGTAAGACAACATATATACTGTATGTAATTCACCAGCACTTACTGTGATCTTGCTTGAAGTGAATATATCTGCACTTTCCTTGTTTTTCAGAGTTTTAATCTTCATGTTTTTCACACTTATTGTAAGTCGCTTTGGACAAAAGTGTCAGCTAAATGATATTTAATGTAATGTAATAAATATTATGTCTTTTGATATTAGCAACCTACAATGTTTTTGTCCAGATGAAAATGTGTGTGCTGTTGTTGATGGCAGGTTTGCAGATATCTTCGGTGCCCGGGCAGCTTTGTCCCTGTCGTGTTCTGCGACAATCGTTTTCTTTCTGCTGCTGGCCATCGCATCGACTCCTGCCATGCTGTTCCTCCACAAAGTCCCCACAGTCTTCATGCATGTTCTACCTGGTGAGCACCACGCTTCTCCATTCCTACTCACTAAGCTTAACATTTTAAAATTCAAACATTTCTTAGAAACACAGGCTTTTAAGACTCTCTCTTCTGCCTTTGAGAAACATTCAATAACTGTCACTAATCATCTCTTAAGAAGTGTTGGTTATTCTATTTGTATTACAAGCTCAGTTAATTACATATTAACCACATACTCCTAATACATAAAAAAAGGATTCATAATATTCTTAAGTGATCTTAAAGAACATTTTAATATCAAGTGGTGATGTGAGTTACAACCAATGTGCAATATTGTTATTGAAATATTTAACCAAATTTCTATGTTAAACTTTTTTCCATTTGCTTGTATGCCTCCGTTGCCTGCAGCATCTCAGATGGTAGTTGCGGACCTTTCAGAACCTGATAAACGGGCAGACGCTTTATCCAAAATAGGTCTGTGTTTTGGCATCGGAATGATTGCAGGATCCACGTTGGGCGGCCAGCTTAACACACGCTATGGGTGAGTCTCACTGTATGTGGTTTGCAGTGGCGAACCGTGTCCATCACAACTGGACCTTCTGTAGACACACACACCCCCCCCCCCCCCTTATAACGCATTATAATGTCTGTCTTTTCACTGAATTGTCGTCTTGAAAAGGGTACTCACAACGATTCCGCAACAACTTCATCTTCACCTGTTGCACTTGTCATTGCAACGTTAAAAACAATAAAACGGCATGAATTGCTTCGTCTCATTCATCTAGAACCTCTGTCTCGAGCCAGTTAACTACCGGGCCTTCTAGAGCACCCTGGAACCGAGGGGAACTCTGAAAGAACACACCCATTGGCTACAAATCAATATATGATTGGTTGATCAAACTGTCAGTCCAAAGGTACGCTCTCATTCGGTGCAACGGCCAGGGCATTCTATCAAGGATGTAGAATACCTTGGTTGAAGGATATTCTACCCAGAGACCCAGAACAAGATCTGATTGGTTGCTTTCTTTTCTAACACAAAACCACTGAAATGCGTAGTGCAAGGTCCGAGAAGGACAAACAAATCAACGTAACACTATAATATTACAGATCCAACAACACAGATACCATTCTCATTTATTCATTTTATTTCTATAATTAAATCTATTTTTTGTTTGTTTTATCTGAGTGTTCCAGGGTATTCTCTGAATACCTTGAAGGCCCTGACGGTTCGCCACTGGTGGTTTGTTGGAAAATGGGTCTACATTTTGTGATGTTTTTCAGGAAAGGGCAGGTTTGGTTATATCAGACGGTCGAGGTCAGCATTGTTTCTATATTACAGGTGAAGCTCTTCTCTGCACTGCAATGTTTCCTAATGATTATATTAAAGGGGACCTATCATGCAAAATGCACTTTGTGATGTCTTTTATACATAAATATGTGTCCCCGGTGCGTCGGGGAACTCGCGCAGCGTCAGAAAATAAAACCCTCTCTCTTTTCCTCCGTACCCAATTATTTTAAAAACGTGTGTACCAGAGTTTAGAATATTTTTTCGCCGGTCAACATGTCCGTTAAAGTTTAAATCTTCCTGACAAAATGAGAAAAGTGCCGGTCAAAGGTCTTCTTTGTTATTTATTGTGCTTTAAAACAAATTGATATGATTCGATATTAAACAAACTAATCATAGTAGATTAACTATTCAAAAGTGTACAGTAATTTATAATAACACGGGAATAATAATAAACATATTTGTAAAGTGGGGCGACACAAACGGGATTTCGAAAAGTGCGGGGGACATGTCCCCCCCTCTGTCCCCAGTGGAGATTACGCCATGTGTGTGCGTCAAGTGCAATACATATATATGCAAGTTACAACACAGAGTAAAACTATGCCCCTCATGTGCTGTATAGGCTGGCATGACTAGGCTGTGTTCAATGGGGCTGATGTGTAGATTCTGCCAGAAGGAACATCAGCGGGGAGGTTGCTTTTCTTCCCGACTGCAACGCTGGTCCTGCAAATCAAGCAAGAACGTGATTGGTCGATATTCATTGTGGGGGTGGGGGGAGGAGGGGTGTTAGATAGATATAGAGTTGTAGTAAGTAGATAGAGTTCGCTATGATTTAGGTTTCGTTTATGCATAGGGTAGATTCCTTTAATTACATTTCCTTTTTTGTTTTGTGTATTTTATACGTTTTGGATTTGCTTGGCGAGCTATTTTTAGAATATGCTCCGTGGGCGACCGTGTTGGCTACCCCTGGCGTAAAGTAATACAGACGGTTTAGACGAGCATGGTGGTTACTTTATTCAGGCTTGTACTTTCCATGTCATTTCGTAGTAGCATCACCAGTCGTGTCCACATCCGGTCTCATCATCCTGTTAGCTCTATCACAATAAAAGCATAACAGCTAACACCACATCTCCCTTTCTTAAGAAAACAGAACAGACTGTCACATTTATATACTGTGACTCAGAAAATGCAAAATCAGGTGATAAACTTCAAGCTTCTCATGAAAAATAACAAAAACAACCACTGAGTCAGGCAATATCTTTGTGAGCATAAGTGATCTAAACATCAAAACACAAAATTATTCAACATTCTTCCCTTTTCACATCGTCTTTTTTTCCCACTTTTTTTTCACATTTATTTGTCTCCCCCCCCCGCCCCAATTCACAAGTCCAGTCTGTGTGGTTTTACCACCACTCTGCCATACCTAGTGGTAGGGCCGTGTGTGTGTGGACGGACAGGTGTGTGCCCCTTGGGAGTCTGTGTTGGTGACTCAGGGCGTTCTGGAGAACCCAGTGTAGGCTCACCTGGTTGGGGTGGTGTGCTGGGTGTTGGAGTGTGAGGTATGTGTGGTACAGTCTCTGGAAAAGGGACAAGATGGTGTCTGTTCCGCCTGATGGTGCCTGAAGGCCCGTCCACTATGTAGGAACTTGGAGCTGAGTGCGACGAAACCACTGTGCCTTGAGACTTTGTATCTGTAATCCACACTGGCTGACCTGGTGTGAGCTGACTTAGATCTCTCACACGGTGCCTTTTGTTGAAATTTGCAGTGTCCTTTACCCTCCTCTCCCTTTCTTTAGCTGCCACAACAGTGCTGTCTGGAAGCTCTGGGGTGAGTAGAGAGGGATGCTGGGGCACTGGAGTGCGCAGTCTCCTGCCCATGAGGAGCTGGGCAGGACTGTAGCCATTAGCAAGTGGTGTAGCTCTATAGGCCAACAGAGCCAGATACGAATCCTTAGCTTTCTTTAGCAGCTGTTTCACAGTCTGAACGTGACGTTCCGCCTCCCCGTTACTCTGAGCGAACTTAGGGCTACTAGTGACATGTTTGAACCCGTAGGCTACTGCAAAGTCCTTGAACTGTTGAATTCTCTGGGACCCCATGTCTAGAGAATATTGATTTGAGATGCACAATAACGTCCTGAGATCGTGTCGGAGTTAGTTTGGCAATCTCTACATACCTAGAGTAGTAGTCCACTACTAGTAGGTAGTTATCATGGTTGAGTGTGAATAAATCAGAACCTACTTTTTGCCATGGTCTCTCTGGGAGCTCACTGGACATTAATGGCTCCACAGGATTGCCACGCTCTTTGATGCATGTTTTGCAATTTCTCACCAGCTCGTTTAGTTGGCCGCTCAAGCCAGGCCACCATACCGTCTCTCTGGCCCGCTCTCTGCACCTGGTCATCCCCTGATGTCCCTTGTGTAGTGCATCGAGGACAGTGTTGCGCATCGCTGTGGGAATGACTAGTCTGGAGCCCATGAGCAGGAGTCCATTATGTATAGTAAGTACAGCTCTATCAGGCCAGTAAGCTTTAACTGGACCTGTGAGCTGGCTGCGGTCAGGCCATCTTCTCTGACAGTGTGACATGACCTCCGAGCAAACACTGTCTTCCTGCAGTCGCTCTCTCAGTTGTGCCATGTATGTTGAGCTGGCGGGCATGCTATTGATGATTTCATCCACATAGATGTTTGTGTCTTCCATTAAGTCGTTGTCTGTCAGTTTTGAACTTGAGTTTTGACTGACAGGTGAGCGTGAGAGAGTGTCGGCTGTAAACAGGGCTTTGCCAGGTGTGTGTGAGATTGTGTAACTGTACCTCATGAGTCTGAGTCGAAACCGCTGGATCCTCGGAGGAAGCTCAGTTAGTGCCTGGTGACCTAGCAGGCTGACAAGTGGCTTGTGGTCAGTTTCCATGGCAAAATGTCTCCCAATTAGGAAGTCTCTAAAACGCTTGCACCCCCGTGTCAATCCTAGTGCCTCCTTCTCCACCTGGGCGTACCTCTGTTCTGTCTCTGTCATAGAGCGCGATGTGTATGCGACTGGTTTCCACTGCTCTCCCTCCTTCTGTAGGAGGACCGCACCCAGTCCGTAGGAAGAGGCATCCGCAGACAGTTTCAACTCTTTGTTGGGGTCGTAAAGTGTCAGCACTGGAGGTGATGTGAGATCATTTTTTAGCTGGTCAAACGCTTTCTGTTGTGCACAGCCCCAGACCCACTGATACTTCTTTGAGAGAAGGTCTCTCAGCGGCTTGTCCTTTTCGGCTAGACCTGGAATGTATTTTCCCAGCTGGTTTAACATTCCCAGGAAACTGCGAACCTCTCCTGTGTTGGACGGCTCTCTCATGGACATGACAGCCTTTACCTGACAGAATATGACCTAGGAACTTGACTTCACGTTTGCTTAGCTCACACTTCTCCATGTTTAGTGTGACCCCGGCGTCTTGGAGCTTGTTGAGGACAGTGTGTAGTCTGATGTCGTGCTGCTGTTGATCTCTCCCCCAGATCAGGACATCATCCATGTGACATACAACCCCCTGCAGCCCGTCGATAATCATTGACATGCGCCGCTGAAAATGTTCTGGGGCTGACGCTATGCCGAAGGACAGTCTGTTAAAGTAAAAGCGCCCAAAGGGAGTTATGAACGTTGTGTACAGTAACGACTCGGGGGACAATGGAATCTGCCAAAATCCTCTGTTGGCATCTAACTTGCTGAAGATCTGGGCTCCTGCCAGAGATCCAATTGTCTGCTCAACTGAAGGCAATATGTATTTCTCTCTGCGAACTGCTTCGTTGAGGCGGGTGAGGTCGACGCAGATGCGCACTGAGCCAGTCTTTGTAGGCACCGGAACCATGCCCGAACACCAGTCAGTCGGCTCTTCAACTCTGGAGATGACCCCAATGTCCTCCATTTTGTTGAACTCCTCTTTCACTTTGTCGAGTAGAGGGATGGGGACCCGTCTAGGTGTGGCCAGGGAATAGGGAATAGCGTCTGGCCTGAGTTTAATAGTGTATGGCTGCTGCATCATACCTAAACCCTGACACAACTTTGGGTAGGACTCTTTCATCTCTGACTTGTCTATGTTGTCTGCTCTGTAGACTAGTTTAAGCTTTACACTTGCTGGTCTGCTTATCAAGGCTACGTTTAAGTTATTGACAACGTAAACATTCTCCTGTATCACCTGCTCTCCTTTGCATAGTGACTCTCTGTATCTGCCTAAAACAGATAGAAGCATGCGACCTGGGCCAAATAGTGGTCTGTCAGGCTTAGTTAACTGTGTGTTGCTCTCAGCAATGGCATAGTAGGTCTGGGCTGGAATAACTGAGACATCAGCTCCTGTGTCTATCTTAAACCTGACCTTATGGTCCCTTATAGTCAAATCAGCATACCATGGGTCTAAACCTGCATCTACTGAGCCTAGGAACAAGGGAGTGTCATCATCATCATAGCAACTTTCTGTTTCTACAGCATGTACTGCTTTGGTAGATTTACATACTTTACTGTAATGACCTCTCTTTCCACATGCATGACATGCCACCTCTCTGGCTGGGCACTGCATTTGCATGACCAGGGGACTTTCCACATCTGTAGCATGACTGGTGATCAGATGATGGCTGTGGTTTTGTTGATGGGTGCATTGGTTGATGAGGGGACTTTGGGGTGAATGGGTTTTGTCTTCTGCCTTTTGTTACTGCATCAATGTCTATTCTACCCCCTCCTCTGAGGTCTGTTTGCTGCCTTTTAATCACTTCGGACTGTCTGGCCATATTGACTGCTTATTCGAGCGTCAAATCCTTGTCTAACTGCATCCTCTCAGCTAGACTAGTGTCTCTCAACCCCACTACGAGCCGGTCTCTTATTAACTCGTCGCGGAGTGCTCCGTATTTGCAGTTTTCTGCTAGGGCATACAATGCAGTAACCCTGACAGTGTAGCTCAGCCCTCAACTCACCTCCCTACACACACACACACACACACACACACACACACACACACACACACACACACACACACACACACCACACACACACACACACACACACACACACACACACACACACACACACACACACACACACACACACACACACACACACACACACACACACACACTCACACTCACACTCACACTCACACTCACACTCACACTCACACACACACTTTTATTTCCATGCAACTCTCTGATTGGTCTGGTGTCTTGCCTCCGTAGCATTAACTGAACACAGGAAATTACAGTCCTGCCGTCCTCTCTAGTGTCATGATGAGGTTCACGTAAAGCACGGTTAATGTATTATATTATTGAGGTAGAATTGTCCGGTGCTACAGAAAAAAACATTCGGGGCGGGCCAAAATATTATTTTACCAACAATGTGGAATTTATTGGCTACATATTACACAGATTATGCACAGCGGGAGCAGCAATAACCGTCAAATAATAATTCAGACAGGGGAGCTCCGCACCCCCTGCCTGCCGCTAGGGGGTGCTGCAGCGCCCTCAGCACCACCCTTTCCGCGCCCATGGTTATGTTTATGTGGGGAAATGGCAGTGCATACATTATTTGAGATATATTTCAAACTCGGACTTCATTTTAAGGACATGTCGGCCAGGGGTGTAGAGCTATATGTTTATTTTTTTTATTTTTAATGACTGATTTTAAATGCCATTTTCTTAATGTCTTTCATTTTTTTGTAAAGCACTTTGAATTGCCTTGTGTTGAAAAGTGCTATATAAATAAACTTGCCTTGCCTTTGTTTAAGCACGGGATTGGCAAAACAGGAGAGTGTGTGCACTTGATCTATGAATTCATGTCCGGGACTCTCACGGTATCTGCTGCCCGCAGCTGTTTGAAGGAAAGCCTCCTTCACTTCATGAAATGGCTGCAGGCAGCATCAGGAGGCAGCGGGACGTGTAACTCCGCTTCTGAGAAGTGCAGCACCAGCGCGCCGAGAGCTGTGCCTTTTTACGCACCGCCTTCGCTGTGTTTACCTTCATCAGAAAAGCGAGTGACTGCAGGCTGCTACGTGTTAACCACACACACCTCTACACACATCTCTACACACATCGAAATTATTTGACCTAAATCAAAATATAATATTATTTTCAAAGATGAAGTCCATTTGCCTATCCTTCTGGACAAAAATCTCTATTACTTTTTTATAAAAGTCCTCCTTATGTTCTTGTAGTTTCAAAAGTCTATCATAAATCTAATCTAATCAATAGATTTATGATTCGAAAATTATAAAAGTAGGGTTATATGTGGTTATTATCCGGCTGAACAAAACGTGCATTTATCTAACAGCTACGTTTCCCACAGATCTTATTTGGAGCTATTTTCTAAAATCCTATGGAGAAATCTCATTGCTTTTTTGTCGAGGGAAGCCATGCGCAGTTTACTTCCGGGTTTTAGGACGCGTCACTGCAGCTCTCTCGTCTCCTCTTCACACACCACACTTTTCGCGGCACACGTACTTAGTGTTCGACACCGGAATTTGTTTTCAAATGATCATGAACAGTAATTTACACACATCTGGCTAACTCCATAAGTAGCCTATATGCGGGTGTTCCCTAAATAAATTAGTTTAATCTTAATCTCGATGTAGTGCTAAATGCTGTCGGACGTGCACCGGAACGAACCTCACTATCATAATATCTTCTGAAAAAAATTGCCAGTGTCACACACACACACGCACGCACGCACGCTCGCGCGCCTTCTCCTCGTTTTCCCATCACTGGATTATCCGTAAATCATACAAACAAAACCAAAACGTTGATTTATCTGTTTTCCCGTTTTGGTTTAAAAACTGAATAACGTCGGTTTTTTTGGTTTTCCGTTTTTCCGAAAAACCAAAAAACGACACCGGTTCTTTTTTAAACGTTGTTAATATGTTTTGGATGCATATTTTTCTATTATTTGTTCAGGCTGTTACATACAATTAGCCTCTGTTGCTACCTGCTGGTGCTGAGTAAATATTAAAATCAGTTAAAATTGACAACCGGTCCGCGATTTTTTTTTAATGTATCTGCCGGTCCTTGGCACAATAAAGGTTGGGAACCCCTGGGTTAAATAACAGGTGTGTGTAAGTCCTGCATCTGTATGATACAAATGTGTGTAAAATGATACCGGGTGCTGTAATCACTCATCTGGTTACGTTATTGCATTGACCACCACACCCCCGACCCAAAAGAAAGGACGTATTATTGGCTTTCCCTAATTTTTTCCCCACGCCACGCTACTGCTGGAGCCAATCCTGCAACTTCCCATAGGTGAAAGAGTTGACATGCTGAAAGCCCAACCCCTGCAGGGGGGTCTGGGGGGAGTCTCCCCCTCAGGAGATTTTTGTTGTTGTTTGTTTTGAAATAGGCTACTAACATAAAATACACATTCTGGTACTCTCTTGAGAAGAAAAATAAATAAATCTATTACTACACGACATATTAAAAAAATTAATGCCATTTTAGTTTGTTGTTACTTTGTTCTGAAAGCTGAACCTGCTGCTCCTCGCAGAGAGAAGAGGGAAGAGGCTGTGTGAATTACTTTACATTGTGGATAAGGGAGGATAGCCCCCATTGTTCTCTGTGTCAAAATGAAAGACAGCCCACACACCTATCAATCATCAAACCGTGGGGCCTTATTTCATTACGTGTTGATTTCTATCAACACGTAATGTTGTATCGATGCATAGAGATGTACTACAGCAAAAGTATTCTCCGTCGGGACTTTTTGGAACAACACCACGCCGTTATCTTGATTCTGATTGGCCAGAAGACATTATCAAAGATGTTCTATTTAGAAGACGATCACTACGTGACAAAAGTTTTCAAAACCGTTTCTAGTCTTCGGTATTCTTGTTTTTGGCGTGAGAATAGTTTGGGCAGCGTGAGAGCGTGAGATTGAGAGTGAAAGCGTGTGTCACACGCCAGATGCGTGAGAGTTGGCAACCCTGATGAAAGCGTCTACAGCCTCGTTTGGTTGCTGCACTCTCTGATTGAATCTTGCCCTCTCATATATCACATTCTTTCTAGGCACAAAGTACGTTTCAAGTGTGGCTTTTACCGAAGTGTACTGCTGTCTCTGTGCGTCGGATAAATCATGACCCCGTAGGATGTCGTCTGCTTCATCCCCCATGCAGTAGATCAGCGTGTTCACCTGGTTAGCTTCTGTGCTAAGATGGAGGTTGCTGGCCAGTCTGAATCTCTCGAACCTGCGTATCCATCGCTCCCAGTCCTGAGGCTTTGCAAAGTCGAATGCTTCAGGTGGTTGGATGGTGAACGTAGCGCTCGGAGGAGCGTTAGCATTAGCCTGTAGCTGGGGAGGTTGTGGAGGCTGTGCAGCCAGGGCGGCTGCAGCTCTGTCGTCTAACATCTCGCCGCTTGCAGACGTTAACTTTCCACAACTCTCTTTCCAACTTCAACCTAGCTCTTTACCGCTGCCCACGTTCTGACACCATGTCGTGGTAAGCGTAAGGTAATACAGACGGTTTAGAGCATGGTGGTTACTTTATTCAGGCTTGTACTTTCCATGTCATTTCGTAGTAGCATCACCAGTCGTGTCCACATCCGGTCTCATCATCCTGTTAGCTCTATCACAATAAAAGCATAACAGCTAACACCACATACTGTTTAAGAAATAATCTTTTATGTGGTTTAGAACAGGATGGCGTTTTATCACAGCAGAATTTAACTTTATCTCAGGTAGAATTCTGATCAGGCATTAGCTCCGCCTCCTCTCTCTCTTTTTTTTTTTTTTAAAGCTAAGGACCCAAAATCCGCGTTTCTCTAATAGGGCTTCAAAAGAGGGGTATGAGCAGTACTATGAGGCATGGCTACAATGGGTTAACTGTTTGGTATTTTAGGTAATGCTGTCAAAATTATCGCGTTAACGGCGGTAATTAAGTTTTTGAATGAATTGCGTTAAAATATTTAACGCATTTAACGCTTGTGCAGAATGGCCCGCCCCATACATCCCACCAGTGGCAGCGCCAGGGTATGGCTGGGGTAGGCTACACCCATACCAAGAAATGGCTTAGCCCCACCATGAAAAATGATGTTAAAGTAAGCAAAATAAAGTCCGCCAACTCGCGGAGTAAATTGCACAGACAGCAGTTAGTAAGATTGATTTCAGTAGCCACTTGTCTGGAAATACCGAAGACCAGAAACGGTTTTGAAAACTTTTGTCACGTAGTGATCGTCTTCTCAATAGAACATCTTTGATAATGTCTTCTGGCCAATCAGAATCAAGATAACGGTGTGGTGTTGTTGCAGGAAGTCCCGACGGATAATACTTTTGCTTAGTGATGGCCATTTAGATTCCCTTCGGGGACACAAATCTTTTGATTCAGTTCACTTTAAAGATTCGTTCACTGATTCGTTCACCGGTTCGCGAACGACTTCTGGTGATTTGCACGTTCGCGAACGACTCATCTCTGTACTTAATTCGTTCAGTGAGTCTTCACTACTGCCGAAGTCCGTACAAGAAGTTTGCTGGCGTAAAATGTATGATATTAAAACACATTTCACACCTCACCTTGTTGCCCCATAAATTATGCTCTGGGAATAGGCTACATATTATTTAAGAAATATAATTGGCCATTGTTAAATCTCATAAATGTGTGTCTGACTATACGATGTATTACAGCAGGCTAGCACGTTATACTTTCAAACCCATGCACGTACTATGTGGCCTAACTTAAATCCCAAAGCATTAAACTCCATTTGGCTGAGTTCAAAGTGAATACAAAAATATATCCTCTACATCGGTGACGATTTATTCATATTCTATGTACCCATCTATGTTTACCTTTAGCTAGCGGCTAAGCTAGCTGGACGCTACGGAGCCCAGCTATCCGCCCTCGGAAGCTTTTAGGGCCGACAGGGGGAGGAGAATACAACGCTGTGTGTATTTATCGCTAAGCTAGCGGCTAAGCTAGCTGGACGCTACGGAGCCCAGATATCCGCCCTCTGAAGCTTTTAGGGCCGACAGGGGGAGGAGAATACAACGCTGTGTGTATTTATCGCTAAGCTAGCGGCTAAGCTAACTGGACGCTACGGTTCATTGTATTTGTGGTAGTTGTTAACTGAGTCCAAATCTGTGTAGACGGAACATCCAGTATTTCGGAGGGGCCCTAACGGGACCCTCCTCTTGAACGAAAGGGATATAAGATAAAAGAACTGTAGGAAACCGTTCCGAACTGTTTCCGCCAGTTCTTTAAGTTCGCAAACAGCTTCTCTTTAACTTTTGGCGGAAGGCGGCGACTCAAACAAACAAATCGTTTTGTGGGAGGAATCAGTTCATCTCGTTCACTTCAAAGATTCTTTCAAAAAGAACGAATAGTTCGCGAACGACCCATCACTACTTTTGCTGTAGTACAGGTAGCACATAACTGGTACGCAGGTTATGTGCGTAATCTGAAATGAGTACCAGCACTTGTGTCACAAAGCGCATTTGCGTACCGACGTACTTGTGAAGCTTTTCCAGAAGGCGGTTAGATCACCGGACGACAGAGTCGGTCTCCGTGTGCACAGACAGGGCTGCTGTTAACGTCGGTCTGTACCATAGGTCTGTACAACGGAATTGTGCCAAAACTACGCCAACCGGCTGCGGAGGGAGACTCCCCCCCTTCACTGGAGAACTGCGCTAAAACAGCTGATCGCAACGTTCACACTCTGTGGTCACGAAGTAGGCCTACTCCACTAGCCCCCCCCCCCCCCTGTCGAATTTCCTGAAGTACTCCCCCGTTGATAGAAATCAACACGTAATGAATTAAGATTGATAGGTGTGTGGGCTGTCTTTAATTGTGACACGCAGAAATTTTTTATAATAAACATAGATACTGTATGTTCAATGGATATATCCGCCTTCTTTCATTTATCTTTCCATTCCCACAACAATATACATAAAGAAATGGCATAATTTGGACATAGTTCGAATGGTGATTGATCATGATTAATTAATTTTTAAGCTGTGATTAATCTGATTTAAAATTGTAATCGTTTGACAGCCCTAATTTTAAGCACAACACTTCACAGACATGTTTTGTATAGGTATGGCCCTAAACATTTTTCCAATATAGCATAAAAGGTCCACTTTAAGTTATACAATCATTGTCAGACCTATTATTATGATTGCTGCTAATGTTAATAAGGTAACTATTACTTTACACTCCTAGGAGAATTAAAACATCCACAGTTGGAAAGTTATTGTCAAAAGGATTTTTTCCCCAAGCTATGAATATGTACTAGAGTCTAGACTATAGCTTCATTTTACTACTCTTTAATGTTGACCAAAGTTATCTGATTTGGAAATATTCTTTGCATAAATATATAATGAAGCACTAAAGTTAGGACGAGAAGCATGTTTCTAACCCCTGCTTGTCCCATGTTAAAGCTGCACTAATGGATATTTTGATATTGAAAGTATATTGAATTATTATAGTGTAAAAGGGGTTGTTGTCTTTAGCCCATGAAGCTAATCTTTATTTAACAACTTCATAAGTTAATAATATGTGAATGTGGTATTAACAGCTTTTTCTCTTGAACAATGTCGCCTAAAAGTAAACTATAATGACTTTAACTAAACATTATGGAGAGAATAATATGATAATTTGCTTTGTAATGTACACATAATATTTAAGTGGGTATTATTTTAAGTATTTTTTACAACATCTATGTCTATCTACATAACATTTCCATATTCTTGTCCGCCTCACACTTCTTTAATTTCTTTCCAGAGAGACGTTTACTGCATGTGTTGGTGCTGTGGGGAGTGCCTTCAGTTTAATGTTGGTTTTAAAGTTTATCCCAACAACTACCAAAGCTCAAGCTACAAGAACCAACAAAGACAGTAAGACACACTTCTGTTTGCTACATTTAATGTTCACAGCTTTTGGTAATCTGTATAATGCTGATGATACGTTCAGGTTTATGGAAACAGGTTTTAGTAAGTAGCCTATTGGTGGGCAGGTTTCACTGTCTGACCAAAATCACATTAGTAGTAAAAACCTAAGGTTATCGGCTTATAACAAACTACGTCATGGCTGCATGACTTTACATCACCTAAGTTGAATTTGCACTACAGTTTGACTAATAAGCAAACTACAAAATAAAGTATTTCAACCTGTGGAATGCAGCCGCAGGTACCGCTTGTCATGTGACAAGAAACAACCAATTGCAGCCGAGAGATATCTTTACTTCCGTAAACACAAGTGTACGGCAAAATGGTGGAGGTTAATTTAAATTGATTTCAGTGCGGGTCTATCGTTACCCCGACGTTAAAATCGGTCCAGTGTGTCACCCATTTCCATGTTCTGAGCCCTGCTCCGCTGCTAAAATGTCTCACGATGTCAGACGCTGTCGGGTCTCAAGTGCCGGTGTCCGGAACACACACACAGCGCACACACAAACACACACACAAACAAACACGCCGAGTAGAGCAAAGCAGAGATAAAAACACCGTTTTCCATGGAAAACACTGCTGTCCCACGAAAACTATTTAAATACAACTTTAAAGAACAACACCCTGAATATGTTCAGATGGTTGCTTAGCAACATTAAGCGCGAACTGCCTCAGCGCCCCTGAGAAGTAGCTGCACAAGACCTCGCGTTTACGATGCGGTAAAAAACGCTTTTGTGAAGGGCCCCTTGGCTTTAAACTATACATTTTAAATCTTGCAGAGACCCAGTGTTACTTTGTAGAGATCTACAGGGAAGATGGAGAGCTTGGCACCTGACGAAAACAATTTGCACAAGACAGGCCCCGTTTCAGCCTATCATCATTACGTCCTGTCATCCATCCTTCCCGATGCTCAACAGGAATTCCTCTGCATGCAGATGAAAAACAAAGCTTTGGAAAAGGAGAACGAGATCCTCAAGAAGAAGGTTGAGTCTTTGATGACTGATTGTGAGCAATTTAAAGCAGAGCGGCAAAGAATCCATGATGTGATCAAAAACAGAGACCACCAGAGGAACCAGCTGTTGCACTGCAAAAATGAACTGTCTGCTTTGGATAAGAAGATGGCCTTCCAGCAAACTGAACTGAAGAGAGAGCATAAACAAAATGAAACTGTCAAAGAAGAACTGGAGTCAGTTAAAAAAGAGCTCCAGTCAGTGAAGCAGGGGACTTTCACCAAGAGGACAGAGCAGCGACACATGAAGCAACAGCTGGACCAGGTGGTCAAAGAGAGAGACATTCTGAATGACGCTTTGCTGCGCTGCAAACTCGAATGCTCAGAGTTGCGTGAAAAGATTTGCTACCAGCAATCGAGCGCGAACAAGAAGGACCGTCAGTGCAAAAGGCAGATGAAGGAAATCCACTTCCTCAATCTAGAGAAGCAGACACTCGAGAAGGAGAGGTGCATCACTGAAAGCAATGCAGAGGAACAGAAGCAGGAGCTCCGAAAGTGTGAGGAAGATCTCCAGACACAGAAGGAGAAATTCAAAGAGAGCAAAAAAATGCAGGACAAGGGGAAAAAAATAGCCATAATCCAAGAAAGTCCACGCAAAATCAAAAAACCAAGACAAAAGGTGCCTCACCCGAAGGTTCTGTCTTTACAGAAAGAGCTGCTCGCCCAGGCGGAGGAGCTGAGGGCCACGCAGAAGCTCTGTGAGGAGCTGAAGAAAAAAGTGATTGAGGTAGCTGTGCAGTTCGAGCAGTGCCAGGCGACGATCAGGGAACAGAAAGAGAAGATCAAGGCAGTAACAGCAGAGAGGAACATGTACAGAAGTCTGACTGAAACACTGGGGACTGATTTAGTGAACATCAAGAAAGTGCAGCGCAGCGAAAAACAGCGGAATAAAGCGACCAAGAGGGCAAAGAAAGTCAAGGTGCCATCAGAGGAAAAGTCAAAGGGGTCCCGTCTCCCACCAACATCCAGTAAAGTCCAGATGCAGTCCGATTTAAGGATTATGGGGAAACAACTTTAGAGTTTTTCCTTCTCCTCTTCTGAATAAACTGACATAACGCCATTCTGATGTAGTTCTGTTTGTCTGTGTGAGGTACATTTGACAATCCTGTTTTGAATTTATTTAAAAAAAAAATACAATATATGAACTAAATAAAAATGAGAAATGATAATTCCAATTAAACAAAGCTGTACATCTTCAACGTAATACTTTGCCTTTCATTAATTACTAATAACGTGTGTATTGTTTGAAGGAAAAGACAAATATACATTGTGATTTTGGGTTTCTCTGATGTCTTACATTGGTTATTAGTGGTCTCGTTTGATGATGGGGAAAAGCAAACAAAATAAGTATGCTACAAAAGAAAAAGTTTTTTCAGAGTTGTTTTGACAGCTGCTAATCCTTTCTTGCTTGTCATAGATTATACAGAATCTTAACTAACAGGTATCGTTCCTAAAGATTTACTGTATAATTTTGATTTCATGCAGGTGAGAACAAAAGCAAGTCAATATTCAACATGGGAGAGATCACAAGACTGTTGAAGTTTCCAGGTGTGATGCGGACTTTTGTCGTGAAGATAATTGCAGGTTTACCATCAGGTGAGAGTTTCTGTGAGATTCCACAGAGAACACATGTGCTCTGTGTGAAGCACACACGTTTCTTCCCTCATACATCCTCTGTTCTCTGAAGTACTGCTCTTCTCATTCCTCAGGGATTTTTCAAGTAATGTTCTCAATCATTGCAATGGAGTTCTTCAAGCTGAAACCCGAGCAGAACGGCTATCTGATGGCTTATTTTGGTATAACTTCAATGGTAATGTGTCACGTCAAGTGAGTTTTTGCACTCATGATGCTATCTGTAAGACAAAGTCAATAAATCCTGGGTGTTTGTTCAGGTTATTCAGGGAGGAGTGATCGGTCGGATGACTGCGAGATACTCTGAGGGCTCGCTGCTGATTCTGTCCATAGGAATTTCTTCTTTGGTGGGACTTGCTCAGGTACACACACGCACAAATGCAAGGCTTATACTGTCATAGGCTGGGTGTATTTCAAAAACTGCACTAGTCCATTTATAATAATACCTGAAAAAACGGCTTTGTTTCAGTTTGGTGAAACCAATTTATTCAATCTGTATGTGTTTTCCTTGTTTATCATTTCCTAATATCTTCCTTCATTTTGTATTTCTTCTACAATCATCCAATAGTGGTTGAAATATTTCACTTCAAGCAACAAGTCTTAACCAGCCAGTACTGCTAGAGCAGATAACCAAACTCATTAGACTTTATCTTCTGGGGATATCTTCTTTACCTCCTGCACCTCTTGCTCAGAAATGTTTTTATTTTATTTTGACTTATCTATTTTTTTCTTTCTTCAGGCTTACATGCAGAATGTGTTCCAGTTCTGCCTTACCGTCATCCCGATGATGTTTGCTCTTAGTACATTTAACGTCATCACAGACAGCATGCTCACCAAGAGTGTACCGTCCTCTGACACAGGTGAGCTCATCCTGCATCCTTTCTGCACAACATTCATAAAACCATTAACAGCAGGCACTCTTTCCATGGCTCACATTTCACATAGGGACATTCTGTTCACTTGATTTGTAACCAGATCTGATTACTGAGGCTTTAAACTATTTAAGGGAATGAAGTGTCATCTTACAGAATTCTAATCTCTTATGCTTCAGTGTCATGTGTTAAAAGCTCAAACCAAAAATAACATAAAATAATCTGAAGAGTACAGGCCCACTTTTTGTAATCCAGTTGTTATTAAACCTGCTTTGCTCTTGTCCTCAGGCACGATGCTGGGGCTGTGTGCATCCGTCCAATCTCTTCTTCGTACAGTGGGACCGACGGTTGGTGGCTTCCTGTATGTGAACTACGGAGTTTCCTCCATAGGCCTTATCCAGTTTGTCGTGAATATAGCTGTGTTTGTGTACCTGCTGCAGCGCCATTTCACAAAGACAGCCGAGGAAAAGGAATGACATATTTTAGTTTTTTAAAAAAGCTTATTTTTCGTATCCAATTCATCCACCAACTGATAGAGGAGCTGGAAATTCAAGGTTAGATTTTTAGGGACAATCATCTCTACATGTGCATATATTCAATTAAATCTGTCGCAGGTGTTTACATGATGAGATAAGGTCAAGCCTTTCCACTCCTCCATTACTCAGATGTTGCTGCTGCTTAATCTTTGGTGGAGATGCAGGACTCAACCACTAGATGGCAGCAAGCCCTTAATTGTACCAGATGATGCTGTTGTGTTCCATCATTCACATTAGGTAAAATCACTTTTAAACACACTTTAAAATCCGTTACAGATTTTATCAAAAGTAATCAAAAATGATTAAATATTAGACATATCAACTAACTCCTAATAGAACACAGTTATATCAGATTTTTTTAAATGAACGTTTATTTTCTTATTGGTTAATAAATATTAAAAATATATAAATATATTTTTGTACATTTCTTTATTAAAAAGCATAAATGCATTATAACAGAATTTTGCAATTCGCTTCATCTTAATAACTGATGTTTTAACTCACTTGACAGTTTAAGTGTCTCATGATGGTCCAAATACTTTTTTGCGTGAATAAACATTTGGCAGAAACATTTAATATATCTGTAATTTGACAACAAATGACATGCTGTGTGGAGGATAAACACATCCTTTGGGAATAATCAAAGTTATTCATATTTATTTACAGTTTTATGCTTTCTCAGTTACCAAGCTGTATCATGTTGGAGTGATGTCATACATTCTGCAACAGCTGTTTTCATTGTTTCTACAAAACACACCCTTAGACATATTACATCCTGCGATCCGGGATAAATGTGACTCATTTTAACGGGGGTCAGTGGTGTTACGGAGATATTATGGAGCCGGCACCTTCAACAGATGTCACTTGTCTTCGCCCGTCTGTTGGTCCAAATATGTGATAAGAGGAGCAACACACACAGCGGACACTTTTACATCAAAATTACATTATTAAAACTTAAAATGTATTCTTGGTCTTTAGATTTTTTTTAGGCAAAGTATTCAGCCAATTAAGCTAGTCATTTTAGTCTTTTTAAAACTTAAAACATAGCTTTTTTTTTTTTGTTATTCTTGAACATTTTACAATTGTAATTAAAAGGCGGTGTAAGACATTCACTTTAGAATTATTTGAGTGGGTTTTAATGCCAAAATTCAGAATTATGAATGCGATTTTTTCATCTGGGATAAATCTACTCTGTTTTTCTAAATTAACTGAATTGTGAACTCAACCTTCACTTACATTATTATAAATGCTTAAGTTACTTTTAAACATGTTTTATTCAAATGTCAAAATATTTTTTATTAAATGTAGGCACATTTAAAGGATATATTTAGTAACTCTTAGCTAGCAGTGTGACCTGTTTAGGCGGAATGCACCTTTAATGTGATCAGCAGTCTCAATGCCAATCCCATCATCTGAGCCTGATCCCACATCTACACCTATTCATTTCTCGCTGTAGTCTGAGCCTGCGAATGTATCGCTCACACACACATTTGTTTTGCAGCCATCTGTGTCGGTGTGTCTCTACTGACTTTTTACACTCAACCTGTAAAAAAAAAAAGCACTTGCTCTTGAATTTTCTCCCTCTGTCTCTCTATCTGATACTCAAAGGAACTGTAGATGGATTTGAAGGGTGTCACTGTATCTGTGGACCCAGGGGGGCGGCCCTGACCACTGGAGGGGGTGCCTTGTTACACTAGGCCCTTTGAGTCATGGGGAGCGGGGACAATGCTGCTGTTAACACTCCTGACGGGGACCTTTGGGTTCTCTGAAATTTTAATGTGACTCTGCCAGCGACCTGCGCTCACTGAGGTCAGAGATGAGCGCGGCCCGGCGTCGCTCCAAGGTTGCCCCGTGTTGGTGCATTGGAAACTGTACGCCGGCGGAGGGGGGCCACTGGGTCCTGGGCTTGTTTTGTCCCCTGTGGAATGGATAATGAGGCATCTGTCTCCACATGCCGCATGGAGAGACGAGGCTCACTGTCACACTTAAAAAGAGCACAGGTTACCTATCTGATTTGTCCAAGGCAGGCAGGGGACATGATCTGAAGCAGAGGAGCCTTCAGCCTAAATGTTTTATACCAAGGCTTTCTTATTGTGCTGGGTGCTGCACCACACAAAGCTCCTTATCGAAACACTTTGTCTGGCGAGGTGCATCTCGAAAATTAAGATGCAAAACAACATAGGATGAGTCACCTACATATTGTCATTCTTCCCAAAGAAAGGGGGAACACGTGTTTTGATAAGCTAAATATAGAGGATAAGATTTATTTGTCACAATTTACAACATGGTGCTGAATCTTGGTGAGAAATAATACAAACCTGCATGTGACAGCAGCTCAACATGGCCACTAACCCCCCGTCATCCTCTCCCGCGATCCTCGTGGAGCTGGTGGAGTTGGCCACAGCAACGAAAGGTGATCTTGGGGGGGTTTTGTCTTGGTGTAATCAGACAGCGACATCATCAATCATGAGAGGGTGAATTACAGTGGGGTACAATGGGAGATAGGATAATGAGTGGGGCCTCAGCAACCTGCTGAGGGAAAGCTCGAGTTCCCGTCCTGATTACATGGCAGCGGCACGACTGGCTGCAAAGCTCTCTGAGGAGCTGGCTGCAAAAATCCAAGATGGAGAACGACACTGTTTGTTCAACTTCATCAAAGTGAATAGCGAGACTTAGCTGTCATGATCATTTCCACTGTATGAAAATGGTGTTTAACAGGTTTAATGTACTACAGAATCAACAAACGAAGCCGAAATGAACAGCGTCTGATAAACAACTTGAGACACAAGAATGGAGTTGAAGTTGAGACAATAATATCAAAGGTGTTCATCCTTTTGAGGACCATCGTATTTTATTGTTTTATTATGTAATGTTCTTTGTGCAGTACATTTGTTGACCTAATTCCATTATAATTCATGTCCCAAGATATCATGATACAATAACACCCAGTCAACAGGCAACATGGTATGCCACTGCTCCTACACATGTTAGTATAGTGAAAATAGCTGTCAGAGTTCAGGCTCTGAATTTTTTTCCACTTACTGTATGAATTATATATTGTATATGTTATAATTACAAATGTCTACTTTACTAAGCAAAAACCTAGGTGTAAGCAGGGTTTAAACATATTCCCTTCTTCACACAACTGTGGTCTCTTTTCATGTGAACAACAAAGAGCGCAGAAGAAGAGAAAAATTAGCAGCAGCTTTTCGGTTTTTGTATGTGCATGGGACGGACCAGCAAAAACTTGTATAATCAGGCCTTGATAGGCAATCACCGTAGTTATGTGCATAAAATGGAAGAAAATAGACTCGGAACCTGGAAAAAATGTGTTTAGAGTTGCTAAAAATGTCTAAGAAATGGCTTGTTAAGAAGCTTATATTCTGTCAGATGTTGGAAACAATAGAAACAGACTGCTTGTCCAACATAAACCTCAGCGAGGATAAAGTTTGTTTGCAGTTACAGTTCATCATTAGAAATCCATAACCATTTTGGCCGTTTGATCATAGACTTGGTAGCTAATTAACCAACCAATATATTTAACCTGTACTGATTCAAATGTGTCATCAATTCATTTTATACTCTCTTATTAGTATACACATCGCTCGCCTGCAGAAGACTGCACATGTGGAGGAACAACAGACTGTTTAATATCTCATCAGACATCCTAATACACGAGCTACCCCCTCCTCTCCTGCCATGAAGCGTGCTCGCCGTATGTCAGCACCCTGAGCCCATGACGCCCGGGCTAGTCCACACTCTCACTCCCTGACATGTGCCACCGCTCGCTAATCCTCCTCTGACGCTCCTCTCTGCAGCATCACACTCAAAACAATAAATGACCGCTGCGCTGACCTCAGAGGGCAACTGGCCCTCACTGCATCGTTCATGTTCCCCCTGTGTTAGGCCATATTGGTTTTCTATAAAATTACAATGAATAAACAGGAGCTTATTAGACGATTATCTTATAGCAAAGCAGGGAACATAGGGGTGGACCCTTTATACTGCATCTGCTGCCCCATGGAAATACATTGTTTTCTTCAGGATTATAACAGTTGGAGATTTGGATTTTTGAAGATAATATGGTTAAAAAAGAGAGGATGTGGATATCATTTTAATTATGCCTGAGCCGATTAGATAACAATATGATGCATTTAGTAAAGGCGGGAAAAAAGTGTGCCAGACAAGGCATCTGTTTGAACTAGGGGATGTAAGCTCTGCATTTCATTTGCATGAGTCATATGGAGCAGCATCTGTGTTATTCAAAGATAAATCTATTGGTCATATTGGTCAGTTTAAGGGCTACTATTGATGGCTGGATTATTGGACCTGCAGCAACCAGTGAGTTCAGTATGAGGTGTTGAATATCAAGATGTGGCAAAACTGTTTAATCAAACTATTATATCCAAAAGCACAGAACAACAATAGGAAATTCATGAGGATCTCACAAAACCAATTTAGATTAAAAATGTCACCTAGAAAACTATGTAAACTGTATACATCTTGTATAAAATGATTCCACTTTATAGCCTTTAAATAACATCCTAAAAAATGTTTTCTGAAAGGTTCCAATGATATTTGACTTCATATACCGTAGTGCTGGATTCTCTCTCTGAATTGTAGAAGAGCAACACAAATTAGATAGGTGGATAAAATTACTAAAATATTTCACCTAAGTACAGTAGAGTAAATGTATTTCATCACGGTAGACAACATAACCATACAGAGGTAAATCACTGATCTTTTTTGGGACATATGGTAAAAAATGACCCTTAGAGAGGACAATACTGTTACCATGCTGCTTCTGTTCAGTTTATTTTACTGAGGTAAATCTTATGATATTTGCTCAGACGATTGATTTCCTCCCTCTAATTATTATTTGGATGGCAGATGGCAGGTCTGTGGTAATCCGAGGTGCCCATTGGCCTGACCCTGTGCACTCCACCCACCTCCTCCCAAACCAACATGCAGCACTCCCCACCCCCCGAAATCTTAACGAACCCACTGAGCCGCAGGGCCAAAGAGCTGCTTTAAACCGGAGTATTGGCTGTGTCAGCGGTCAGTAGATGAGCCGGAGGGTGAGGGGATGAGTGAGGCATTAGAGGCCCATTAAAGCTGGGTTCTATTGTTAATAGAAATATGTATTGTAAACACTGTAACTGTATACTCCAGAGTCTCACAAAGAAAACATTGCCAATTTATTTTACTGTTTAAAAATAAACAAAAAAAGAAAAAACTATTTTTAAAATGACTTGCAATGAGGATTTTTTGTAAATTACCAACATAAATGTCAAGATTTGGGAAATTGTGGAAAAGGTAGGACCCAAATGCAGACTACAAAAAGGGTAAAGGTCTATAAACAAAAGCGAGCTTTATTACAAAAGCCGATGACAAAAAAACATGACAGGAAACACAACGAAAGCACAAGGAAAAAACATTACCGAAAGACTGACCGTGACTGACATGGAGGGAGACAGGAAAAACAAACAATGAACCGACATGGAGCACAGGGGAAGACAAGACTAAATACAAAGAAGGGTAATCACAGGACAAGACACAGCTGGGCAGGGGAGGCAGAAACACAAGGGCAACAGGTGAACACAATCAGACACAGGAGGCCAAACACAGAGACAGGAATCAACAGACAAGACAGGGGGTGAACACTTTTCAAAATAAAACAGGAAACCAGAGACAGACAAAACACAACACAGACAGACCGTGACAATAAATCAACTTATTTTCATCACATGTTTGTAGTACTTTACATTTTTGGACAGCTTTTTAGTTTTTATTGATGTTTTGATCTTAAATGTCAAACAATAGAATAAAAGCATATCACATATCACCATAACTAAACTCAAAGCGCTATTTCTTTTTGAAAAAAAAAAATTGATCATTTATATTAAAGAAATGCAAATGTATGGTCCACCCTTCATGTTCATTGTACTGTATGACTGCAGATAATCTCTGTTAACCAATTACTTCTGTTTACAAGCAACATACACCAACAATAAATTGCTATATTTTCAAAATTAAGTTTTGAAAATGACCACAGAGGAAGTGTGACACCTCTTAAACTACAGTACACCTTTACTGTACGTGTTAAAACAAAGCATTAATTGTAGTTTACAGAAATGTATCAATGCTATTTTCAATTACCTCATTTGCTATAATCTTCTTGCTTCCTCTGCGTTTTCACGGGGGCCCTACGCTAATCTAGAATCATCTGAACTAATCCACTGCAGCAGCAGCAGTGGTCGAGGTGTATTAGCTCTTTGACTGATAGCCATCTGCCAGACCTGTGTCTAATTAGTTTGATTTACTCAACCAATGTGTAATCTGAATTTTTAATAGGTGAAAATAGGTGTTGAAGTAACTTCAATCTGCATCCTCCAAGCAAAACCACAACAAATGTGTATTTGTTCACATTAATAAAACAAAGTATCCAAAGTTAACAGATTTGTTTTAAATGACAAGGGGCAAAATTACTTTTGTTCATAATGAAAAACAAAAAAAGATTTAAATATTAATATATTCTTTGTTATGAAAGGTGGGTTTGGCTAATAATTAAGTAAGACAAATTTGCTTATCATATGACAGTTGTTATGTGCCATCAGTCATTTTTCTTTCTTTTGTATGCCTTAAATGCGAACAACGCTATACATAAATAGAAGTGACAGTAAACAAAACAATGCTGGCAGCTGCAGTTGGCTGCAAAGTGTCCGTGGATGTCCTAAACAAACCGCGGGGCCCTGAGCTGCATCAAGAGGCTCAGCCGAGGTCCAATCTGACATTTATCTCTCCGGGCCGTTCTGCTGATGGCAGCGCAACGTCGCTTTATGAAGCAGCTGTTTACTGTCAGAGATCTAGGTCAGGACAGAGAGAGCTCCTGCCAACAGTTTGCTCACAGACTGCACAGTACATCTGGAAGACCCTGAACGATACAGAGGGGGCATTTTCAAGAGGGGCTGACTGTTGTAAATAAAAAATGTGTTTTTTTCTCGGTTTTTTAAAACGGTTATTTCAACAACAAACAGTCGTAGCCTACAGGAAATGCTCTTAATGTTTGTATATGAATAACCCTTAAAAAAACCTCTCCGTGTTGGCAGTCCAGTGATAGTTCATCTTTGCGGAGATGATGAGAGATGTGGAAGATGAAGGTCTGCTGCCAGAGCTGTCCACCTGACACACCTGCCACACAGGTAAGAGGCTCAGCGGCCACAATCAGATCCCAAAGGCAGCTTTATCACCCTGTTATACACACACACACTCGCTCACACACACACACACACACACACACACACACACACACACACACACACACACACACACACACACACACACACACACACACACACACATACACACATACCATGTATACATCACTTCAGGGGACATTACATTGACTTACATGCATTTCTTGGAGACTTATCCTAACCTTAACCATAACCAACACATGCCTAACCCTAACCCTAATCCTAACCCTTAACCTTACCCTAACCCTAATCCTAAACCTAACCAAGTCTTCACCCTAAAATGTATGATTCCCCTCATGGGGACCTCCAATTTGTCCCCATAAGGGAGGCGAGCCCCCACCGTGACTGTGTACACAGATTTAGGTCCCCACAAGTATAGTAATGCTAGGCCACACACACACACACACACACACACACACACATTCCCACTGATGCATGCCTGATGTGAGAACCCAACCACACAGCAATCGTCAGCACTGGTCAGATCAGATTTAACACCCTCCTCATCTCCACCCTCCTCAGTGTGTGTGTGTGTGTGTGTGTGTGTGTGTGTGTGTGTGTGTGTGTATATATTCCTATTATCCTCTTTCATATCTGGGGCCTGCGAGGTCACTGAGTGAGGCCGATTATATAACCAGGTGTTGTTCGGTGTGAACAACAAATGTGATTCAAGGAGGCTCCAACAAACGTGGTCAACATTTAATAGCGTTTTAGGGTTTGAGCTTCTGAGTAGGGGTGCAACAACTAATCGACTCAATTGATTAAAATCGATTACCAAATTAGTTGCCAACTAATTCAGTCGTCGATTCGTTGGTGACGTCATCACATGTGTTTTACGCGCCGTTAAGCTCCAACGTTATTGGTCTTTTTATCGGTACTGGAGACATTTAAAAAATATATGTAATGTATTATTGCTACAAAAACATTATATCGCAGTCTCAGTGTCGCCAACTCGTTTCTAAAATGCAAAAAGACAAACAAATGCGTCTATGATGTATTTTCGATCAGACGAGATCTCTCCCCCGTCTGTGTGCGAGGGGGCGGGGCCGTTTACACACACGCAGCTGCTACATGCAGCAACACACTGAGGAGATGGCGGAGAGAACGCGCTCCGAGGTGGTTAAACTTTACCCGTCTCGATGTGGAGAATGCTCGTTGCCAAAAGGGCAATAAGAGTTTAGCATGTGAGGGCAGTAGCACGAGCAATTTGTCTAAACATTTAGCAAAAGCGCTCCACATTCAGACGGAGGAATGCACCGGGTTCCACTGTCTTTCTAGTAGCTCTGTAGCCAGGTGTTATGTATGCTAGCAGCAACACACGGAGTTTACTCCATTATACAAACATGGGTTAATGATTAGAGGTAACTGAGTTATTTATTTTGTTAAAGTTTCAGCTATTCTGTTCACAGTTCTGTCATCACATTATTTAATACGATTTGTTAAAACACTGTTGTTTCTTTTGATGTGAAATATTATTTATTTAATTTAAATTAAAAGCTATGTTAATTTTGTTCAAAATGTGTTTAGTTAATTTAATAATATATGTATTTTTGAATCAAGCATTCATCTTTATTGTCTTCATTGTTAGTTTCTACATGCCTAAAACAACCTCAAGCTACATCTAAAAGTTGATGACTAAATAAGAGCGTTTGAGAAATTGTGCAAGGCATACAGTAATAGTCCGAATAGTCGATTAATCGTTTCATTAATCGATAGATTAATCGATTATCAAATTAGTCGTTTGTTGCAGCCATACTTCTGAGAATAGAAACAATGATGTTTCACCTGAAAATAAATTGTAGTTGTTGTCAATCAATACTCGTCCTAATACTTACAAAACTACGTTTGTACATCCAAATGTCGGTGAATTTTAATGTTTTAGATAAACTTAGATAAAGAAAAGATCTACTCGAGTGCCAAAAGTCAAGCTACATAAATCTTTTACAACATGTTGGATTATAATACAGTTTCTAGTCTATCCATCTGTGTAAAATTGCTTAAAGCTTCAAAAATAATTTGATATTCATTAACCAACTAAAGTAAATAAAATGTTTTAACAATTGCCACAATCCAATCGTCATTAAGAAATTGCTATTTAATCTAATAATCACAATGGCAATTGTATAGATATGTTTCAGCTACGAAAGAATATATAATTTTCAAAAATAATTATTTGACATTAAACAAACAAATGATAAAGTGACATAACAAATATCACTAATTAGAAATCAGAAATGTTTAATCATTTCATTGTTTCTTGACAGTAAAACATTTGAATGAACCATAACCAAACTATTTAATGATGGGGGTTATTATCAAGTGATAGCCAGTACTTTAGTAAATGTAATTAATTAGATTCCACCACTCTGTATCAGCGTTTGCTTCTTTACTAGATGCACACCTGTTGATGGAGGTTTGTGTTTGTTTTGCAAAGACTCGTACAGCAGATACTCAATAATGTCGTTACGTAACACTAACACCTCTAATCATTCTTTGAATCCTAATATAACACTGCTCCTGTGCTAATCTCTTTGTGTTAATCTATGGCCTGCTCATGTAAGCAAGTCTTGGCGTAAAACTTGATGTACCGCAGCTTGTTATTATTATGTAAACCGTCATAATGCTGCGATCGGCATGGCCAGCAGGCTACAGTCTGAGACTTCTTCTGAACATAGAGAGCAGATCTGATCTGCAGCTCAACACCGTCACACTCCTGAGGCAGCTTAACACAACACAGGAAACCAATGCTTGTTTGTTGTTGTTGATGTATCCATGCATGTATGTGTTCCACTTTTTATGTCTTTCATTCTTCAATATTTTCAATAGGATTTGTCGTTGTTAGTAAGTGAGAAAAGATATCAGCGAAATGTGGTGAAGACCAAGGAATAAGTGATCTGTTTTTGTGAGGATCCAAGTTTATCATGAAGGATTTTTTTAGTGGGATAGTGATTTATTTTCTTCCAATGAACTTAAAACTGCAATCTGTCTCTGTATTGCTAATTATTCCATTAATATTTAGCTATTTATGCATCTGTGTTTTTATGTGTGTTCATTATTGTGCTTTTGACGAAAGATGATCAAACACTGATGAGAGATGATTTTTCCTATTATGATTGTCTGTATCAATCATTGTGATTGAATGTTTCAATCTTATTCTACTTTGTGATGTAATTAATGTAAGGTGAGACCACACTCAAATCTGGAGACGCCTATTGAGTTGAATATTGACCAAATTATTATTAGACTAATGTTTTTAGGTTATCATAAATGATAAAAAGAGTGGACTGTTAGGGAAATAACTGTCCTCGACTCCTTGATATGACGTGAATGACCAACCCTGACGTCTGTTTATCTCCTTTAAGGACATAGGCTGCTTCAGCCATAATGTTATTGTTCCTATTCTGTGACCGGGCAACACTAGGTCACAGATGGTCTGTTGTTGTGGGTGCACTGGGACACTTCCTTCTTTGTTGTTTGTGGACTCCAAGGTATGAAATCTTCGAGGCCATAAGTGACGGATGCAAGTGACTCAGTGTGCCCAACTGTCTAAGCTATCTTATCAAAATATGTTGATCACTCTCTGTGAAACCAGTTAAATGGGCTAACGAGAGAGAGGCGCTCCAGAATTGACGTGGCAACCCACCCGTGCAGTCAGACCGTGACTGCTGTGACTTGTGATGTGAATCCTCCGGCCGAAACTCCAAATAAACCATCAGTGTTTGACATCAAAAGCTCCTGCTCTACCGTGTCTCCTTCCTGAGTCGGTGAAGTTTCCTCCACACAAGGCTATCAAGAACTAGATGCAGATTGACATGAGCAATATTGTTTTTTAGGCAGTGGTCTGGTGACATGACGCTGACCCAGTCACGTACGCTCATGATCGGCAGTGGCAGCTAAGCGGTTTCAAACAATGGAAATAGTTGCAAATTAGCTTAATGGGCCAGTATTTAGGGTGATCCATCAGCAGAATTAGGAATATAATATTCATCACTATGTTTTTATCTAAATATAATCAGATTAAAATAATAAATTGTGTGTTTTCTTTAGAATAACCCTCTTTCGCTGAGTCCATCATGTTGCACTCCATGTTCTACAGAGGCCAAAAAGGAACAAACCAAAGTCTGGCTATAAAGGAAGCCTTTTGTTCGTTTAGTTTTTTAGGTGAAGATGCTTCTAAAGTAGAGTTATAATTAGTATGGCCCCAAAATAAAGGTCCAGCAGGAAGATGTTGTTCTGCATTTGTATTTGCAGTCTTATATATGGAGGGCTGTCAAATGTCCCCAGCTGAGCATGAAGCCTGAGTTGAAATGCAACGTCTTTAAGTAACTCTAAACATTTTGGATTTACCCAAGCCAACTCATGACTGATCATCAACCTAAAAGGTTGAGTGCTACCTGCATGAGAAAGAACTGCAGGAAAGCTTCTTGCGAATGTCACATATCCTAAAAACACCCCCCATCCTTCTTTATTTTGTGTAATTATGACCAAGGTTAATAATGGAGGGATTGCAAACCTTAACCGTCACCCTGTTTGCATATCTCACATTATTTGAGTGGATAGTACATGTGATTTCAATAAATAATAAAGCAATAAGGCTATCACTCATGAGGTAATCAAAGGCACCACCAGCACATTATAAGTAAATTAAAGCTGCATAATTCATGAAGAAGAGATGAGCTGGACATGAGCAGGTTAGTTGGTTCTGATCTAAATGTTGATTCTGAGGCCTTTTATCCTTTGGCAATAAAAGGATCTGTAATAGACAGTCTGATGGCAATACGGTCTGTTTTAAAACTTTAAAGGGGTGTTCCCTTTCGTGTAGTGTGTTATATCTTTGTGCATGTAAATGGTTCGCAAAGGCTAAATTCCCAAAGGGAGTTTCTCTAACACACTCTCCCCCCCTGCCTGAAACGCCTCCATTGCATTCCTTTGTTTACTTCCGTATCTATTGGCTAGCGCTCCAACACATTACACGTGATAGGCCAAGGGGCGGGGCATCTCTAAGAGGTTGACCAATCATAACAGAGTCGGCCATCTAACCAATCAGAGCAGGCTGGGCTCTGATTTCAGACAGAGGGTGAACATAGGTGCTGCAGCACAGGCAGTATGAGAAAGATTAAGAGCTTTTTGAACATTAAAGCATGGAGACATGTCCCAGTAGAGACACTAAATACAAACATGAACCTGCAAATTAGCACAATATGTCCTCTTTAAGTTTAACCACTGTGACATTTTATCATCATAAATATAGAATAGTAGAGTTAACTGACTGTTGTAAGATTGTATCCTAATGATAGCATTGCAACCATGCAGGATGCATTCAGGGAACTATACAGGTTTGTAGTTGAGATAAAAATAAAGGTTGAGTTCGAAGATGGGTGGGTTCAAAGCAAGTTCAATCGGGGGTATATACATTGGAACCCCCCTTTCCCCTCACACACTTAAACCCACTGGACAGATTAAGCATCTTGACTGATGTGATCTTGGTAATCGAGTATTCTACGTTGCAACCAATTGTTAAATCAAACTGATTTTTTGCAAAAATGTAAAAACTCTAAATCCTATGATGATGATAAATTAAGATTAAATTAAGATGTGAGTGTATCTAACGTGTTTCTTGGCTCTCCTTTTAAACATGAATGACTCCATATCCTGGATGGTAATCAGTGTGTAATTAGGTGAATCCTCGCAGAGACCCTGCAGAAACACTGACCTCACAAGCCTAATTAACTGGTAAATCTTACAAAGGTCAACAGTGTGTTGGCCAAGGATGAAGAGAGTATCCACCATATGGCCAAAGATGCCCACAAGAAGTGTGTCTTTACTGCTCTTTTAATCTTTTGAGCTAATTGTATTTCTTCCCCCCCTGTCTTCCGGTGACTCCGGCTGGTGCCCAGGCAGACAAAATGTGGTCACACTCTAATCTACTTAACTGCTTTCCACTTTGTTTTTTCCAATTATGTTCAGGCCTTGTTAAGGTGGAGCTGGAAGTCTCTGTCATCAAAATTAATTTGGCCCTCAGAGTACATTTGATACTTGAGCAGCAATATATGAGTTATGTTCTTGAAGTCAGTTTGAATGTTTTCATTCAAATATATTCAAATGTAAAATAACCAATTGTACACAACAATATTTGAGTGTGTAATGTGTTGCTCGCAGTAAGGATTTGGAAAAAAAGTTACGAGTTCACAATCCCGCCCCCAAAGATACTTTGATTTATTAATAAAACATATAAATGAAAATCCATTTCTTAATATTTAGTTTATTTATGAATGTTTTCAATTGTGTTGTTTTACATATTATTTCAATTGTTTAATGTTGTGTGTGGTTACAGTTTGTTCGAGCTCTACCCTCTTTTTTTGTCTCTTTTATGCAATTATTTTGGGTTTTTCAACCAGCAGCAGGCGCATGTGTTCTAAAAACATTCTCTGATAAACCCACTGTACCACCTGCCTTGAGTTTTTGTAGAAGTACTTTGTTGAAGAAATTGAAACATTTAGGGGCAATGAACAGACATACATTTTTGAAGGAATATGACTCCAAGTGCATTTTATCAATGGTGACTTTATAACACGATGTCAGATGTTGTGTCTTCAGCTTGCTCCTCCCTGAAAACTCAATCAACACTTTCAAGCGTTCATGTGTCAGTCATGAGTTATTAACAATCACAGAACAAACAGCAAACAGAAAAACAACAACAGTACAGATGCCAGCTCACAGATGTCCCAAACATGGCAGCTTGTGTCCCCTTTAGATTGAGATCACTCAACTGTGGCAAGAAACAAACGATTAAAATCGAACACAGAAAGTTGCTTTTGAGGGCGATCATTCTGTCAAAAGCAGCAGAATGACACCTGCTTTGCATTTATGAACTGAAAGATTTTCGTTTTGACGGAGATCCTCTGTGACTCTTCTCTGGTTTGTAATGCACAATTGACTATTTGTTCAGGCTTGTTTCTTCTGTTTTGAGGCCTTTCTTTTCTTAATCACAGCAATATTGTACTGTGCTTCTCAATTTGCTCCAAATTGACATTTTAGCAAACAACCAGCCGAATTAATTTAAATTTGATTACACAGCTGCGTGTTTCATATTCTCTGGTCCAGTCTCCCGCATGCCGCAGCCTCAAACCGAGGCCTATGTTAATGCCATATGATTATTCTAGCTTTTTAATAATAAATAGGAGGCCCTGACGAATGAGCTAAACGAATGTCCGCTCAAACATCAGCCATTCAAAACTCTATTATTCCCCCTATGACCTTGGTTCTTTTGGCAGCCAAAAGGAAATGGGTGATTTTCAGTTCAGAGAGAATGGGAGTTAATGGTCAGCTTCTCAGCAAACACTGGGGGTCATTATGAATGGGAGGCAATCACACAGATCAAATATACAGCAGTATGAAATGGAGCTGGTATTTGGAGTCAAAAAAAGAGGGGAATACAAATTGAAGAGGCTCGTACATATAATAATGTGCTCCTCGTGTAATCATCCCTTAAATGCAGATACCGAAGAGGAGCGTTGACTGACTGTCCTCGTGGATGGAGGAGACACGAGGAGACGGAGCTGCATGGGAACTGCTCTAAAGTTACAACTCTTCCAGCAGACGGTTTGAGGAGTCTTCACTGTTGCTGTTTTTTATTCTGTTGTTGTTTGCAGACACAATCAAAATCCGATCAGCACCAATATTCTGGCAATGTGACTGATTGATCCAGATGAACAGTAAAGATTAAGAGGATGACAAATAGGCATGCTGCTTACACAGCGCATGGGGCTAATCCTCCCCCTGCAACCCCCCCAAGGGCTCCCTTTTGAAGAGCTGCCCCAGAGGAAGCACCCGCAGAGAGTGACGGACCCCGGCGGCCAGAGGGACGACACACAACCTGTTGATGTGCAACAAGTGTGAGCTCCAGCTCATGACAGGACCCCAGCCCACCTGCAGCCCCACATCAGAGGCTCAAACCACTATCTACCAACTGGACACCACCAGGGCTTGAAGTTTTTGTGTGTCAATCCTGGAAATTGTATCTTGAAAACTTCATAAAAGAAGACTTTTTTGCAACCTGTTTTGCATCTCCATTGCTCCTGGAGACAGTTTTAAGAAAGACATGATGGAGGATCACCAATTGAAGATCCCCATGATGTCGTCCTCCTCCCCAAGTGAGTCTTCTGGGAGCGGCGGTACAGACGACAGCAGAGCAGGTAAGAGTTTCACATACACCTGACTTATGTAGTCATTAACATTCATATTTATCTTTTATTCCAAGCTTCTGTTTGAGAATCTATGATTTGACGTCACACATGGCTAAACAGTTTTTTTGCCAACAAACATTCATTTTACACAAATCTACTTAATCAATTTAGAACAAGGCAAGAATATCATTAGTATAATGCAACTGTAACTGATGCCATATTAATGTAGGTTTAATTAATGGGTTTATTTGGATTAATATCAGTATCCCTGCATCGTTTCTCTTTGCTGTTAATTTGCCTCCGGCCATTTTATTGTTTGTAATCATTTACTAAATGAGATTTTCAGGCCTAACCGGCTGTTGCAGTAGAGTGAGCTGGCAGTACAGATGGCAGGCACACTTATGAAACATTACCAGACCTCATGAATGGCACTAACCGCTCGGCCCTGTGTGTTTTGACTCACAGCCAAGAGTCCATCCCCAGGCAAAGCTCTGAGCCTGTCTCTGGTCTGCAAAGTGTGCGGAGACACTAGCAGCGGGAAACACTACGGCATCTACGCCTGCAACGGCTGCAGCGGCTTCTTCAAACGCAGCGTGAGGAGGAGGCTCATTTACAGGCAAGAGAAAGATACTCCTTATTAACTTCATAGATAAAGAATAACCCAAGTTCACCATCACTCTCAAGCCTTATGAGGTGCATTATGGGAGGCCAGCATGCTTTTTTAAACATCTTATCTGTAACATTTTCAAAGCCAATAAATGTAGTTATATCAAACAAATCCAACATGTATGTTAAATAAGCTCATGCTCTTTTAGAACAAAATGAGGATGCATTAAACATAGTTAAATAAATGACTTTGTCACCTGAAAATATACACTTATATTATTGAAAATGATTGAAAAGTGCCAATTAACATGATAATTACTATAATAACAATTAAGCTGTTGATGAGTGATGTTTACATCAAATAATTAGGATCCAATCCCATTTGGGCATCTTGATAGACATTTCAATCAACAATGTGTCTTTCAGTTGGCATGTTTTATTTTGGTAAATTGTAAACTAGTGTAATTCATGGTTTCTACAGGTGACCTTTTTTTTTTATCTAAAAAGGAATGTGAATGTCAGATAAAAATCATAAATCTGTAAGTGTGTATTTATAACTACAGTGTTTCATGTTGGGTGTGTGTTAACAGGTGCCAGGCCAGTACAGGTATGTGTCCTGTGGACAAAGCTCACCGCAACCAGTGCCAGGCGTGTCGGCTGAAGAAGTGCCTGCAGGCGGGCATGAATAAGGATGGTTAGTGTTTCTAAACATTCAAAAACATGCCTCAAATAATGCTTACAAACTTTGACTGTTAGAATCTAAATTGATTTCAAAATGATTTCCCTCTTTTCGCGCCCTGTCCTCTTCCTCTCTGCAGCAGTACAGAACGAGCGGCAGCCCCGCAGCACAGCTCAGGTTCGCCTGGACTCCATCGACGTGGACCATGAGAAGGAGCACCTGGCCACCACGCGGGAGCCCACCTCCTCTTCCTCATCCTCTTCTTCCTCCTCTTCTTCATCGTCTGTCATCACGTGGCCCCACATCACCTCCTCCATATCCATCACCTCCTCTGTGGCCCCCCAGCGCTGCACCAGTCCCCAAAACAACCACCGCTTCATGGCCAGCCTCATGACGGCAGAGACCTGCGCCAAGCTGGAGCCCGAAGACGGTGAGGAGGGTTTTGATTTGACATCACATTAGACAGAATGGATCATTTATTTGGAATTGGAATTATTCCATGTGTTTGTATCCCCAGTTTTGGCATTTTAACCGGTCATGCAGGTCAATTCAAGCCATTCATTTAGAACAACAACGTTATCGGTATGTTTATTAGATAGGGTAGGCAGGATTTTGTCTAAAAACATTTAATGTATTGAATTTATTTTAATTTAACAAGGTCTACAGCTACATTAGTGTTAACATGAAGCAATACAATTTAATTTGTATATTTCCGCTTTTCAGTTGACGAAAACATCGACGTAACGAGCAACGAGCCGGAGCGAGCGTCCTCGGAGTACCACATGGCTCTGTACCCGTCCAGCTCGGAGAACGTGTACGAGACCTCGGCCAGGCTGCTCTTCATGTCGGTGAAGTGGGCCAAGAACCTGCCCGTGTTTTCAAACCTGCCCTTCAGAGACCAGGTATACTCATAACACAATGCAGGTCTTTTAATTTAGCAAGTAAAATAAAAACACCTTTATAGATTCAAAATATAACCCAATCGCGTTACTGTTGCAGAGTCAGATTTGGGACCTGATTAATTTCAGATTTGGTAAACAGCAACTAAAAGTGTTACAAAAATGTCCATCTTCCAATTAATTATTAAATTGAAGTAATTCATTTGAATTAGAATAAAAAAAAAAAAAATCATAATTCATGCTTGATAGTTAACTATTATCAAAAAGTATACATGATCATTTAGCAACTTTTTGGCAGTAATGGGCTCCCATATGACTGTAACAGCTTTGACTAACCAGTGAGGCTCCAAACAAAGCTACATTTGAATCACAGTTTTTACATTAGGACTCTTGTTGGTGTCCACCAGGTGATCCTGCTGGAGGAGGCGTGGAGCGAGCTCTTCCTGCTCTGTGCCATCCAGTGGTCTCTGCCTCTGGACAGCTGCCCGCTGCTCTCCCTGCCGGACCTCTGCCCCGGCATGCAGGGGAAGACCAGCTACACCGGCCTGGACCTGCGCCTCCTGCAGGAGGTCTTCAGCCGCTTCAAGGCCCTCGCTGTCGATCCCACTGAGTTCGCCTGCCTGAAGGCCATCGTGCTGTTCAAGCCAGGTGAGACCAAATCATTTATTACTTATCCAGAAGTCATTCAAGAATCTGTTTAGTGTTATCATTGCAAAGCAACAATAAGATTTTGTCAAGGCTTATATTAAAGTTTTACCGTGAAAGCTTTATCAGCTTTAAAATATACAAAAAGATTGCTTTAACATTTACTAAGGATATTCATTCTCCAAAGAGGATGAATCTCTCACATTTTCTTTGAAATGTCCTCTGGTGTTACCCTGTAAAAAACATTGAACATATTAGCTTAATATTACTATTATAATATTTTATAATTTGTTAACTTTCAAATGTTATTTGATCCCCGGAGTGATATGCCTGGCAGTCAAGGGGAATCTTACATTATACACACATGTGAATACAAAATACATAAAACATTTGCTTCCAAAATCCTAAAAAGAATACGTTAATATATAAAACATAACCTCAAATCAACCACATAATCAGGTTTTGATATTTACTGAGGAGATAAAATGTTATTACTTTAAAGACTTCATTGTGTTTCCTCTGTTCATTTCAGTTATCCATTTTCCAGCTGTTAATATAATTGAGTGTAGTTTTGTGGAGAGAGTGGCACCAGCTCATATTGCAAAGCCATTCTTTCAGTATATTTCTGCAGTTTGTCTGGATATGTGTGGCTCATATTTGTGTCTGCTCTCCTCCGCAGAGACTCGTGGTTTAAAAGATCCAGAACAAGTGGAGAACCTGCAGGATCAGTCCCAAGTGATGCTGGGACAACACATCCGCTCACACTACCCCAGTCAACCAGCCAGGTATGTCCTGTGACATCACTGCCTCGGTGCTGCATGGAAACCAAAATATACACCTTTACTTTTGCATTTACATTTTTCCACAGGCAAACAACAGTTTCAAAAAACTATTTCCCTCAAAGAAAAAAACAAACATGCCCTGTTGTCGCAAGAAACAAAGTGCAAAAGGAAACATCCATGTAAACTCAGTGTGCTGCTCTGTGATGCTAGCTCAAGCAGATACTTGGCATCTCATCTTGGATACAAGTTCATCAATGTTTGGGGTCAGGCTCTGAGCTGAGGAAACCCTCAGGATTGAGTGAAGGTGTGCGTGAAATACAGTGGTGTTTTTATTTGTACAAAAGTGGTGGGGCACAAAAAACTCAGATGTCTATAAGCTTCTGCAGTGAGGTTCATGGCTGGTGAGGCACTGGCACTGACTCTTCAGGTTTACAAATATTATATTTTGACCTAAATCAAAATATAATATTATTTTCAAAAGCTTTTTTTGTCTGATGCTTCAATTAATTTTAAACAGACAGTTCAACAAAAGGATACCCAAAAAATGTAATTTTATCATTTAAATATTGAATTGTTCTCTTTTAGTAAGATACCATTTTCAATAGAAGATTAAGGCCATTTGCCTATACTTCTGGACAAAAATCTCTATTACTTTTTTGTAAAAGTCCTCCTTATGTTCTTGTAGTTTCAAAAGTCTATCATAAATCTAATCTAATCAATAGATTTATGATTCGAAAATGATAAGAGTAGGGTAGACATGTGGATATTATCCGGCTGAACAAAACGTGCATTTATCTAACAGCTACGTTTCCCACAGACCTTATTTGGAGCTATTTCCTCAAATCCTATGGAGAAATCTCATTGCTTTTTTGTGGAGGGAAGCCATGCGCAGCTTACTTCCGGGTTTTAGGACGCCTCACTGCAGCTCTCTCGTCTCCTCTTCACATACCACACTTTTCGCGGCACACGTACTTACAGCCAATCAGCTCTGAATGATGTGAGATGGCAGCACTATGCCCATATGGTCATTATTTTTTTGCCACACACATAAAATAGGAAAATATTCTGAGCATGCGCAGTGTAGTTTTAACAGTCACCGTTCACTTACACAGTGAGAGGGAGGGGCAGGATCGGGTTTTGTCCCACATGGCTCTAAACAGCTCAATAGGCACACACTGTAGACACTAATTAGAAGAACACAGACTAAAACAGCAATGTACAGACGAATCAGATGATTAAACATGATCTTAAAATATATTTTATATATATATTTTTTTTTTTCTTGCATTTTGTTGTAATCATTATTTGTAATACTTTCTGCTGACACTAGGTGGGGCTGTGCCCCAACTGCCCCTAATGACCAGTCGCCACTGGTGAAATATACCGGTGGGCCAGATCTAATAGTAATTAGAAATAATCCTGCAGGCCGAAATGAAATCCACCACGGGCCGGATTTGGCCCGCGGGCCTTGAGTTTGACATGTATGACTAGAAGATTCATATAAATGCTCTATCCAACTTATTTCACAAAAATGAGGACTTGACTTACTTCGACTTACATTATAATAAATAATATATAATCGTGTAAGGCCAGCTTAAATTAATGCTAGACCTGTGGAGTTTTGCAGTACATTTAAATGTAACAGTCCCAGCTATTCTTTATCAGGTTGTCAAATGTTGTTACATATTAATAATCAGCACTAAGCACTCACAAAGTTGTATGTTGACTAGCAATTTTCTTATCAATACTTGTTTTCTGAGGTGGTTTAAGTTATAATGATGAGCAACTAATTGTTTATACATGCTGTACTATTAACCGTTGATAATATGTGTCTTCCTTGTGTTTATTAAAGGTTTGGAAAGCTGCTTCTTCTTCTTCCCTCTCTGCGTTTTGTGAACTCGGAGCGGATAGAGCTGCTGTTCTTCCACAGGACCATCGGAAACACTCCCATGGAGAAACTGTTGTGTGACATGTTCAAAAACTAAGACCATCACCCCAAAACCCATGCACTCAGTAATGATCTCCATGTGTGGAGGGATGTTATTTCACAGTTATTTGCTTTGTATTCCTGTATACATATCAGAGATTCTGCATGCTGTTATTTTATAAGGCCACTTTATTATGTGTTTGTTGTTTTCACATCAGGTCATTCTGAAAAGGAAATTGAATTCAGTTCTTATCATCATGCTTGCTATCTATTTGTATAATATTTAGACTTTGTGTCTGAGGTGCAGATCTGTATATGTTTGGTGATAGATGGACTGTATCCTGCTGTTATTAATGTGTAATATTCATGTTGTCATGCCTTGATTAAGACAAAATGCTTGAAAATGGATCATATAGCCATCAGACGTTCAGTTATAAGGGTTCATAATTAATAAAAGGGGTAAAGGTTCATTGTATGAAATAGAGATAGACATGTTTAAAGAAAGAAAAACATGAATTATATGTCAGCTGTAATGCATGGATCAAAATTGAATTTACTGAGATCTGGACACACTGTAATGCAGTGAAATAGTGCCCTCTTCTGTCTAGTTTTAACACATACACACACACACACACACACACACACACACACACACACACACGCACCCAAGCACACACACGCACACACACGCACACACACACACACACACACACACACACACACACACACACACACACACACACACACACACACACACACACACACACACACACACACACACACATTGAGTTACAGTTTTTTTACACATCTATCCAGATGCACTGTTTGAAACAATTTGCCCAGTTTGCAGAAGGCCAATTTCTTCTTATTCTTATAGTTCCAATTAGAGTTTGGAACAAACTGATTAGTTTTAAGGGCCTATTAAAGGCTTTTCTTTGATATGAGCATGAGTTTTGTCTTTAGGTGATTAACCTTTCTTGAGAGGATCTTGATAATAGATGGGTGGAAACATAGAACAAAGAAGGTTTAAATAAGATACAGTACTGATACTGCTGTTCTGTGTTGCCACAGATAGCTTTCATTTGAAAATTCCTGAACAATTTAGGACATTTAAAATAGCTGGTCTGACAAGCAAAAGAGCGTTTATAATATTCGACCATGTCCTCACAGATCAAATTATCAGGCAGCAATCTGAAAAGTGAAGCCAATATGGAGGGGCCTTCATGTGCCTTTTCTCTAAGATCCAGCAGGGGCAATTCAACCAATTGCAAAAATAACTCAGATAGTATAGAAGTCTATGAAAAAAGGTTCAAGGTTCAAGGCTTTTATTGGTCATACGTACATAGCTACAGTGTAGTTATGACGATGAAAATCTTAGGTCACAGGCTCCTCCAACAGTGCAACACAATAAAACAGAAAAACAGAACAAATAGTGCAAGTAAATACAAAAGAAAAATAGTGAAATAGTGGAATAGTGCAATAAGAGTCTATATACAAGTGATTGTATATGATAAATTAGATAAATAATTTCAAAATTGCAGCCAGATTAATGTTGTGGATGTTGTTTCAAAAGTTCAGGTGTTTGACAGTCTTATGGCCTGTGGGATGAAACTGACCCTGGGATGATTTATTACATCAGTAAACATTTTCTCATTGGGTTTATGGTCTCTATTGTTGGCTTACATTTTTCTTTATTATTACAGCATTTTTTCCACTTTGTCAAATCCTGGTCCAATTTAGAGGGCTGCAATGTTGTGATTGACATGTTGCTACCTCAGTGTTGACTGGTTTAGGTGTCCGTGTGTATGACCTTTAACCCTTTCAAAGTGTGTTTTCAGTTCATGAAAGTTTAAAATGATTTGGTCCCCTAAGAAATAGGCATTAGGTTGTACTTTGCTCTATCCTCGCATGTTACTTCTAGAGCCAAGAATACCAAGATGCCTACGGACTTACATCGACTCCTAATGGCCCAAAACTGGTTTGTAGAGCAGAACTTAAAGTACGCTAAAAAGCCTACCTGGTACTTTGAGGTGAAGGCTTACCTCGGCCTGCAATGACAATGTTTACATGCAGATGTTTGCAGGTTTGATGTTGATCAAGTTTTCCCTCTTATTTTAGTATACTAACATTTGCTAATCAGAATTTTGGAGCTAGATAAAAAGTCAGGGCATTAGCAAAGTCATTGGGATTTCTCCTCTGGGAACCATGTTTCTACAAAACTTCAAGGCAATCCATCTGAACCAAATAGGTAGAGACTAGTATGGCTAAAAAGATTGTGCTTAGAAACAAATGGCAAAAAAGTAGACGGCAGTAAACCAAAAAAACAAAAGGCATCACTTAGAAAAGGACAGACATGTCTCCTGTCTTTCTCTTGATCTACTGAGTTAAAGTTGAGGCTATATATTCAGTTTTTACATCTGCATAGTGACATTATAATAATGTAATGGAAATATGGTTCCCCACTTTGAAAGCTTGTTGTGAAAGCAGACGGTTATAGTTGAAGCGAGTGTTGGTGAAATGTCAGTCTGATAAGAGACGTCACTCAGTATTACTTTACCCTCTGATTCAAACACATTAAAGACATCAGAGGAGCATAGCTACATGCATACAAATATTTGTTTTGCTTTGTAAGCGAGTAGTTCAAGTGAAATCTCAACAGACGGCTCTGGGAAAGAGCTTTGCTTGGCTTTTTAAGTGCAACTGCTTGGTATACCTTTAAGAGCCTCCAGCACATGTGTCTGTGTTTCATTGGTTTTTATGTAGCAGCAGCAGTTGAGTGTTTTAGCCTCACGTGCAAGGCCCTCAGTCAGAAAATCCTGGGATCAGATCAGCTGGCCCTCTGAGGCCTTTGTCATATGAGTGAGCTCACACATCCAGATTAAGACCCTTTCAGCTCTCAAAGGTGATGCATTTTATTTACAGCAAATTATGCTCTGAAAAAGTGTCTGGAAATGTACCTTAAAATAATCTTCATGATGCAAGTGAAGAACAAAATGTCCTGGAATCACTGAATCCATCTTTATGCTCCAGTTTTAAAAGATTAAAGGTCTGTGTACTTCAGGTGATCAGTCAATCTGCTGCTGGCACCTTTAATACATTTCTTTCTTTATATCACAAATTAAACATTAGTTTGCAGTGATTCTAATCTGAAGTCTTACCTCACGTGTCAAACCATCCACATTCTCATGTTGGCCTTTCCTAAGCTCTCTTCACACAAAGGTTGCCCCTGTTTAAATCAGAGATTTTCATCTTATTATAAGATTAGTCTCTCTAGTAACAGGCGGAGCGAGGCAAACAGGTTAAAACCACGTTGCATTGCCTAATCTTACCAAGAGTGCTTTATTTCAACATGAAAACAACACACATATAACAATCAAATGTATCAAACATCATTCTTGTGATTGAAGAAATTAGTGAAATTAGTTTTTAACTTTTGTTTGGGTAGTTTGGTGTTTGAATTCATCAGCAAAAACAGGAAAATGTTCATGTAGGCACAAAAAGAGAGATCAATATGCATGACATTTAGGCATAAACCAACATTTTCTTAGATTAAATATATTTAAACAAGACTGCAATTAGTGATTTATAATCTGCTGACTGATTTTGTATCTATTAATACATTACATTTTTGGTTTGTAAAATGTAAGAAAAGTGCCATCACAATAACTGAGAGCACAAATGGACACATCTACATTGTATCACAACTAAAAAGTAAATCAATAAACTAAATCCTGACATATGTAAAGCTGAAATAATATGGTGTTTAAGCATAAGCAATAGTTTACTGGCAATTATCCAAATAATTGCCTATTCATTTTGTGTCCATTGACTAATCAAAGCTGCAGAGGTGGGAAGTAACTAAGTACATTCACTTAAGTACAATTTTGAGATTCTTGCACTTTCCTTGAGTATTTACACTTTCTGTTACTTTGTACTTCTACTCCACTACAATCCAGAGGTAAATGGTGTACTTTTACTCCACTACATGTATTTAATACCTTTACTTACTTTACAGATTTGGATAAATTATGTGAAATATAATCAACACTTAAATATGACTTTAAGTCTTTATTTATTTGTGTTCCCTCAGTAGTAGTACAAAGTGTCATCAAAATAAAATATGTTGAAGTTGAATTATAAAACTAGGATTATAAAGATTAACTTCCCCATCAAAGAAAAACAAAATCACTTAAAAAAGCTCCTTTTAAGTTGATTTCTGAATTTCTATTACAGGCTGTATTATTGAGCCTCTCCCTCCTCACACTCCCCCCTGTGCAGCTGTTAATCTGCTGTTGAGCTCTCTGTTGACCTGGATTGTTTCTGGGTGTTTTGTCCAAACTGTCCCGACACGTTTCAGCACCAGCAGGTCGCTGAGCGAGAGTTCCTGGATCCTCTGGATCTTTAATCATCCCGCTGTATCCTGTTTGACTCGACTGAACAGCGGCCATGAATACCAGCAAGGTGGAATTTGAGCCTTTTGAATATTCTTATTATGATTATTCAGACTGGTACTCAAACAACGCAGAGCCAACCCAACCCCCCAAAGAGTGAGTATAAAACCTGAAGATAAAAAAGAGCAGAACTGATGGTGTCAAAGGGTTGTTTGGTGATTTTGTGCTGAAAAAAAGTGAAATTGGAACATTTTCAGAGATGCAATCATATACATTTAAAGATATAGATTATATGTACATATACCCATCAATCGCAATTACATTTATCAATTGGGAAAATCATAAAACTGTGGCACTATTTTGGCAGTAGCAACATTTGGACTTAGAAATTTAAGCAATTGTCTCTTGTTTTAAGTATTTGCATGTTGTGCCATATCCGCAAATAATTCAGCTTTTACTTAATTTCAATGTGTTTTGCGTTTTTTATCAGAGTTATATTGCCATGTGACCCCACAGCGGAAGACAGGCTCTTCCACATATGCATGCTGTCGATATCTGTAAGTATATTGCACATCTGCTTAGTGTTGGTGTATTATAGTGCTGGTTCCCAACCGTTTAGTGTTGTGACCCTTTATAGCCAAGTGATGTCAAATAAATAAACTATTGAAGTATGCAATTAAAACAGAGATATCAAAATTGGAAAAGGAAAATGCCCTATAATTTGGCCATAATGTATTTCACAGTTAATCAGAACGTTTCTCAGACAGCTTACAGTGGCTGGCTCTGCTCTGTTAGCACAAACATTAAATGAGCAAACTATAAAACAACTCTAGAAAACAAAGAGTTTAGGTTTTGTTCCAAAGTTTTTGCATCCTGCTTCCTTTGATTCAGGCTGACATTTCATTTAATGATGTTTGCCATATTTTGTTCTGAGCCATTTAGAAGTGAGGGCCACTTTACCTTGGTCAGAACATTTCTCATACTGCACACATAGAACGGACATTGACCGATTTCCCTGTTCAGAAAATAATGTGGAATACTGGGTCACTGCAGCAGAAATAACAAGGCATCGTAGTCTGAAGTATCCTCTTTCCAAAATGAGTTTCTGATGCACGTTCTCATGTCTGATTGGTCGCTTTATTACAACTTCCAATTGCATTTTCAAAGCTGCTTTGCTTTGTTATTTTCGTGAATTGGATTTAATGAGATACTGTAGCAAGACTTTGGCAAATCAGCTGTTGACTTTAGGCGCGTTCACACCGCAGTACTTTTCCCACTTTAGTTCATGAGAACTCTTTAGTTCTCATGAACTAAAGAGTTCTCATGAACTAAGTACAGATTGCGTTCACACCGGAATAAGTCCCTGGGGGAGGATTAGGCAAATGAAGCCGCTGATGTCAATTCTTCTTCTTCTGCTTTGGGTTCCGGTGGACCTCCATGGGACCTTATTTCGGAAAAGTTATGCATTGAAGTCAATGGAGAGAGAAAGATTATCTTTCGATCCCGTTTGAATTGTGCCACGAATTACACATATGATGTTTGTCAATTTAAAAGATAATTTTACAAGTCAAAAAAATAAAAATGTGTCGTAAAACTGTGAAGTAACACTCTTTTGTGTGAAACCGCTCAATGAACTACATCTGCCGTCTCGCACCACACGCCACATTTCACTTCTTTCTTTCAGAATGAGGCGAAAAGTATTAAAAGAGGTTACAATCACTACAAGTCTGGGCATGTTGAGAGCTGGACATACACACAAGGGGAGTTAGTCGGTTCCGTGAGAGCCAGCATGCGGGACCGGGATTCTGGGATTTGTAGTCTTTCTAGTTGCGTATTTTTCATAGTCTTATATTTCAACAGTTTTATGACAAACTGTGACTTTTTTTACATGGAAATTATTTTTTAAGATTGACAAACATCATGTGTGTAATTCATGGCACAATTCAAACGGGATCGAAAGATAAGTTTTCTCTCTCCATTGACTTCAATACATTATTTTTCCAAAATAAGGTCCCATGGACCGGAAGTAGATGGGCTTGACTTCGCCACTCTATAGTGCCGCCCAAAATCCCCGGCCGGAAGTCCCCGGAGTTAGGGACTGGCCTGTTAGGGGGAAAAACATTTGACCTAATCAAATCTATGTACACAAACAACATGTGCAGCATCAAGATCGGACACAAAATAACCACCTTCATTTCTCAAGAACGGGGAGTAAGACAAGGACGCTGTTTATCACCGGCCCTGTTCAACATCTACATTAACGAACTGGCCACTATCCTAGAACAGTCCACAGCACCTGGGCTCACACTTCACAAAACAGAGATCAAATTCCTGCTGTGTGCAGATGATTTAATCCTGTTAAGCCCGACAAAAGAAGGACTTCAACAGCGTTTAAATATACTCGAAGGTTACTGTCAGACCTGGGCCATGGCAATTAACATAACAAAGACAAAAACAATGATATTTCAAAAAAGATCCAGATGTCAGGCAAACAACACTGACTTTACAATTGGGACACAGACAATAGAAAATTGCTCAGAATATAATTATTTAGGCCTGAAAATAAGTTCCACTGGAAGCTTTAATCAAGCTGTCAAGGAACTGAGAGAGAAAGCATGCAGGGCATTTTATGCAATAAAAAGACAAATCCACATTCAAATTCCAATTTTAATTTGGCTTAAATGACTTCAATCAGTAATACAACCCATCCTACTCTATGGAAGCAAAGTGTGGGGCCCACAAACAAACCAAACATTTGACAAATGGGAAAATCATCCAATAGAAAATGCTCACAATGAGTTTTGCAAACGCATCCTACAGGTTCACAGGAGAACAACTAACAACGCCTGCAGAGCGGAATTAGGCACATTTCCATTATTAATAAAAATCCAGAAACGATCAATTACATATTGGCTACATCTAAAAGAAAGTGACCCCCACTCCTACCACCACAAAGCCCTGCAGCATCAAGAGATGAGCAAGAGTCCCCTCTCTCAGCTGGTCCTGATACTCTGTTCACAAACCGGTTCAAACTGTGATAAGGGCCAGGCTGAGCCCACATCTATTAGAATCAACCAAATGATAACAAAACACACACAAAACTACCTCACTTATTGGAACACTAAATCCCAAACACAAAGTAAAATGCAATGCTATCTGGCCCTAAAAAGACAGTACACTGTGGCAGCCTACCTGAGCATAGTGACTGATGTTAAACACAGAAAGTTGTTGACAAAGTACAGACTGAGTGCTCACAGCCTGGCCATAGAAACTATAGGTTACTTACGTAACCCCAGTTCTCAGAGTAACATGAAGTGAGATGTCTCACTATGGGATGCGCCTCAACGCGTATGCAAACAGAAGCATCAATCTCATTACGCCAATTCTGATTGGCTGGTGATCTTGACGTCGACGTCAGAGAATCCACCCACCCTTTAAGTAGCTTGCGCTACGACGCAGCGTCATTCAAAATAAGCACCTCTTCTCGCTTCGCCTTAGCAAGAAGGGCCGTCTGGTGAGACATCTCACTTCATGTTACTCTGAGAACTGGGGTTACGTAACCTATAGTTCTCATTCATAACACTCCGTTCGATGTCTCACTATGGGATATTGAAACTCCCATATTGCTAGACATGCTTATCTCGAAAATCACCAAAACAACCAGAAATTAACAGGTAGAACCCTGTCTCAACACGGGGCCCAGCACTGCGCGGGCCACACTTGGAGCAGAGACATCTAGCCTGTAAAAGCGGACAAAAGTGAACGGCGAGGACCAGCACGCTGCTGCACAAATGTCTTGGATGGAAACACCCTTGAACAAAGCCCAGGATGTAGCCAGTCCACGAGTAGAATGAGCACGCAGGCCCCAAACCCTGACTCGTATAAGCCAGAGCAATCGCTTCCACAATCCAGTGGGAGAGCCGTTGCCTGGTAACGGGCTTGCCCTTCTGAGGGTTAGCCCAGGATATAAAGAGTTGGTCACTACAACAAAACTCTTTTGACCTGTCCATATAGATGCGTAAAGCACGAACTGGACACAGCAAATTCGGCCGCTGTTCCTCAGAGGAACACAGCGGCGGAGGAAATGCCACAATGTCAATGGGGGTACATGAGCCAACCACCTTAGGTATAAAGGCAGGGTTGGGCTTCAGCAACACTCTCGTTTGCCCCGGGGCAAACTGAGTGCATGAAGGATCTACAGAGAGCGCATAAATGTCACTGACTCGCTTAGCAGATGCCAGAGCCAGTAACAGCACTGTCTTCAGTGACAGGTGTTTCATGTCAGCTTCTTCCAGGTGTTCAAATGGAGGTCGAGTGAGTCCATCTAAAACCACTGCCAAGTCCCATAAGGGCACCAGTGACCTGGAAACAGGGAGAAGCCTGCGAGCCCCTTTCATAAAACGGCAGACCAAAGGATATTGGCTAGCCGTCTTTCCCTCAAAGCCCACATGGCATGCAGCAATAGCAGCCAGGTACACTTTGATCGTAGAGAAAGCTCTGTGTTTATCAATTAAGTCCTGTAGAAATGATAAAATCACCCCGACAGGACATTGAAAAGAGATGTGTCCTTTTTGAAGGCACCACTCCTCAAACACCCTCCACTTACAGTTATAGAGAGACCTGGTGGAGGAAGCTCTTGCACTCTGAATAGTGTTTATCACCTTCTGAGGGAGCCCCACTGTATTCAGATTGTACCACTCACGGGCCAGGCCCATAGTGCCAAGCGCTCTGGGTGTGGGTGAAAGATCGCCCCCCCCCCGCCTGAGAAAGTATGTCCCTGCGTAGTGGGAGCTGCCCCGGCTGCCCGCACAGCAGCTGATATATCTCCGCCAGCCAGTACATTGCAGGCCAGTGCGGAGCTATCAGGATAAGTGTGTGGCGTTGTTCTCTCACTCTGGCCAGAGTTGGGGGTATCAGAGCCAGGGGTGGGAACGCGTACAGAAGGACCGGAGGCCAAACGTGCGCGAGGGCGTCCACGCCTAACGGTGCGTTTAAATCGCATATTGAAAAGAACAGCTGACATTGAGCATTTTCTTTTGATGCGAACAGATCTATCGCGGCTCGGCCGTAACGCACCCACAGCTGACTCACAACCATTGGATGTGGAGTCCAGTCTGCATATAGTGGTGTACCTCTGGACAGCAGATTCGCCCCAAGGTTCATCACTCCTGGTACGTGCGTCGCTCTCAGAGAGAGGAGACGTCCGCAGCTCCATAAGATCAGTTTGCGTGGAGAGAACGCAAACCCCCTTGGCGGTTTATATACGATATTGTGGTCGTGTTGTCTGTCCTCACGAGGACATGATGTCCTCTGAGAAAAGGCAGAAAGCGTTTCAGGGTGAGGAACACCGCTAAAAGCTCCAGATAATTTATGTGTGACCGTTGGAGGTCTCTGCTCCAGAGACCCCTCACAGGTCGACCTTCGTATATACCCCCCCAGCCCGTCAGACATGCGTCCGTGGTGACCACCTTCCGCGATAGGACAGCACCCATAGGCACGCCCCGTACTAGAAAAGTCGGGTGTAGCCAGTGGCGCAGAGTCATTACGCATTTCATAGTGACCATCACTCTCCGCACGCCATGACACGCAGGGTCCAATCTGAGGGCATCTACCCATCGCTGAAACTCCCTCATGTGTAAGCGTCCCAGTCGTACCACCAGAATGGCTCACGCCATGAGCCCCAGCAACCGCAGACATGATCTGAAGAGAACATATCTGCGTGGCTGGAAATGAGCGAGGCAAGCCCTGAAGGCTTTCACTCTCTCTGCTGACAAGCGGGCTGTAAAGGGCACCGAATTCAGGCGTAGGCCCAGGAAGAGTACAGTCTGGGCTGGAGACAACATGCTCTTTTCTGTGTTTATTACAAAACCCAGGTCGAGCAGGTGTTTTACGAGGACATTCGTCTGCGTAATAGCCTCTTGCTCCGACTGTGCGAGGAGGAGCCAATCGTCCAGATAAGTTGCCAGGCGAATACCCTGTTGTCTTAACGGGGCTATCGCGGCTTCCGTACACCGTACAAACACTCGCGGGCTGAGAGACAGACCGAAGGGAAGTACTCTGTACTCGTAACAGACACCCTGAAAGGCGAACCTCAGATATTCCCTGTGTGGGTAATATACTGGGATGTGGAAATACGCATCTTTCAGGTCGGCTGATGTGAACCAGTCGAGATGTGTGAGTGAGTATTCTGAATTTGTATCTTTTGAGATATTTGTTCAGAGCTCTCAAATCTAGTATAGGCCGAATTCCGTTCCCTCCCCGTTTGGGAACGAGGAAATACTTGGAATAAAAGCCGCTCTGACTCTGTTCGGCGGCTATTATCGATATAGCCTTCTTTTCTAGTAGCGAGAAAATCTCTTGCTCTAGAATATGGGCCGACTCTCCCCGGGCCTGTGAATACAGAATGCCCGAGAAGTGAGGGGGTGACAGCGAATTGGAGCCTGTAGCCCCGTGTTACTGTCTTGAAAACCCAAGCAGAATCTGTGAGCATCCTCCACTTTTCGCTTCTTAAAGCGAGTGGAGATGTCACAGCTCTGTCGTCTGCCCTCAGTGTCTCTATTTGTTGTGTTATGGGGCCCTCTAGTGTCTGAACACGGTGGTACCCCAGGTTGACAACCCCGGCCGACACTGCGCATGCGCGTGGCCTTCACAATCCCGTCTATTGTCCGCCTTTTGAGAGAGGCCGTAGCCGCTCTCAAAAGAGGGGCAGACGACAGACTGTTTATTGTTTTTATTGTTTTTCTTTTCATTTTTTATTGACTACGCCCTTGGCTTCAAGCCTGGAAACGATTTATTTTGAAACAACAATGATGACATGTGTTTGTGTGACTTAAACAGGCAGCGGAACTTGCTGTCTTTGATGTTAAGTCCATTTCCCTGATGGCGCGAACTTGAGGATGACGTTCTGGCATCACTCGAGGCGGCGGGAAGATGGGGGCATGGTGGCACCCCGAAAACACATGAGCATCTAACACTGGAACGTGTTCTGGAGCTGGGGAACAGGGAACTTCCAGCTCCTTCATCGAGGAGAGGAGAGGAGGCTGTCAGGCCGCCCGCTTCTTCTTCCTCGCCTGGTGGCTGAAAACCTGGGACGGCTGCGCTTGAGCGGCAGCTGCCGGGACCGGAGATTTTCTTGGCCAGCTCCCTCTTGCCTCGTGCCTGGGTTGGGGACCCGGGACGGGCTGCGGTCTCTGCTGCTTCGGTATTTTGAACCGGGCAGGACGCGAGGCAGCTTGGGTGAAGGCCTGCCGTGGGACCATTGGAGGTGTCGGCTGGACCCTTCGGGGGAGACAGAGCTGGAGAGCCTCGTCTCCCTTCCTTTTTGACTCGCACCTCAGCTGCATTGAAGATAGAGCGGCTCAGGTCTGCTCGACATGTCCTCGCAAAGCTCCGCCTGGTAGGCGGTCAGCAGCGAGGAGACGTTGAGAGCCCTGGCGGACAAAGCTGCGGGTTTATCGGCCCGTTCGGTCATCGCTGACTGAAACCGGTCTGCCTTTGCCGGTAGCATGGGGTTCCTGCTTGGTGTCGAAGCCAGCCTCGGTTGGAGGTGGGCTGCCACCAGCGGTTCCATGGGCGGCATGCGGAGCAGGCCGAGCCTCTCCATACCGTCACAGTCCAGGGAGGGGGCACCCTGGATTGGGGCCTTGTTGCTGAAGGGACGGTCTCTCCACGTGACCGACACCTCGTCCAGCATCTCCGGAAAGACTGGAAGGAGCTGCCTATTCGTCCTCGAGATCTGGAGGTCCTCGAGATCTGGAGGTCTCCTTGGCCACTTCAGGCCATGGGATGTCCAGCCTGGACGCAGCGCGTTGACACACAGCCTGCAAGTCCATGCTTAGGACGGGCGAAGGTGGTGTGCTCTCGCCCGGGGGAGCGGACATCGCTCCCGGCTTTGCAGCCTGAGCCGATGAAACGGCTCAGGCAGGAGGAACTCAGAGGTATCCTCTTCGTCCTCCATGTAGTCCAACTCCAGGACATCCTCCGCGGGTGGAACCATGGTGAGGTCCAATTGGGAGCCCCAGCTTGACACAGCGCGGGGCTCCACTCTCGCGGCTCTTGCCGCCACCGGGTCCCAGCCTGAAACGGCGTGGGGCTCCGGTTCAGCGGCTGTCGCTGTTGTTGAGCCCCAGTCTGACACAGCGCGGGGCTCAATCTCTGCGGCGGACGCCACCATGTCTTTATTGCCGGACGGCGAATCAGCGGACATGAGGGGGTCCTGTCCCGACAAGTTAGCTTGGCGTGCTAACCATCGGCGGAGGCTCTTCATGGTGAAGCGGGTACAATGCCCGCACGAGCCGGGGTTATCGATAGCCTCCCGGGCGTGTTCCAGCCCGAGGCAGAACGAGCAGACCTGGTGTGAGTCTGTGCCTGAAATCTTAAACCCGCAGCGGCATAGCCGAGCCTCCGAGTCCCTGACTCCTCTGGTGTGAGGGAGAGAAGGGTCCATCTTCGATCGCCGGGGTGTCGGCGTGGAGTGGACACGCTAGTAACAGGTACGTTACTGAGAAAAAATCCAACCTTGCCGTTAGTCCGAAAGGAGAAAAGGCGACGGTGTAGATTTTATTCTTTAAAGAATATTAACTGGTGTGTTAATACCTTCTTTTTTTTTTTATCTCTGACTCCTCTGGTGTGAGAGAGAGAAAAGAGAACGTCCTCTTTACCGTGGTGTCGGTGTGGAGGGAAGAACAAACTAGCAACAGGTATGTTACTAGCTTGAAGAAAAAATCAAACCTTACCGTTATTTCGACAGAAAGAAGGCGAGGCAGATTACAATATTAACTGGTGTGTTAATATTGCTCAGTCTTCTTGCAAAGCAAAAAAGTAACCGGCAAGCGCCCGTCAACCGAATGTTAGCTTTGGGTCCGAATGTTAGCTTTGTGGACCGTTAAGCTAGCCCGGTTACTGATAAATCGAGATGTGCTCTGAAGCGAGAAGAGGTGTTTGAATGACGCCGCGTCGTAGTGCAAGCTACTTAAAGGGTGGGTGGATTCCCTGACGTAGACGTCAAGATCACCAGCCAATCAGGATTGGCGTAATGAGATTGATGCTTCTGTTTGCATACGCGTTGAGGCGCATCCCACAGTGAGACATCGAACGGAGTGTTATGAATGAGAACAGGCAGGTACAAGAAAACATGGCTGCCAAAAGAGGGGCGATCATGCCAACAGTGTGGAGGAACTGCTGTGGAGACAGAGCAGCACTTCCTCACATAATGCTCAACTTTTGAACCGGTACGGAAACAATTCTTCCCAAAACTCAACCATAAGCATCCTCAAATATTTAAAAATGAAAAACAAAAAATACTTCTCGGGGAATATAAAGAGAGCTGCATTGTGGCAGGACAGTTTGTTTCTGCCTGCCACAGTCTGAGGGAACCGGAATGAGCAGATACACCAGGTCTCACATCTTATGTATATATATATCATATTCTATTTTGTATTCATGTATTATATGAATGAAATGAATCTGTATTCCTTGTAAAAAAACAACAAAAAAACAAACATGTTCTTAGCAGTTTGTTTATAACTGTTCATTTGTTTATTTGTATGTATTTTTGTATAGATGTTACAACTATACATAGCTTTGGCAATACTGTATGTAAATATGGTCATGCTAATAAAGATTTGGAATTGAAAATTGAATTGACTGGCTTCAGTAGAAGCTGCTGGGACTCCCAGACAAAATTCAGCAGTAGCTACTCAAGACAAATGTTTTAAGTGTTTACAAAAACAGGTTATCCAGTATTAAAGTTAATCACATGTTTTTCTTTAAGCATTATAAAGTCTTAATGAATTGTGTGTGTCCCTGTAGCTGGTGGTCATGTTAATCCTGGCAGCTCTCTCCAGGAAAAACAAATTATGCCAAGGTTTCACAAGAGGATCGTCCTCCATCTTCAGGTGAATTTGGGAGGTCTGGACATAAATAGGACTTTAGACTGCAGGTTTTGTTTACTTTTATGTTATGGTTCGTGTTTATGATCACACAGTCCTGCCAACTTCCTGGACCAGACTCAGCACAAAGGCTTGGTCATGGCTGTTTTTGGGCTGTTGTTCAGCAAGCTGTCAATGCTGGTGATCGCCCCGGACCCTCTGCCTTTCTCCAAAGATACTCCACAGGAGATTAAAGGTGGACATTTTTATGTTTGACTCAAAGCAACTCAGACTGGACTTTGCTCCGTCTTTTTTGTTTGTTCAATATCGGGTAACCCATGGGAGGCAACACATCAGGGAATAACACATCCTCTTCTTATGCCCCTTGATTTTCAGAGTACATGAAGGTAATTGCCATCTTCTACTACCCCATCTTGTATTATCCTCTAATGGTCTGTTGCACTCTGCAGCACAAAGCAGGTTATGTGTTCGGGACGCTTCTCTCCTTCAGTCATTTCGCGGTCCTCGTATGGCAGAAGTTCGACTGTCCAAAGACTCCAGAGGTGAGACACCAACAACAACATGTTTATTTTTCAACACTGTAGTTTTATATTGACATTTTCATTAATGGTTTAACTGGACTGGAATGTCTGCCATAGACTAACCCCGTGAATTTAAGGGCCTTCGTTACATTGATTTACAAATTGAAACAAAATCCAATATTGCCAGCAGTGCTGCCCCTTGATTTCCATTACCAATAGGACTTATTACAACCAGAGCTGTTTTAGTTCAAGCTAAACCTCTGATGTTTGCAACTTTACATTGCCTCACGGTTTATAAGATCATTGAACCTCTAGTTCACATCGAATTATACACAATTAAACAAACTAAAGCTGTTTTTTAATTGCATTAGCTTATTTTTTGGGCCACTTGGGGGCAGCAGTCTAAGCTTTAAATGTTATGGCATGGTATATTACGTAAATGATGTTATGTTATAGTAAACTTAGCCAACAGTAACCTTTTTACACACTGCACAAACACAAAGCAATCTACTTAGACCCATATTACAATCCACCTTTGCTCTATTTTTAGATCTTTTATTTTGGTCTCCCAAATCCCCCAACAAATAAATCTAGACTAAGTTTGTTCTGTTTGCTGAATGGTGTTGTTTGAATGAAAATAGCTACCTCTAACAGCAGAAAACAACTTTAATAAGAGCTTGGAGACTAAAATAAAACAGTAAAGTTGGTTAGTTAGTTTGTAATCCAACACTAAAACACAACGAGTCTGGTGATATGTATTTGTGGTAACAGAGCTACAGGCAGAATAACTTTCATGTTTCACTTTACATTTAAAATACTGTTCATATAAAAATATGGATTAGCCTACTGCAGCTTTACAATAATTTGTACAAATTATCTGTACAATAATTTAAAGAACAGATTACCTTGAACAACCTCTCTTTATTTCCCTCCTCACAGATCTATACATACTATGCTTTGCTTGCAAGTCTTCCCCAGTTGGCCTGCTTCGCATATATCTGTGTCCAGTTTATTTTGCTCTGCGTCAAAGGACCAAAGACTGACGAGGTGAGAAAAAAATCTGACAACACAAAAATATTATTTGTCCTTTATGTAAACATTCAACATTTGCCTGTATATATGTGTATCCTATATGTGAAAATGCCAACATGTAAACTAATCTCAGGCTCATGGTCAAACTGAGGAAAGAACCTGAATTTCAACAATGTAAAACATAACCCTGATTACTGTAAGCAGCTTGAGTGGAACAGTGTGGGTTTAAATCAGCTTCCTTGAGCAGATTATGACGAGGGTTGTGATATTTTCTCCCTTTCAAACAAAAAATACAAAAGAGTTTTTGTTTAACAGTGGCTTTAATCTGTCTGCGGTTTATTTCTAATGATTTTAAAGGGAAATGGTTGTGGCCTGGAAAAAATCTGGAAAACACTAAACTGGTCTTCTTTTATAATGTTTACAACAAAGGAATACAGTGTTTTTTATCTTCAAATTGGGATCATTTGATTACAACGTGTTTGTTCACAGGACCTTGACAGCAGCTATTACACCGACTATGTGAAATCCCTTCTAAAAAAAAAGTCCTCAAATGCCAGGTAAATGGAGATAAAGCAGTCATCAATAATAATATAAGAATATAACATTTAAAGTACCTTTATTACACATTGAGAATGGTTAACCACGTAACTTGATTTTGGTTGTATACACAGATTGTTTTCTTGTAAATACTGAGTTTTTTCTAGCAGTTACGACTCAAACCAATATCCAAGTGGTTTTCTCGTAAATGTATGACTTTATTCTCGGGAAATATGTGTTTCTTCCGGGAATCCCTCCCCCCCAGCTCCCTAATTGTTTGACGCACAATGTCCTCAATGCTCCATCGTAAAAATAAGGTACATTTTGTCCTGTTGTAGCTCTTCTTCTGCGGACAAACCAACACTGGCAGAGAGAATACTGAAGGTGCCAAAGAGTTATATTTATATGCCAGAAAAAGGTGTGTACACCCTTACATGATGAGCTCCTGTTTGTCATATTAGCCATTTTCTAATTAAGTCATACTCTGTTGTAAGTTGACACCATCATTTCAAGTGTTGTCCTATAATGATTCCAAAATGTCTGTGACTGAAATAAGCTCAACTGTGACGGAAGTTTTTTTGTCTTTCAGTTTTTAGATTTCCACTACAACTGGCCGTATCGGCATTTGTTGCCCTTGTGGCAATATATCATGTACGTTTTCAATAAACCATCATCATGACCTTGCATTTTAAACATAATAAAGCTTTGCTGGAGCATGAATTAATAGTGTGTAAAGGAATGTGTTTATCTTTCAGGTTGCATTGTTGTTGGTGGTCTTGGTGGTCCCCATCCTCCACATTGTCCGTGCTGGTATTGATGAAAACATTGCCTTTCTGTTACTTGGGTTTGGAATTGTTCTGTCAGACGACAGGATGGAGGTCGTCCAAATTGTAACATTTTATACTTGGTTACTTGAAGGTATGTGGTGCTGCTTTTTTTTTTTCTGGGAGTGTATTGTTATAAAAATACGCGACTGATTTATTTTTATTTTCTACCATGCTGTTTTTCAGTGTGCTACCTCTGTGCAATGACCCTCTCTTGTCTGGGCAGTCTTGTCATGCTCATGAGGTCCATGATACTTCACAGGTACGTGCACTAAAACCTTGGGGTTCATCCATTGCCTATCAACCTGGTCAGAGGCAGGACCATAGTTTGAGCTGCTTGGTAAATGAACCAAAATTCATATTTTAGAGCAGTTGGTTAATTCACTTGCCACTTGGGGGCAGTTCAACAAACCCACTAATGGTAAAATGTATATTCAATTTATAAAGTTGAAATTGTGCTTTTATCTGTCAACCCTCTAAACTATAAAATGAGGTTTGTATATTACAAACAAAAACAAAATGCAACAAAACAAAACAAATATGGCTTGGTGTAAAATAAGTGCATGTGTTATGTTATAAAGTTAGAGAAAAAAACAAAGGCAAAATACAGACAGCGGTTTCATGGGTATTTAAAATAGCCCTGTATTTGTTTGACCCATACATCGATACATCCATCCATACCCCAAATGTTACGATTGAAATTAGATTCTCATGCCTTTTGGTCTGGACCTAATGTATCACTTGATTTCCATTTTCAGGTCAAATCTGAAAGGATTGTATAAGGGAGACGTTTACAGCATTTATAACAGCCAGAAGACCATCCGTCCTTCTAATCCTGGCATTGTCTGCTGGATGGGTTTGACAGGATACCAGGCTGCGATCGTCTGCCTCGGTAAAGCTCAAAAACACATTAACATCTTCACTGATTTTCACCTTATTGAAGGACAATGCTTGATGCTGTGCTTCCTCAAACACTCACTATAGAGCACCAAATCTGGATTCATCCATATTTACTCAACATATATGTAATATGATTTAAAAACATGGTTATAAATTGGATGATTTGCAAAGACTGTCTTTGGTCTTTAATGCTTTGAAAATTAATTTTGGATACTGGTCTTATAATGGCCTGTTTCTGTGTTTTTATTTACAGGTATGGTGATTCAGACTGTAGTGTTTTTCATCTGCTTCTTGTTCCTGGTGTTTTTGATCATTATCCCTGTTTTTTACGGTCGTCATATCATCGCTTTCGAAATTGCTGGAAAGTCATGGTGAGCCGGCAACGTTTCATTTAGCGCTATTTGAATGTTATCATTAATGATCAAAACACTTATTACCTTTAACTTCTATATTTTCATTTGTTCTGTCTCAGGCCGGGTTGGGTCACACTGATCCTGGTTACAGTGCTTCAACATGTGACTGCGAAGTTTGCGTTCATCAAAAAAGATGCTGGTACGAGAGACTTGAACAACAGGTATGTGAAGCTTCTTGATGACGTATGTTGATTAGGCAATTGACAGGTAACTTTGGTATTTTTGGGCCACCATTGTCAATGTTGATTCAATAAAGTGCCACTGAAAGGATCAGATTGATAAAAATAAGTGTCTGAGATTATCATGGCTAGGACCATTACTGTACCTTCCACTAGAACCAGTCTGATTGTTAGAGTTTCTAATCAAATCCTCTAGGAAGTGCGCTGGATATTTAAGTAGTGTTTTCCGTGTCAGTCTGGGACTTTATTGGGCCCTACCCTAATTCAAACTGAAAGTTTTAAAATGTGCTAAAAGCCAAACCTATTTACCCTCTCCATTCATTTGACTGAGCCAAGTCTGGCTGTATCGGAGTGGATATGTGGCGAGGCTTAACAAAAACGCAAGAACGCATGCTCTATGGGCCCAATAATCTAGATGATCCAGGTATTTTGGTTCTCTTGAGTCATGCCATTTTGGCTTTATGCACCACTGAGCAACTTTCAAAGGAATGAATTGGAACACAACTCCAACACTTTATCCAGTTCTCTTACATCCATGTTCTAACCAAGTCTAATTCAAGGATAAGTCTGATACTGTTATACTGGAATCTTGCGTCACATCCACATTGTTTAAATAGTGTTCCCCTTTACCTGTATAAAGAAAATAAAGGCAACCATCTTTATGATTTCTGAATTTGCTTGGGGGTATTTGCAGAGAGAGTTTGTTCCTCTTGACTTATCTGCTGTTCCTGATCAACATCATGATGGGACTGGTAGCTGCAATTTGGAGAATGGTGATAACAGCTTTGTACAACATCATCCATCTTGGTCGTATTGACATCAGTCTTCTTCACCGAACTGCAGAGTCCTACGACCCAGGTATCATCTTTGATTGTTTTTTAACAGTTTGAGAGATTTGAAAATGTAAAAGTTTTAAGCCACATTCTGTAAACTTTGATGCATTCCAGCCTACCGATACTACGCCCACTTCCTGAAGGTGGAGGTCAGCCAGTCACACCCGGTGATGAAGGCTTTCTGTGGCCTGCTGCTGGACATGATGGTGGAGGGAGGCAGAGCTGGACAGAAAATAAGAGACGCAGAGGAAGGTAGAGACCTTGAAAAATCACACACATATATAATACATATCCTCTTCACCAACATTCACCCCCTTTGTTACTTTAAGTCTTCAATTCATCTTTTCATACTCAGGCATGTAATCTATACTCCTGAAAAAGGACAAAGATCCGCTAAACCTGTGTTCTAGATTTAGATGCAGAATTGCAAGCCAAGATTTTAGATACACACCTAGACAGGGATTAGGGTTAGGTTCAGTGCTTCAACCCATAACATTTTGGGCTCAAAGAGGTTTTATAAAAAGAGACATTTGTTTGTCATTCTTCAACCTTCATATCATGTTATCCCAGCATTCCTGTATAAAATGCTCAAGTACTTATATTCGTTGACGAATCGAAAGCGTTTGACCGGGTTGTGTAGGACTTTTACTTTCTGACCGTGTCAAGATTTTGGATTAGACCCAAATGTCATATTTTAGATGAAATTACTTTATGCATCGATGTGATTATGTTCCTTTAGGTACCACCAGACAAGGATGTCTTCTCTGTCCACTCCTTTCCAAATAGACAGGGTCAATTTTCACGAAATCAGAACCCCGAGGCATTTTGTGTTTATTTATGCTATACAACATTTCTAGGGGTATTAAGGGGTGCTAAATCCAAATCTGCTGTATATGAAGCTCAAAAATTTCCCAAAATGCCTCGAAATTGAGAAATCCAACACCACCAGCCTGAAATCTATTTTAAGTATATCTTTTTGACTAAACAAGGTACAAACTTGAATTAAATGTGCTTTTGTAAGTTCTCCTACATGGGCAATATGATGCCATATTCAGATTTGAGATGTGATGTGAATAAACTGCTTAGATCTCATATATATTGCAAAAATAGTAGTTTTTAACTATGAATAATTACTCAGCTATTATTATTATTATTATTATTATTATTATCAGGCTACTTTTACTTACATTGTATATTGTTTTGAGGTTAAATGTTTCAAATGTGCTGTGATGGAACCTTTGCCTTCCCCACTATTGCCCCCCCACCCACAAAAGCAAAAAAACAAACCAAAAAGAGGAATCACAGAGCACCCATTCAGCGGTGTATTAGCAGAAGACTGTTTCACACAGTCATCTGAACAATGTCCTGCAGCACAGAAAGCACAAGCTACAGACATGGCCTTCTTCATGTCCAGGACATCTAAAAAGCCAATGCCTTCCTGGATATTGTACAATCAAAAGGCAAGCACAGTCAACCCAGAGAAAACTACAGTAGGCTACCTACCTATCATCCAGGCTCCTGCATCTGAACTCGATACACTGAACACAGTTGTCAAGCGAATGCTTCATATCTCCAAATCAATGGAACAACAGCATGTCATTCTGACAGTGGGCGAGGCATTTTATCCGAAGTTGCTAGAACTAAAGTGGTCAGTAGAAGAATACAAGGACGTGCTTATCCCTTGCCTTGGAGGCCTTCACATTGCCATGAACTTCCTGGGTGTGATAGGACAACACATGGTTGATTCTGGCCTGAGCGAGCTATGGGTCAAGTGTGATCTACTGGGAGCAAATGCTGCTCAGCATGTCATGGCAGGAAAGGGGTATGCACGTGCCATAAGGACCCACAAACTTACCCTACAGGCTCTTTGGCAGCTACTGCTCCCACGGCTTTACACATATCTGGATGAGGTTGATGTTACACTGAGAGCTGAACTCTCAGATCTCTGCCAATCCGTAGATGCTGACCACATCGCGCAGATGGTCGACAAACTGACTACAGACAGATTCCAGCAGCCCATGAAAGAGTTTGCTGCATCGCTTGCAGTTGATGACCCGAATGCCGCATTCTGGTGGGACTACATGGCTATGGTCAGCATCGTACTCTGCTTCATAAGAGCGCAACGTGATGGATTGTGGGATCTCCACCTGTATGCTTTCAAACGTATGCTGCCCTTCTTCAGGTACGATCATATAAACAACGCCAGATGGGGTACTGTGTACCTGGCTGAGATGTCTGCTCTCCCACCAGAAATCCTCCTTGAGTTTCAGAAAGGCAACTTCTTGGTGAAACGCAGGGATCGACACTTCAATCAGGTTCAGCGGATCAAAGTACTGAGTGGCTAAACGCTACAGGAAAAAAGAGTGGTGGTTTAGTGGGCATCACCAGGATAGCAAAATCCCTGAGTAGATGGACATTGTCGTATAATCTGAGAACAGTCATAGCTTCTCAGACAAAAGTAATGCTGAGACTGACAACAGATGATGAAGACGATGAGTACACACACACTGAGTGCACAAAGAGTAGAATGGAGAGAGACGACAGGGATGAAAGCAAAATATGTGTATCATTGAAAGAGCACTGTGTGTTTCAAGATGGTGGGGACACACTCAAGAACATGATCAACAAGGAAGTGGTCACACCGGAGATTCAAGAATCTCTGCTTGGTGCAGAACACCTTGGACAGGCACAAATGAAAGTATTTGTGGACAAACGTCTGTGTGAACCTCCAGCTAGTGACCAGCACTTGGGACTGAAGTCACCCATTTGAAGGAACAAAGCCAAGACATTTGCCTCTTTGTATGAAGTCGTGCAACTTTCCAAGAACAAGCAAAACACTATCAAAGTGGACAGGCAGATTCTACAAAGGCTAGTCACAGCTTACAGAGCAGGTCGTAAGGTAGACCTGGAAAATGTCCTCCAGCATGCCCATCCCGCCATCTCTGGCCGCAAATAACGGCAGTCTACATTCCACCAACAAGTCTGTTTTAGCAAATATACTGATAAAACATGTCCAAACGCCTGCAGATGTGCCCCTTCAGGAACCCAGCTGCCTGGCTATTGATGGCCAAGCACTTGTAATGGCACTTGGAAGCCGCCTGACACTACAACATTTGGCGACTATGCCAACAAGTTTGCTGAGACGGTGTTGAAGATGGGAGAGAAGTACCAGAGGGTTGATGTAGTCTTTGACAGGTACCATGACGAATCCATCAAAACGGGCACAAGGAGGAAACGTAAACAGCGTCACCGACCAGTACGCAGAGAAATCGTTAATGACTCCGTTCCACTTCCAGCAGACTGGTCAAGCTTCATTGCACTGGAAGAGAACAAAGCAGATCTCGCTCGAATACTCTCAAACCATCTGATAGAACACAGCCCAGAAGATGAGCCTGTGGTTGTAATATCGGGTGGGTTTGCTGAAGCAACCACTGTCAAGATCCAGATCTTGATTTCTCCTCTTTAATGGCTGACCACGAGGAGGCTGATACACGTCTGATTTTGCACTGCATCCAGGCTCCAATGGACACAATAGTTGTGTCAGTGCGTGACACAGACGTGCTTCTTCTACTTTTAGCACACCATGACAGAATCGGATGTACCCATCTCTACATTAAAGCCGGGACATCAAAGGATCCAAAGTATTTTCCAGTACATGACATTCGCAAGTTATTATCTGATGATCAAGTGGACACACTCCTTGCCTTCCATGCCATCACTGGCTGTGATAGTGTGTCTCAGTTCAGCGGTCACGGAAAGAAAACAGCCTGGCAGGTGTTCGAGCAACATCACACCGATCTTACTGGCCTTGGGAAGGGCCCTCTCACAGAAGGTATTGTAACATCAACAGATAAATGTATCTGTAAGGTGTATGGTGTGCCAGAGGTTGATACATGCAACAAAGCAAGAGTGAAGTTGCTTTGCAAAGGTCGTCCACAAGAGACTCTGCCACCAACCTCAGATGCAGTGAAGTTTCATATCATGCGTTCACACTATCAATCGACAATCTGGAACCAAGCTCACCTGCCACATCCTGATCTTCCGTGGATGAAATGGGATGGATGCACAAGGAAGGTCAGTTAGTGCCACGGCTACTGTCTTTGCCACCTATGCCTAAAGCCTGCAGGGAGTTCACTTCATGTGGGTGTACCAAGGGATGCCTCAGCCAACGCTGCAGCTGCAGGTATGTGTAGAGGATTAGCTGATCAATGTGTACAAGATCGTAAAAATATGATAGACTGGTTGAGAATATCAGCCTGCCAGACTGCATACTGCTGAATGTTTGTTGTTAACAGATTGTTGAAACCATAACCGGATAATTGTGAACCTATAACTGAGAAAAAAAAGTAACAAAGGAACACAATAAGTGTAAGGATAACTGTAACGTGTATTCCAATGTACCTGTACTTGTACTGGTCATAATCTGTCTATTCTATTCTATTCAGAAAGAGTCACATGTAATGTATAGAGGCATGCAACAGCAGGAAACATGACAACACCTGCCGGAACACTGAAGAAGACGCTGCTTTTTAAAAGTGCCTGACTTTTGGCAATTTCCCATAGGGTTTGATGTAAAAAAGGCAGTGTGAACAGGCCCACTCCTTCTTCTTCATTGCCTTAACACTGGATGGCCTGAGAGCTATAATTTGGGTTTATTTGTTGTTTTAATATATTTTTACATTATTATTATTATTATTATTTTGTAATCATTGATATATGGTGGTGTTTTATGAGATACTTGAATGAGGTTTTTACCATTTCAGTATAATTTGTATTCTTATTGAGTTGAAAATTCCAATGCCACCCATACAGTATGTTCTTACTGTATTGGAGCAAATAAAAGCATCTATAGGGCTTTGTTGACGGTACTGTTGCTCCACTGTAGGCCTAATCGCGTCATGTTTAAGTTATGGTTTGGTGGCCAAGTAAAGATGTTATTAATACACTTTCTAAGCAAGCCCTGGTTGAGTCTGACAACTTATTTATCACTAATGACCACCTTTTTCACTATACATGTATGATTTCAAGCTGATTATTCACATTTGATCTAAAATCAGGACAGTATGTTCAATTCCCCATGTGTGAAAACATATAAAAACACATTTAATTCTAGTTTGTACCTTGTTTAGTCAAAAAGTAATGTACTAAAATAGATTTCAACCTGGCTGTGGCGTTGGATTTCTTAATTTTGAGGCATTCTGGGACATTTTTTGACATTTTTGAGCTTCATATACAGCAGATTTGGATTCAGCACCCCTTAATACCCCTAGAAATGTTGTATAGCATAAATAAACACAAAATGCCTTCAGCACTTTAAATAAGCACATTTTCTGAAATTCTGCCTAGTCTAAAAGTGTTGTCATGCTGTTTACAATGTCTTCCTTTCTTTAGTAGGGAGAAGGAACATAAAGTGTCCTTATATGCTGATGATTTAGTATTGTACATTTCCAACCTTTCAGGTTTAATTCCCAATATTAGGTCTGTTTAAGAAAGTTGAATCTCCTATGGTTTCCCAGGCGCCTCCTAAAACTGTTTATTGAACATGAAAAGAAGAACAATATGATACATTTTGTAAGATTTTCAAAATATACAAACAGCTGTACAGAAACATGCATTATATTCACTCGTTCCATATTCCGGTGTCTCGTTCTGTCCTGAATGCCTGCTCCTCCATGCTTTCAGGGATTCAGGTGAACAGGCCAAACAAGGCTACAAGCCGTCGGAGGATTCAATGTCGCTGGCAACTGGTGTACACACTGGTCAACAACCCATCCCTGCTGGGCTCCAGGAAGCACTTCCAGACACTGCAGACCTCAGAAATCACCCTGAACGGGACCCCCTTTACCTCCAGTAAAGGCAGTAGGAAAGAGGCCGCTACGCCTGCCGCCGAGCCAGTCCAGTCCACTGAGGCACCAACAAACCAAGATAAAACTGAATGAAGTACCTTAATCTGCTTAGTGTGTTCCGCAGTATACTGCAGGCAAAATGTAATTTGGAAAGTATGCCGCTCAATAAAGATATATGTCATGAAGGGCCCCAAATAAAATAGTTTGGTGTGTAAATAGGGAAATTCAAACTAACAAGGTCACCAATTCCCAAAAACATTGAAAATAATATGAATGACAAAATGACTATACTGTATTGTGATCTGCTTGTACAGTACTGTTGAGGACTCTAAGTAATGAATTATTGACATGCACAATGTTCAGGGCTGATACTAGGCAAGGCGTAAATGAGTACACTTTGGCTCAGGTTATGTCGTCATGTACTGGTTCTAAAAGTGTACTCAGTGCAAACTTAATATTAATTCCGCTTATAAATCCCCATGTAAATGTACCCCTTGATGGAAATATAAAGGATTTATGATTCTGATTCTGAATGCTACACACTCACCCTTTAAAGCAAAGTAAATAAAGTAATTTACTAAGTAATAAATTGCAAAAATGTCATTTGAGAACGATACAATTCTAATTTAACCTTTGCGTCATATGCTACTTAATGACTGTTCAATGTAATATCTTATTATTATCTGTTAGAAGTTTGTCTGCGAAACAATTTCAACTACATAAGCATCATTATAATGGGATGAGAAACTACAGGTTTTGAGGTTAAACACATTGCATTTTTCAAATAGACTGATTATACTTTTCTGTTGTATTTACTGCATTCTATTTTAATGCATACTGTATATGCAAATGGTCTTTAAACTCCTTGGGCTGTGCCATAAAGTACAGTGTTTCTGTTGAATGTGTGACTTCATATTTATTCCATTTTAAAGTAAAAATGATGTGTACATTCATCGACATGTATTGCTTTATTATTGAATCGTTTGAAGGTTGTTGGCGTCAGTAATCAGTGTAATAAATTGTATATTTACTAGTGGTTTAGCGTTTACCCAGCCCTCTTGTTGTCATCCCGCTATTTTTCAATTAATTGGTTTATTACTTGACCTATTTACAATGTATTATCACATCCAAGAAGACAAATGGATTGATTGAACTTCATTCAAAGCATATATCATATACACACTGTAAAATGTTTGGCTGTAAAATTACAGTCAATTACAGGCTACTAGTTGCATGGATTTCACAGTAATTTACTGTAAATATTTCACAGTAATTGACTGTAAATATTTCACAGTAATTTACTGTAGATATTTGACAGTAAATTAGAATAAAAGTACAACTAAATACTGTGACTTTACAGTTGCCATGCCCATGGAATTACTGTGATATAGCAGTACAGAGCTGTGGTATTATGTTACCTTGCTGTACATACATTACAGTAATTACCTGTATTTTCACACTATTACTGTAGAAGTAATGCAACACAATAGCCAGTAATTTATGATAATATATTGTAAATGTGACTAGTTAACTGGGATTTTACCATAACTACACAATTCAATCAGCTCAATCAACAAAGAAAAACAAAGAAAATGCCCATTTTAACTTTTTATTACTCCATTGAAGTGCAAAGTACATTTCACAGTGTCTTGGACATGTTGTTACTCCGCGGTAGTGGCTCGTGCTGAGACCGCAACATGAAAGAATACATGCAATAACCGAGAGGTATTCTAAGGAGTGTCTCCAGGCGTCAGGATAGGCGAGACATCCTTCTCCTCCAGCTTCTCTTTATATATACACGGCTGAGTGGAATTTGGAACACCTGGGCAGAGGCGGAGCCAGGGGCAGACCAGGTGCACCTGCGCAGCAGGGAGACAGAAAGAAAACAAGGAGGGGAGCACGTAACACATGTCTACACAGACATCCACTCGAAGTCAACCATTTTTCTGAAGAATGTGCTGACATGGGGGTTCAAATTGCCATGCCTCTCTTTGGCTTTCGAACCCGTCTCAGGGTTAAGGCCCAGGAAGCACCTGAAAGCAATAAGCCAAGACAACAATTTAAATGTTACATAGATTTATATGTTGCATCGTTTATTTGAAGGCAGATGCAGCGGTGCCCCTTTCAATTTAAGTAAAACCTGACCAAAGAAAGAAATTAGTATTTAAAGCCAAGCAAGTTGTTGTGTTATCACAGAGGATGGTCTGAATACAGTATTTTACTTTGGAATAATACAGTAACATGTTGTGAAATCCTGGTAATCATTTATCCTGTACATTCACAGTAATTAACTGTGCCTGTATAGATTTCACTGTGAAATTCAAAATGACAGTATTATATTGTGAACATTACAGGTAAAGACTGTAAAGTGGTAAAACAGTAATTTATTGTAAAATATTACAGCTAAATATTGTGAAATCATGGTAATATTTTACAGTGCAATGATTATTTTAAATCTAAAGGTTCTGAGGGAAAAAGAGAGACTGAGAATTGAACAATCATTCAGTATTCCTTTGTCAAAACTTTATTGAGGCACAGTTAGTGGAGAGTTAGCGAGGATATTTCAACACTTTGGTAAATCCTACTACTACCTTTATTACAGGGGTATAAAACAAATAAAGACAAATACATGCTCAAAGTTACTCTTTAAGTGAAGAATATGTACCCAAGACGCACCATACAGGACAACAGACAGCATGCAGGTCTCCTAACACAATACTCTTGGAAATACGACAGGATGGACACATGACCCAGGTACAACAAGGCAATAACTCCACAGAGGCGCTCATAAGTGCCCGTACTGTTACACACTGCAGTACATTTGGTGGATAATACTGAGCTGTCCACATTTACCAGCAACATAGAAAGCTTTTTTCAAACACCAAGTTTTATTCAACATGAAAACCGTTTTTTCTTCAAGTACAACTGAAAAGCTCATAGCTCTGTGACACATTGTGTTTCTCTTTGAAACAACACAGTTTTTCCAAACGTTTAAAGTCTCATGAGATGACTAAAGCTGGTGAAGGGAGTTATTTTTGGCATTATTGGACAAATAATTCATAACAAGCTTTTAGCACGTTTAAATCCATGTTGTACCTCAACAAAAACATATACTTGTTGATAGTTTAATATGATGCTAACCATTGCTGTTAATGGCTGTATCGAAGGAGTTGATCACAGAAGGCTAAACTATCAGTACATTTTCTCCAGATCTCTGAAACTCTTCTCCTATATCGTCACTCTCTTTGTGATCAGTTTGTGTTTCGTTTTGGTTTGTTTTGCAGTGCAGGCAATTGTTGCCAATGCTGGCATAGCAACTTTTGCCCTTCTTTCTGGCCTTTACCGAAGCTATGTGAACGGATAGCTATTTGAAATGACCTTTGATTAGCCCAAGTCTTTTGTAATGGGCTAGATGAGACAATGAGCTTTCCTTGTTGGCCTACCTGAGTTACATTATGCTGAAAGCTTATGATAGAATATTTATCCAATGAAGCCAAAATAAATCATCTCCAAACTACTGCACAGAGTATTGGCATATTTTAGTTACAGTTAGCACATTTACTACTGCCTAAATCTAGTCGATTTCAGTTTGCAATGCGTTATATATTTGTGACACAAACTTTGTTAAATTTTTACACTCTGAAGAAAGCCCTCATCCTGGTGCCATGTTGGCAGCAATCAGAGGTTTTTCGTTTATAATGATACAATTGTATGATTGTTTTCAGGCCAAAGAAACACTTTTCACGGTTTTTGTCTGAAAAGAACATTTTGGCAATTCATTTAAAACGAATAAACAATAAAGCCTTTATGTTCACTTATACACATGTGTATTATTACATGGCTCTTTAAACCTATATACTGATTTACAGTATGTTATTTCTTAATTGCAGGCCGCTGCTATAAATAACAGATAGTCATTGACGCAGTTCTGATCTTGTAATACAGCAACTAGACTATTTATTTAAGCAAATCAATAAACATTTTAAACTCTATAAAATCATTTTAAATAAAAATAATTGCGTAAAGACAGTGGTTTCTTAAGTGTGGAGCAATGTATTCAGCAGTATAATGTACAGTGAGAAGGTAATTATTGCAAAAATGAATATATAATGTGTTATTCCATACTTAGAGCTTGGAGGTTATATTTTCCAGTTGTTCTATTATCAAGTGGAAATCCAAACAGATTATACAGATATTTGGTATAGGTGGACTAAAAGATAGTTGTACTAAAAGATTCAGGTTTTCTTACTATTGTAATTCCTTAAAAACACAATATATCTTGTTCATGCCTCCGATGATTGTCTATCACTATTTGTATTTTGGCAAAGATCTGGATCCAGACGCACTTCATGGGAGATGAAATAGGTTGCCTATTTTTGAAAGAATAGGACAAAAAGACGTGATATTTCCAGCTACAAAAAATATGGGCCAGTATGTAGTTCAGCTTTTACTAAAATGTTTATCTGGAAAACATCCCCGGAAAAGATAACGTAAAATAAGATAATCCTTTATTAGATAGAGCCTTGAATCTGGAAGCCTCTGTAGTGACTAATTGATGCAGCTCTGAAAGTAAAACAAGTACATTTATCTGAGTCTTTTCAGACAATATGTCTTTGCTGCCTTTGCAAGGCTAAAGCTAACTAAAACCTTTGGCACAAACTAATACTAAAAATGCTTTTTACCCAAAGGCAAAATAATTCAATAACATAATAACAATTACTGGTTTGGATAAGTGTAGTTGCTTGTAATATGTACTGCTTCAGCTCCCAAAGGTAACCTATCACTAAACTCAGACCCAACCTCACAGTTGTCTAAGTTCCCCCTGCACTGAGACAGAGAAAAGGACTCAGTCATCACACTTTCTTCTGTATCCGCCTCTTTGTCCCCGTCTCTGCTCTCCGTGTCCCCCTCCTCCTCATCCAGCTGGCTTCCATTAATCTTCCTCCGGGACTCAGTGTGAGGTGCCCTGAAGTTAGGGGCGAGGTTCCTCTCCATGTGATACTGATCTTTGGCCTTCAGGATCAGCTTGTAGGTCTTGCTGCGGTATTTGTACACCAGGTGGAAGCACGTTGCACCAAGGAGAGGCACGGTGGACACGGTCAGGAGGCAGATGCTGACGGAGATGATGATGAGCAGGTTAGGTACCCTCCTCCTGGTGCTGAACAGAACCTGGACCTCACAGTCCTCTCCTCTGTACGTCAGACACAGGGAGTAGTTGGTGTCGGGACGTAAACCACTAAACATATACGTGTTGACGCCATCTTTGATTCTTGACCACTGCACGGCCGAGTGTCTGAGATCAGCAGCAATGCACAGATACAAGCCATTTGAGTTTTTACCGACAGCAGAAAGGCTGTGATGCTTTTCACTGTCATTGTGGAAGCTCTCATTAGACGTTTTTGGGGCTTGGTTGATGCCACTGTCTCTCGGTATGAGAAGAGGATTGAGTCGCACTGTTGCCTCTGTTTCTGACACTCCTAATGCAATGACTCCAAAGTCAAATGTGTACTGCTTGAAATCTTCCACGCTCTCATTAAAGACATGACTAGAAATGTATCTCGTGTTAGCAGTCAAGCCACATTTACTAGCATGTGATGGGGATGTTGTTGACTCCTCAGAAGACTTGATCTCCACAGTGGGAGGGAAAGTAGGTACTACTTTAATTAAGTCTTTTCTCTTGATATCAAAGTGATGCACAGAATCCAAAAACAATGGTTTGCCTGTTGTTTGGCGTATCGATGGGTGCATTTTAGTAAAAACAGGCGTTGTGGTAATTGGTTTTCTTGGTGTTGGTTTAGGTAAAGCCTCCACGTCCACTGACACCGAAAACTCACTTCTTCCAAACTCATTTGTGGCCGAGCAGCTGTAGTTGCCACCATCTTCTTTCCGGATGTGTGAAATTATAAGAGTGCCATTGTTAAAGACTTTGAAAGGATTATAGGACAGCATGGAGTCCTCTTTCGATTCTGCTGAGTCATCCTCAGTGAAGGACAACACCAGCTCTTGCCTCTGGCTTTTGCTTTGGATATTCCACATGACCAGAGGTTTTGGATTTCCTGCGAATTCACAAGTCAAGACCAACACACCGCCCTCGTGGAAAGTCATGTTGTGAACATTTGGCTTAATTTGTATTGTCACATTCGGGCTTGCGCACTTTGACTCAGGCAACTTTCCAATCAGTTCTCCTCTAAGTTTGGGTGGAGTTGCACAAGTGATTAAATTCTGCTCTGGGACCGTGATCATGGTCTTTGAAATCCAGTCTCTGAGCCAGTCGAGGGAGCAGGTGCATGCAAAAGGATTTTTATAAACCTGCAAGTGGGACAAAGACACCAAACCGTCGAACGTCCCATCAATTATCTTAATGAAATTGTTATTGTTGAGTCGGAGTGACCTCAGGTCTTTGAGGTTGTAGAAGGCGTCCCTCGGCAGGTGGACCATCTCATTGTGGTTCATCTTCAGGAGATGCAGGCCTGTGAGGTTCTGCAGATCCTCCCAAGGGAAGTCTACGATTCTATTGTAGCTGATGTCAAAGTTACGCAGATGAACCAAAGGCGTGAGAGTCCCTTCTTCGATTGTGACGATCTCATTGTGGGCCATCCACAGCGACGTCACCCGAGTGACATTGTCAAAGCTCCCCAACGGTATCAAACTGATCTTGTTAGCGGACAGACTCACAGTCGTCACATTAGCAGGCAAACCGTCCGGTACCTCAGCTAAGTCTTTGTAGGAGCATTCAGCAAAGTGGCGGCCATATTTATCTGTGCAGGAACAGAGCGCAGGGCATCCGAGTCCAGTGGGAAAGACTGTGGCCATCCACAAAGTGAAGAGGATACCTGCGGCAGCCATTTTCTGTAAAAGAAAAGCATCACAGACCATGTTTCGATCATTGGATGAATCTTTTTAGCATATATAATGCAGCATGATTAAAGATGATATTTTTAGGAATTTAAAAGAAACAGGTTTTGGCATTAAGAAAGTAAGCACAGAAACAAAGACTAGCTCTGCTTCAGCCCTTGGAAATGACAGAGCAGAAAATGAAGCCTGACAGGTTTTCATTTTCAGTGGCAGATTCATACATCATTTAGAGAATCTCCAATTTAGATCTTAAACAGACTGAAAGCTGTGTAAATGATAATAACTATACAAAACAGCTGATCCACAGTGATGGAGCCTCATTCAAGATAGTGAACAAAATAAAGGGAACACAAGAAGTTTTAAAAGCTCATCTGCTAACAAGGTCATAGATCATAGTTTAGGATTATTTTATTGGCAAACTGAATAGAAATAAAGACAAATTAAAGGAAAATCTTCATGTTTACAGTGTTTCTCCCTTCTGGTCAGGTCTAGTCATGAAGAACATAATGTTGCTCTTTCATTTGAAGGGGTGTTGTACCATTTAGTTCTGATATAATGAAAAAGCTTTTAATATGCGTCATTTTCATAGGCTGAAAACTTGCTCTAACTGGAATTGTGAGCTCAGTGATTTTGGTTTCTTAATGAAGATGAATTCTTATTTTCAGTGCAGCCTTAGCTCCTTAGTGGTAAAAAAAAAATGCAAATAAGACAAGACTTTAGGATGTTTTCTTCACCACTGCCTCTGATATTGATGCCTCCACCATTTACATAAACTCTTACCTACCTGTGAATTATCCAGAGTAACAAGAAAGAGATTGACTGTAAACTCTTTTTTAATGATTCAATTATGTAAGCACTGCAAGATAAATCTCTGTCTCTGATATCCAAATACCTGGATACAAATAAAAAACCCTATCTGGGTGGCCAGAGATAAGAATCAACCGTTTTTGTCAGATACATATTTTCCCTGCACAAGACTGACCTGTTTAGTGGTGGACAGAGACAGAAGAGGTAGTTTTATCAATATAATGAGTGCAGAAACCCTACGGATGCACAAATCTGGAGCACCTCAAGAGCTCACATGATTAGCTGTGTGCCTGTTTGATGACAACTTGGAGTTGCTAGACATTTCAAGATCCTTATTATTCTTATCAGTTTGCATCTATCCACCTTACAGTATCATCCTGATTTTCCATATTACCGATAGAAAAGTGTTTTCAAATGTTCTGAAGCCCTTTGAAATGAATTTGGGACATCTTTAAAAGCTCATACCTCTTATGATAATATGACAGATTATGTATTTCATTGTTATTCTCTTCCTGGGGACAAAATAGCTACTGTAAATTAGTATGTAATTCTGACAGAGGAAAACACCCACCTCATACCTTGTGGTTTCTAGGAAAACAGAAAAAAGCAATCTCACAGCTCAACCCAAAAGAGATTGAGATGTTGGCTTTGAATCTTAAGACAACCTCTCGCCGATAAACTAATATAACTGCCTCTAATTCACAGAGGGAGCATTGAAGCTGTATGCTGTGTTGCCAGTGCTGCATCTGGTTTCTCCCTACGCAGCAGCGTCCGGTGTTCTGTCCTTGGTACTGAAAGCCAGCGGCATGTCTGCTCTGTTTGTTTACAGCTGTCTACTGCGTGGCATGCAAACTTTTACCATTATCTGCTTTACTCTATCTGTAAAATAAAACACCATAACTGTCAATGTAATCTGACGCCGCAAGATCGAAAATTCATCCCCGAAAAAGACCTGACGTTAATAATTGATGCGGGGAGAATAGAGGATGCAATAGGAGCACACAACTGAGTGACATGCTTACCTGCGTTAGTGTTTTTGTTTATCTCCGAACACGTCAGCCGGTGTGTGCAGTCAGAGCATGCTGGATTCAAGTGTGAATGTGAAGCTGAGTCCATCTGTCAGTCTGCGTCTACATGGTGGAAACGTGTGGTATCATCTGCCTGTGCATCTGTCATTCTGAGTTAACCCCCCTGTCTCCTCCCCTCCTCATAGCTCTGGACAAAACAGCATCGACGCTTCCAAAAAAACGCAGGGCCGCCCCTGGCCAACTTGGGGACCCAAGCGACATTGTGAGATGAGCCCCCCCCCCCCCTGTATACTTTTTTATACAGTAAGGCAAAAGGTAAATGTGCATGTATGTTGTTCAGTATGCGTTAACAGGTGAATACGTCTGCGTTTCCTGCCAAATACTAGCCTCAAAAAGATTAAAATATAATTAATGCAAATAAACTACTTCTACTAATAATCATAATCAATTCAATAATATAAATACTATATTATTTTATTATAATATAGTTGTAATATAGTATAAGACAAAACATGCTTATGACATGCTCAAACACTGATATTTCTTAAATCTGTATTCAAATGTAGTTCCCTCTGTCAGCAATGTATCAACAACTACACACACAGTTCTATCAGTATTTCTCTGTGTTGTGGTTGACATGATGATGACTGTTGGGAGTTAAGGGGAGAGGCTGAGCATCACCATGAAATGTGCAAATTGACATAAAAATGAATAAAAGGGGAAAAAAAGCTCCATGTTTTTTAGGCTGTAAACTTTAACTGTTATGTAAGCCAAGTAGACAGACAGTGTATCACTCTTCATCCTGTACATTAGCAGATAAAAGACATAACATACTTGAATGAATGGTAAATAAAGAATGCTAGAAATAACTGCATCTCCATTAGCCTATATGCTATGCAGAGACTGCCTTCTTCATGTCGTGAATTGCAGCTGATGTTTTAATATGGCAATTGGCAATTTGACTTATACAACATTCGCAAGTTGTACATTTGACTCATACAATAACCCACCTTCGAGTGATGCTCTAGTTTCTTCATGTTTTGTTTTTTTTCCCCCTTGCTTGCGCCGGACTGAAACTGTCTTTTCACCAACATCTCTTCACCTGCACTAGTGGCCGTATCAAAGCCGTGATTGGTCAGATGTCGATTAATTGCAATGGTGTCGGGTTACAGACGTGCTCCCCTTGTCACCTCTCACTCTCGCTCTCGCGGGGGGTGTGCAGAGAACTGAGCGGAGAACTGCGCACAGCAGCTGAGGCCCTCTGGGCGAGGCCCCCTGCACAAGGCGGGGCCCCGTGCAGCCTGCATGATTGGCCTGTAGGGAGGGGCGGCCCTGGGGAAACGACTTTAAATACGACCGTCACCGTCTGCATTAACAGGAGGGGAGGACTGATGTGATGTCTGGCTGTCGCTATAAACATGCTACTAAATATACTAATTCAAAGTTTGTTTTACAAGTTTATACACAGGGAAGTTTTGAGGGTGTGGATGTAAGGAAGTCCAATTAGTCATCTCTGCTGCAGGCTAAAAGCTACTCTAGCCTAGGACTGCATTATGGGTAATGTATGTGCCATGTTTGAAAAACACAAACATTTCTTTGCATTGTTTTTTAAATTGAACGCATGTTAAATGTAGCCTATTTTAGGGTAGTCTACTATTTTAAGGAAAGACAAAGATAATAGCAGGCATTTTTAAGGTGCACTAATCCATGTGTTATTGTTAAAGGGTTAGTATTGTAATTAGGTATTGCACTTCTAATATTGACTTTCAAGTGACAGATTAAACAAAATGATGGTTAAAAATCAAGCAGCAGATATTCCTACTTTGAGTCTCTATTTATAGGTCCTGCCAGGCAGTCTCTCAGCCTGTTAATCTTTCTCTGTGTAATCAAGCTATGTGAAAACAAAGCTTGATTATAATAAGATTGACTTCAGGGCTGTTTTCATTGTAATAGGCACACCTGATCATGTTATTGTGTCCTCATAGTATCATAGTGACAAAAGATAATACAGTTGTATCAAAGTGTGAGCTCAGCAGGGCAACCACACCAGAGGACAAACACAGGAACGTGTGTGCAGATGCAGTACTGATAAGAAATGAGAATCCTCAGAAGAGATCTTTATTCATTCAGTTCAGATTTAATCTCATCTTCATCATCCTTTCTGAAGTATCTTTGCTTCATTACAACATGCAGGACTGTGTTTATTCTACTCATCTTTCCTACTCCTTTACTAATGTTATTGTCAGGGTTGGGAAAAAATAGGACCCAAATGCAGAATGAGGAGGGAAGCAGGTTTCAAAATGGAACAAAAGGCGAGCTTTATTCACAAAAAGCTGAAAAAACAAGAATCCATGAATAGGTACAAGGCACGAGGTAGCATCCAAACAAAAAGGGACTGTGACCAACATGAAGGGAGACATGAACGACAAATAATGAACCAACACTGAACACAGGAAGAGACAAGACTAAATACAGGGAGGGGTAATCACGAGACGAGAAACACCTGGGCAGGGGAGGAGAAACACAAGGGCAACAGGTGAACACAATCAGACAATTAGACACACCAGGGAAACTAACGACAGGGAGGACAGAACAGCAAAATAACCCCAAAACTCCTCGCACACAGTATTTTACTCAAAATGCGCCAAATTGATGTTGAAATAGCAGTAATACCAGTGCCACGTTCATTGATAAAATTACATAAGGGATGGAAAGGGGGAATGGCAGTTTTAGAAGGGGGATGATTTTGACCGTTTTTATTTCAGGGGGGATGCCATCCCCCCCTCATCCCCCCTCAACTCGAGTACTGGTGGTACATTGTGTATGTGTGTGTGTGTGTGTTGTACAGTGCGTAGATGCGGCGGACAGACGGGTCTCAGTTGGTTTGGTGTCCTATGCTTACTTTTAATACTTGTGCAACTTTTGGCCCGTCATTTCAATTCCCCATTTGGGATATATCCAGTCTCTGATTGTGTTACGTTATTATGAGAGTGCACTCATACTTGTTTGATTCTGAAATTGTATTTATAGAAATATATGTGTGTATATGTCCGCATATGTAGCCTGTTATTGTCTCATTATACCGCACTGTCAATGAATTAAAAGTAAATATAGTGTAGCGACCCTGTATAGGATGCTGAGGGTGTCACTCAGGCATCCCCCGTCTCTCTGCCAATCATAGAGCTGCACAGTGATGCTGGTTGAGGTGCGGGCCTGTGGTTAGGGGAGCAGACGGGGGAGGGCGTGAAGTTGTGACATAGACACTGTTATATATAGGGATATGTGTGGGAGTTAGTGTTAGTGTGAGGTTGAACCCACAAGCTGTACATGAACCTGTGATCATCCGTGAATTAGAAGAAGTTATTAAAGCCTAATAACTAGAAGCCTGTTTCTGACTCCCTTTGTGGTCGTTACATTGGTGTCAGAAGTGACTTTTCGAACGGAGGACGTCTATCCTGACGGGATTTCGTAACTGCTCACGGAGCTAGCCGGTAAGCTAGCGGAGATGGAAAAGTTCAGCAAGATGGGAGTGAAGCAGGAAAGTAGTAAAGGAGAGGAAGATGGAACATGCGGGTGGTCGAAGGACATGAGTCGGGAGTTCAGGAGTGCACGGGAGGCGAGAGAGCGCCTGAGAGAGTCGGCGGTGAAGATGGCTAGAGACGCGGGAATGTCGCTGTCTTCAGCGCCATTTCGCGCCATTTCCAAGCTGGATGTAAACAACAATGGCGGCGCCCATCAACCAGTAGCAGCCGCCGCGTCCGTGAAAACACCCAAATACTCGGGTAAGGCAGACTGGGAGGCTTTCCATGCCCAATTTGAACTACTTGCACATGCCGGGGGTTGGTCGATAGAGACTAAAGCACTACAGCTAGCTTTGTGCCTCACAGACGAGGCTCTTTCATGTCTGCTACTACTTAGCCTTGAGGACCGACACAGCTATGAAGCGTTAGCGGGGGCTTTGAAGAGGTGGTTTGGACAGTGTTTCCCGCCAGAGCTGCTCCGGAACAAATTGAGTAACCGCTGTAGGAAGTCTGGAGAGACGCTGCGTGCATGGCTAACGAAGTGGAGAGCCTGACGCGGCGTGCATATGCACACATGCCACCCGGAGTGCAGAGTGAGCTGGCACGTGATCAATTCATCAGGGCTCTCGTCCCTGCGGACTTGAGGGTTGGGGTATAGCTGCAGCATCCACAGTCCTTGCAGGCGGCCTTGGAGATGGCTGTGGAGAGAGAGATTGTGTGGAGTGTAGCGGCGAGGAGCAACGGAGGGCCGGTACCACCAGCCTGTATGGGTTACCGAAATAACTGAAAGTGTTCAAGTTTTATTAGAGGAGAAAATGAGGGAGATGGAAGCAGCTGTCAATGCAGAGAGGGAACTGCGGCAGCAACAGGAGGCTAGACTCAAAGCGGAGCTGGCCTCTCTTGAGCGAGATCTCCAGGAGAGTAAAGAGAAGGAGAGCCTTGTGGCCTCTCTGGAGAAGTGCCTCCAAGAGGGCAAAGAGAGAGAAAGGAGCCTGGTGGAGGAGGGTGCCAAGAGGGAGGCGCAGTTCAAAGAGCTGCTCAGGAGCCTGGAAGCCGAGAAGGACAATCTGGAGGAGCGTCTGACGAACCAGCTGTCCCAGCTCAACGGCAGCATCGCAGACTACCAGCAGGAGGCTGCGGACAACCGGGAGCACTTGGCCGAGCTGCAGCGAGGGAGGGAGGAGCGGTTGGCGAGGGAGCAGGCCGAGTTGGAGGCTGAGGCGCAGAGCAAGAGTGACCGGGCCGCCAGGCTGGAGGAGGACATGAGGCAAGCACAGAGAGAGAGAGCAGAAGCAGAGTCTGGTAAGCAGAGGGAGCTGGAGCAGCAGCTGAGGTCCGCTCAGAGGGTCAGGGAAGGCAGCCAGAGCAGAGCATGGCAGCTGGAGGAGCTGCTGAGGGAGAAGCAGCTGGAGGTCCGGCAGCTGAAAAGGACAGAAGCAGAGTTGGATACCTGTAAATCTCAGCTGGATGAGGCCCAGAAGCAGGCAAGCGTAGTTATAGCGGAGAGGAATACCATGGAGCAGAACGCCCAACACAGAGAGGCCTTGATAAAGGCAGAGGCGGAGCAGACCCTGGACTCTGTGAGGTTCAGACTCGGAGGCGAACTGAAGGAGATGGAGCTGAGACTGGACGAGGTGGACAGAAGTGAAACTATGACACCAGGACAAGAGGGCAGCATTTCCGGGCCGGGGAGCTGGTCTGGGTCTACAGTCCACAACGGAAGAAAGGCCGGTGCCCAAAACTGGACAGCCAGTGGGTTGGTCCCTGGAGAGGGTGGGGGTAGTGGTCTACAGGGTGCAGCTGCCACCAAAGGGGAGAAAAGTTGGGCTCCACAGAGACAGGTTGGCTCCGTACAGAGGAGTCGCTTCCCCACAGGCCCAAGGAACACCGTCAACCCCTGTCCTCCTGACCTCAGTCCCCCTGCCGAGAAGTCAGTCACGACCCCCGGGTCGTTTCAGAGACTTTGTTTGGTAGTAAAGTTATAGTGAGACCCCTCGGTTCCTGTAGAGGGCAAGAATGCGCCCTGGTCTCACTGGAAGTGATGGTAGTCCAACCAGACCTTCCTAGTCAAAGTACAGTGTGTAGTTATAGCGTTTGTGCTGAGTTGTATTTGTTCCTCATGGGCGAGGAACTTTGTAGTGGGGTGGTAGTGTAGCGACACTGTATAGGATGCTGAGGGTGTCACTCAGGCATCCCCCGTCTCTCTGCCAATCATAGAGCTGCACAGTGATGCTGGTTGAGGTGTGGGCCTGTGGTTAGGGGAGCAGACGGGGGAGGGTGGGAAGTTGTGACATAGACACTGTTATATATAGGGATATGTGTGGGAGTTAGTGTTAGTGTGAGGTTGAACCCACAAGCTGTACATGAACCTGTGATCATCCGTGAATAAGAAGAAGTTATTAAAGCCTAATAACTAGAAGCCTGTTTCTGACTCCCTTTGTGATCGTTACAATATATAAGCAGAGTTGGGTGTAATAATATTACTTTTGTCGGTAACGGAGTAGTGTAACGCCTTTTATAATTCAGTAATCACACTACAGTTACAAACATTGCCCCGACACGCGTTACTTAGTTACTTTTATAAAATAATCACACTCACTGACAGACAAGAGGGGTTTCCGCCGCAGGTTTATGGTTTATATACATGTAAGCCTATGTAATCTGCGCGATATGCGAGACCACATCTCCACGTGCAGTGCTGCATAAACATGGCTGAGTCTTTTCATCTGTAAACTCCCTCAACGGGGCCGCTTGCTCTCTTTTGTTGATCGCCCTCTCACGGGTGAACAGTTCAATGTCCCGCTTCATTAGGCGCATTCACACCGCAGTACTTTTCCCACAAAGGTTCATGCGAACTTAGTTCATGCAAACTCTTTAGTTCGCATGAACTAAGTACAGATCGCGTTCACACCGGAAAAAGTCTCTGGGGGTGGATTAGGCAAATGAAGCCGCTGACTTCACTTCTTCTTCTTCTGCTTTGGGTTTACTGGCAGGCTACAAACAACTTCACGGCGGATACTGCCGCCCAAAGTCCCCCGGCCGGAAGTCCCCGGAGTTGTAAGAGGACTTCAGTAGAAGTTGCTGGGACTCCCAGCAGCTTCTACTGAAGCCTTCCGAGTAAATCGCCAGAACGCCGACACCTCCTCATCTCCACCGCTCCCATGTTTTATTTTGTGTTGCCATACGTTAGTCTCTCTGCGTTTCTGCGCTGGGCTAATGCTAATGCTAATAATGCTAATGCGAGGATAATAAAATGGCGGCTTCACAAAACTTTTTGGGAGTTTTACGGGGCGTGGTTTGCAATCCGCCCAGCCAATCAGAAATATAGCTCTTTTCTCACAAAAGAGCCTCTCGAAAGTCCCTGCTCTCTAGCAGGGACTTACGAGCGGCTCTTTTGTGAGAAAAGAGCTATATTTAGTACCGGCTCTTTTTGGTGTGAACGCGATAAAAGAGTTCACTGAACTAAGTTCGCATGAACCTTTGTGGGAAAAGTACCGCAGTGTGAATGCACCTATTGTAGGAATTCTGCCATGTCTCTACCACTTTAGTTTGACCATCTCTGTTACTAAGTTATGGAATACTAAATAAATAAGTAATTAGATACCTTACCGTTACTGCGCTCATAAAGAATGATAAGAATAATGCGTCTTGAACTGGTTTCATTAATTAGTGTCTTGACGTTTCACAGACTGTTAGCTTGTTGGCTAACAGGCTGGTAGCCTATTTTAGAGCATATAAAAAGAAAGACTTGCGTTATGTCTTCCTTAATGCAATAGTAATTGAGGGTGCAAGTGGAGTCTCGCAGAGGCAAAACTGTGGTGCGCTTACACTGTAGGTGCGCCGCAGTCTGCGTGATCTGCCTGTAGGGAGGGGCGGGCCGGCCCTGCGAGTAAAGTAACGAGTAAAGTAACTAGTTACTTTATGTAGAGAGTAACGAAGTAGTGTAATATATTACTTTTTTTTTAAAGTAATATGTAAAATATTACTTTTTTTTAGTAACGACCCCATCTCTGTATATAAGTCATCATGAACACATCTGTCCATCAGACAGCTGAGTGCTGCTGTGACTCCTGTCATCATTAATGGACATCTCTTTAAAATGACCGCTCAGAGGAGAGGATTTCTCATTTCTCTAGCCGCCTGCTGCTTCCCCTCCTCGGTTCCCCTCCTCAGTCCTCCGCTCGCATCTCCTGTGGGCGGCACCAAGTCTCGAGGATAGGAGTCGAGGAGTCGAGGAGGGGAATAAAATAATAAATAATATCCAGGGGATGCATGCAGAGCTGTCATTGGCTGTGATAAGTCTGGCCATGCATCATGATTCTTTGAAACATCTCTGTTGCCGGAAATGCATCCACGAAGGAGCCGTGGAGGACCGTGGAGGACCCATCAGTGTATCCTCGGTAGCTCCTCCAGAGAGCCTCCTCGACGCTCGATCCTCGGTCCTCGAAGTGCATTTAGAGAAATGAGATTTCCTTCAACATGGCGCGCTGAAATTCATTTCCGGGTCACTACCGGAAGACCGAGGAGTCGAGGAGGGGGATTTGATGAAATGAGAAAGGGCCCCTGTCTTGTCTGCATGTTTTGGATTCCTCTCGGCTGCCCTCCCTTGTCTCCTAAGTCTTCCCGGTTTGTTTATGATTTTGTTTGCTACTTTTATTTTTGTTTAAGGTTGCCTTCCCCTTCAGTCTTTGATTTATTAAGTAGCAGCATTTATTTAATAAAGCTTGCCTTTTGTTTATATCCTTATATCTTACTCCCCTGTTTTGTCTTGCATAAGGTCCTGCCTTCCTTACCCCACCGTGACAATTTGACCTCCAAATACATTTGTAGACACACTATATGAATGATATTGCTTGTTTGAAGTAAATATGTTAGCACTGTTCATGTTGTCCTTAGTTTGAATTGTTATGGTTTATTGCCCTTACTGTAAGTCACTTTGAATAAAAGTGTCAGCTAAATGCTAATGTTAAAAAAAAAAACACACACAATGAAGGATGTAAATCAATGACTGACCCAAAATATGGAAAAACATAAAGAATATCAGCACAGCATGCTACGAATGGAAGGAATGTTTAAAATACTAAATATTCCTGGATTTATCCCTGGTTTGGTGCTCCTGTAATAATGAACCTGGTTGTCCAGCAGATGGCCCTACAATCATTTTAGAAAATAAAGAATGTTCCATTCCAGAAGAACCACTGGCTAACTTATTTTTAACACTATACTAACAATGAGCTCTGGTTTTTGTGTGTGTGATGTGATACAAACAAGAGATATTAAAAGACACAGAGTAGATGAAGGGCAACTTGAAAACATATACCTTTTAAGTTATGTGTGTTTGGTATAGCTAGAGTGAAATTAGGACTTTTTAATTGCGTTCACAGGTGTCTGTCTCAAAGCATCCAGTGGCAATTACTGCATGTTAGAGTACTTTGCATTGACTGCTACTCTCATGATATTAAAAACTGGGAAATACTGGGATGCTTTCTGAGATCAGAGCATTTCTTTGTTAAATCTAGTTTATTTTGTGTTGCTATCTCAGATATGTTTGGATTAAAGGGGATATATATTGCTAATTTTCAGGTTCATATTGGTCTTTTTGGTTTCTACCAAAACATGTCTTCTTTTTTTGTGCATTGTATGCACTTCAGCTATCCAAAGCACTGAACAAGTCAGTTTGAACCTTAAACTGCCTCATTGGACCACCAGGGGTCAGTCTTTGCAAACCCATGTGTTGTAGACAAACCATGCTCCAAATAATCGGTCCCAATTCACACACCTTCCCCATCCAAATATCACAGGTCACTTTAGAAGTTGATATGGTAAAATCAGTGGCTTATACATACAACCTGCAGATATGGAGCAATATTAACATTGATTTGGAGTTGGGTTTGTCTCCAACTCATGAAAGCAGGTCCAGTATTTGCTCTCCTCAACAACACATCTGTCTCTTTAGCTGTTAAATGCATGGCCCTTTGTTCATCAGTTAGTGTTTAAGTTAACTTTGTCTGCTGTCTGGTGCTGGGTAGTGGAGCGTATGATGGATTTATCAGAGCCTTGTCACTGAAAACAGCTGGCTGCTGTTGCTCTAATCAGGGTTGATGAAAGAAGTGAGACTGAACCAAAAAAAAGAAGTATGACAGGTCTCATGTCATGCTTTTCCGGTTATTACCTGTCCCCTTGTGTGTTATGTAGCTTTTTGTGCATGTAAACGGTCTGCAAAGTCACAAACCCTCAAAGTACACCCTGTAGCGGGTAAAGGCCGCTACACACCAACCTGAGACCAAAGAACGTGTACCGAAGGCGTTCCGACTTTTACGTCCGCTACGTCGCCTGCGTCGGCTATGCCGCCCGCCTACGAACACACCGCAAAGACTTCAGTCGAGGAGTGGCAATAACTGTCCTTACCAGCAGGCAGCGGTAGTGTGTATTCGTCATTCAAAAGAGGCAACAGCCAATCAGAGTGATTTCTTTGGCCGATTCAACATGGAGAGTCAGGAGCTCCAACAAGGCGTATAGGACAGAGAGTGAATACACATACTATACAGAGATGCTGTATGAGAAAACCAATGTGATTTTGGAACATTGAACAATGTAAATCTATTTTAGTAGACCTCAACAATGGAATTATGATCAGTAGAAATGGCTATGACATGGGACCTTAACATTTTTTTAAATGTTTCTCTTGACTCCTCCTGTTGAATCCTGAGTTCAACATTAAATCCTCCACACCCTTGGTTTGCGCCTCTCTACTTTACTTATATGCTCTTTCATTGGGAATTATACTGTAAATTGGAGGTTTCCTGTGGTACCACCCGCCATAGTAGGTTTAATAAAAGCTGGTGTTATATGGTTTCAATAACGCATATAGCCTACCAATTTAACACACAGCTCTTAAACTGTGTTAAATTACATATGATAATTCTAACAAGCATTTGAATCACTATGAGATCACTAACAGTAAACAGGTTTAATGTTTGCCTTGGTCATAATGATTGTTTAGACTTTTAGCATGCTAATATACTAATTGGCAACGCATACAGTGTAAAGCTAATGTTTATTGGATGTAGTTAGTTTGTGGTTAGTTAGTCATAAATAACATTGACCTGTTGGTGGCATGAGAGTATAATCTCATTATCAATAATGTTGTTACAATTTTTGAAATAATCTGAATCAATTTGAGGCCATTTTCATGACAATCAATCAAATAATTGTTGAGATATCTACTCAAAAACACAGAAGTCCACCTTGTGGTGCAACTAGAAGAGGAGAAGTCATAAGGTTTATCCTCTGTGTAACATAAATGTATGCCCAAAGTGTGTTGGCATCCATCAAATATTCTTTCGTACTGTCTGAATTTAAGAGAAGAGTAGTAATCCTTTACGCTAGCATGGCTAAAAGTTTGTCACTAAAAGCCACAGATTGATGATTTAAAACAGTGTCAGAGAGTCTGAGGGAGCACTTTTTCCTTTAACACATGAACTAACAAAGGCAGACGCAGGTCCACAGTCAGAGTGTGCTGCTCTGCATCAGAATCCTGCTCAGGCAGAATTTAATGAAGTCATCTTCCATAATTCACACAGCCAGAAAATTAAAAAGCAAATTGCATAAAGGCTGAGCCTCACTCCCTCCACCCTCACCTCCACCACCACCTCTCCCACTGTGCTCCATACATTCCCGGGTAACTTACACCCCTCAGTAGCAATGTGATTTTGGCAGTAATGTGTTTCTATTGCTCTTCCTGTGATCCCCTGCGGTATGGATGCGCCGCTGTGTGGAGAGCTTGGAGGGCTTTGGAGAGCCTCATTTACCTCCATAATCTTCCACAGTCATCGACCCGCTAGCATGGTGTAATGCTCTCATGCACAAAAGAGAGGCAGAATAAGTATAAACAAAAAATTGCCTTGCATATGCTTCAGTTGAGAGGGGAATTAACATAGTGAAGATGCTGCATTATGCAAATGTGTTATGGTTCCTCTCTGACGGTGCTGGTAAATTGGATGATGGTTTATGATGATGTAAGAGTGAGTTAAGGCACGACGGATCGGTGCGTTTAATACCTCTTTGATATGTGTCTTCCTCCTCGAGCAAGGCCCCCCCCCCCACAGTGGCGGCGCCAGAGATTTTCTCTAGGGGGTGCTGTGGGGTAGCTTGACGTTTCATAGAGGGTGCTCAAACATTAAGGGTTTCCCATTAATGCGCCAGCGCTACAGTTGCATTTTCTACTGCAACACTCCCCACACGCACACACAGTGTAGCGCGACTGTTACAATGAAGGCTCGATAATCAGCTCACGGCATATAGGTGTAAGCAGGGGTAAAGTGCTATTTTTACAAGTGGGGAGTGGACCTCATGTCCTCTAGTGGGGTCCGGGGGCATGCTCCCCGGGAAGATTTTTTTTAAATATTGAAGTTAAAAGCATCAATCTGGTTCACTTTGAGAGCAACATTAAGAGATCTATAGATACATCTCTCATCACCCATATGAAACAGAACTGTAAACAGATTTTCTATTTCTTCATAGACATTTTACAAATCACTCCCCTTTTAAAACAAACCGTTTGAGACCCACTGAGATAACTAGACTAAAGTTAACTCTCTAAACACTGAGAGTCCTTTACTTCACCTGAGCTGAGGTTATCTGAGACTCTCAGTCTGACATGAGAGAGTTCTCCCTCCACCTTGTTGTTGAAAAAGCTCCTTATACCCGTTAGCTTGGCTAGCTAGCACCAGATGCTCACCACAACGATCTCCGGTAGATACCCACCGGTGCGCGAGCTCTCTCTCCCACTCGCTCGCGCAGGCACACAAAATGGCTCGTGCCACACACACACACACACACACACACATACACACACACACACACACACACACACAGAGCAGAGCTTGAATGAAACACAGAGACCCAGAAGTAAGCTTACTTTTACTCACGAGGCCTATTATGTGCAGAATCCCTCTCGCTTTCAGGTGGTTTTGATTGAGTGTCCACATGTGGACGTTTAAGGACTAAAAAAAAAAATCTATTTTTCACTTTGCTGTTAGCAAATCATTTGGCGCTCTAGCTAACAGGAAGTCAATCAAGTGTCACAAAGTAATTTAGCCTATGGGTAGGTCAAAAATCGAATGGGCCTAATCATATCACATTGGCCTAATCATATCACCTGTGTTGGCTTTATGTTTTTGGTCAAACATTTGTTTGTTTCACATTTGCATTGATGTAATCAATAATTTTTCTAATTTAATTTAATAAAAATAATAATAATAATTATCGAAAAAAAACACATTTCTTGGGGGTGCTTAGGGGGTGCTTTGGCAATCCTGGGGGGTGCTTCAGCTCCCCCCTGGCACCGCCCCTGCCCCCCCTTAACTCGTCCTGCTCAGAGATTCTTCAGCTTGCCTTCGTGACACTTCCCACAAGCTGTTATGATTCTTGGCATTCAGGCTCACGGAGTCAATAAGACAATAAAACAGCATTGGATTAGTCTGCGGATGAACGGGGGGCAAGGCTGACTGTAGACGCTGAGAGTGTTAAACCTTACTAAGGGAATAAAAGGATTGGAAATGTGGTTTGGCTGCTGAGTTGCTCACCCAGCAGTCATTTTATTTAGTAAAAGAAGAGAAAAGATGGGACTTTTTTTTTTGGTGAGTTTGCAGTAATGAAGAGAATTAAGGATAAAGGGATCATCAGGAAGGTCAGACACTTGGGAAATAAACAAGAATTAATCCTGTTACGGCGGCTAAGGTTGAGTGAAATAAGGGGAGTCGGAGTATTGTAGTAATACGTACACACACACTGGACAGCGGCCTTGGCTTTCTTCTGAAGCTCTTAGCCGTTTGTCTAGTGTTACACAGGCTCCATTTACTCCTGATTGCCTGTGACTGGTGACCTCTGAACCCAATCCACACAGGTGCTGCAGGACCAACCATCAATACTGGCAGCAGGTTGTTTTTGCCTCTGGGCTGCTGGATAAATGATGCTCTTGGTAGACGCGCACACAATTCAAAAGAGTAACACACTCACACACTCAACAAAGACAAAAATAAAATGTTATACCGGGGGTTGCGCATGTAGCAAATCACATTTACCTCACATCACAACTAAACATTTGTCTAACCACGCATACTGTATGTTTGATACATTTGGATGTTGTTTTCAAGCCCTCAATGATTTTTTAAATCAATCTGCACTAAAATAAATAGAATTACAACAAAAATGAATGCAGACTTTAGAGATGGAGCCCAGTAGCTGCGAAGCGATAACTCGTTTTTATGTCCGCTAACGGACATGATTTCTCTGGCCTCAAACCCTGCCTCCGCCAGCCACTGTATGCAGGTGCTTCTGACATTTTGTAGCTACCGATTTCCAACGAGAGACAATGTATAACCGTGTAACGGCTGTGTGTCGCTAAACGTCGCTATGGAAACCACACTATGTAGGCTCATGGAAGTAGTTTCGGTAGGCTAGTGGCGTGTGTAGGCCACTGGATACTTTGTGATTAGGCACGTTCTATTTGATCGTTGTTTGATCGTGGAATCAAACACGCCTATTGACCAATCAGAGAGCTTGCTCAAACCTATGTGTTATAGAATATCTGTTATTGTCAAGTCATCACTTAACGCAACATACCAGCATATTTTTCCTATTATTAAAAATCTTTATGTTTTATAATAATACAGAACAAAGAAGGATTCCATCACTGATTTCCGTTAACTTCAGTAAATCTATTCATTGCAAATGCAGCTACTCAGACCTCATTCACACCAACGGTGTTTCAGTGCCGGTTCGGAGCTGGAGCTTGAAAAGCACCGGGTTTTCCTGTTCACACCGCAGTGGAGCAGCCTCTTAGCTCCGGAATCCGGTTCGTTTCAAGCACCAAAAAATTGTCCGGCTAGCTAGAGCAAAAGCACCGCATACGTCACGCTTACGTCGAGGCGGGGGCAGGGGTGGGATCAACTCCTGAACAACAACAAAAAGCCCGCGTTTTATCCAGTTTGTACACAACGATGGAGAAACGTAACAAGAGTTTCAGAGTTTCAGTGTTTCTGCCATAGACGTCACGTGTTCATTTGAGAACAGCTGTTACATACCTGGGTGAAGGTTACAGTTAATTTAAATGAAAGATACAACGTTACTCCACACTCATGGTTCAGTCCACCTTAAGAAATAAGACCGACCTCGGAAGCAGTTGTGTTTTAAAAAAACCTTTATTGACACGAGTACACTTTTTTATAAGAATATAGTCTAAACCAGTGGTTCTCAACTGGTGGGTCCCGACCCAAAAGTGGGTCGCGGACCCGTTTCGAGTGGGTCGCGGATGTGTGAGTGAAGAAAAAAAAATTTAAAAAAAAGAAATTGGAATTTATTTATTTTTTGGGGGGGGAAAAAGTCAAACTTTTATTTTGAAGGCCTGATTTTCTAACGCTGTGCATGCAGTCGGCGTTGGACTGGAAGTACCGGAGACCATAAACGGTTTTGAAAACTTCTGTCACATAGTGATCATCTTCTCAATAAAATATCTTTGCTGATGTTTTTTCGAGTCTTCTGGCCAATCAGAATCAAGATTGTAGCCGGAAGTCCCCACGGAGAATAACTTTGCAGTAGAACTCTTCTTTATACATCCATGGTTACAACTTCGGATATAAATCAACACATAATGAAATATGACCCCCGGTCTGATGACTGACAGGTCACAGAACAATGAGAGCTATCTACCCTTACCCACAATTTAAAGTAAGTCACACAGACTATCTCCTCTTTACTCTTCTCGCAGCAAGATGTCAGAACAAAGTGAAAAACAAACAATGGCATAACATATTATTAATATGTCGGGTAGTAATAGATTTATTTATTTTCTTCTCAGAGTGTACCAGAATGCATAGTTTGTGTTAGTATTTGTAAAAATCTCCTGGGGGAGAATCCCCCCAGACCCCCCTGCTGGGGTTGGGTTTTCAGCATGCATGCCTTTTTATATAGTTCAGCTTTGATTCCATCAACTCATTAAACTTTTTTAAAAGCATACTTTAGTTCTGTGAAGGGATATAAGGGATATATGCACTGTACTTCACATTTATTAATATTGTATGCTGAAAAGTGTATATATAACAGCACGATTCTTTGTTGAATAGATTTGAGTGCTTCAAAATGTTGGGTCGCGATGTATTGACCAAGTAAAAAGTGGGTCCCGAGGCCTGACCAGTTGAGAATCACTGGTCTAAACCACAGAAATGACTGGTTTGGCTTTATGAAGCAGGCACACAAACGGTTAAGTCATGACGCAAACGGTTAAGTCATGACGCAAACGATGACGCAATGACGCAGCACCAATCGGACTCTGGGCGGTGTGAAAAGAGCCGGAGCTAAACCGAAGAACCGGTTCTGAACCTGAAAAGCTCTAACACGGAGCTTGAACCGGAGTTGCGTTGGTGTGAATGAGATATTAGAGAACTCTCTGTTGGTGAATTCAAGAATGCAACATGTGGTCTTTCAGTGTCAGCTGTTAATGTAGAGTAAACAGTCATATTATACTACTGCCATTTTCTCCCTTTTGTTTGTCTTCTTGGTATGCTTTTTCAACAAAGATGGATCATACAGTAAGTGCAATGCTGTTATTTTGTAATACTCATATTACTATCCTTGAATGCATCTTAAAGGAGCAATGTGATGGTTGATCGACTGCAAGCTAGTTTCAGATCTCAGCAAAAACTTCCATTGTTTGCAAACATTTACTGACAACAGTCAAACTCTGCATTGATTTAAATATGATCAGCAGAAATATAAAGTATATGCAGTTTGCAATTAATAGGCAAACTAATACGAACATTAGTCTTGTCCTTGGAGTCAGGGACACCTTAAATAAGTATTTAACACACCCTTGTCCTTCCAGTGTTAAATAAGTTTTATTCCAGTAAATGCCTTGAAATGACCAATTAAGTATAGGCGTAAACCTTCTTACAGAACAGTATATGTGCTCTAATAATAGAAGAATAAGAGATGCACACAGACTGTATGTTATGTTGCCATGCACGTTCACACATACTAAACACAGAAATACTCTCACTTTCTCACTCTCCATAAAACACACACACACACACACACACACACACACACACACAGACTATCTATGCAGGGTGATGAATCGTGGCCTCGTGGCAGGAGGCCTTGATTTTGGGACATCATCCAATATCAGGCCTTGGGAGAAAAGAAGAAACAATACACAAACATTTACACACACACACACACACACACACACACACACACACACACACACACACACACACACACACACACACACACACACACACACAAACACACACACACCCTCCAGTCTTCCTCCTTCCTACCCCCCTTCCCATCCCATTCTCCTCCTCCCAATCCTTGCTGTCTGTAGCCCTTGTTACAGATACAGCAGATTTAGTTGTGGGGGCCAGGAACCCCCCCCCCCTTTCTCCTCTTCCTCTTGACTCAGCCTCCCTTCACACACAGTAAATGTATTCATCCCATCCTCCCCGGCCAAAGAGGTCACAGCCTTATCTTGCCCTCTGCTGTAGCGCTGTCAGCTCACCAGCCACAAACCATAACTTCTAATCGCAAGCAAGAGCGCCGTGTGGTCGGACGCCGGCGAGGAAGATAGGGAGGCAGTGACGGGGGGGGGGGGGGGGGAGATGAACAAAGAGCAGGGAAGGCAGGGAAGAAAAAAGAAAGCCGGAAATAGGGGAGGAAAAGGGGAAAGAGTTGTGTGTGGAAGATGAAAAAGGATGGAGCATGAAAAATTAAAAGCATCCATAAAAGACCAAGAAGAGGAAGCAGGGAGGTGTGAAGCCAACACTGGTAAAAAAAAATCATCTGCCAGCTTTTTAGACAATTATTGAGTCCCATAAAGAATCTAACATCTAATCATATTCTGAATGTCAGGTCTCATTCTATCTCATATGGACAACCAGCTGTATTGGTGGAAATACATTGAAGAACCAGCACCTTACCGTGGTAGAGAGGTTTGTCTGCCCTGATGAACCTGGGGGCTGTGTTGTCTGGAACCTTGTGTTCCTGGTAGGGTCTCCCATGGCAAATTGGTCTCAGGCAAGGGGACAGACTAAGATTGGTTCAAAGGACCTCATGAAAAAAACAAGAGGAAGTGAGGATACCCGGCCCGGAGGAAGCCCGGAGTCCCTTTCTGGAGCCAGGCCCAGAAGGAGGACTCATCGGCGAGCGTCTGGTGGCCGGGCTTGCCACGGAGCCCGGCTGGGCCCAGCCCGAAAAGGCAACGTGGGCAACACCTCCGCTTCTCCGTCCCGCGGGCCCACCACCTACGGGAAACAGCGATGGGGTCGGGTGCGCTGCCAGAAGGGTGGCAGTGAAAGCGGAGGGTCTCGACGGACCAGACCCGGGCGACAGAAGCTGGCTTTGGGGACGTGGAACATCACCTCTCTGGGGGGGGAAGGAGCCGGAGCTTGTGCGGGAGGTGGAGCGTTACCAGTTGGATCTGGTTGGGCTCACCTCTACGCACAGCGTCGGCTCTGGAACCTTACTTCTGGATAGGGGTTGGACTCTATTCTTCTCCGGAGTTGCTCAAGGTGTGAGGCGCCGGGCGGGTGTGGGGATACTCACAAGTCCCCGGTTGGGTGCTTCGTTGTTGGAGTTTACCCCAGTGGACGAGAGGGTCGCCTCCCTACGCCTGCGGGTTATGGGGGAGAAAACTCTGACTGTTGTGTGTGCTTATGCACCCAACAGCAGTTCAGAGTATACGGCCTTCTTGGAGACCCTGGAAAGAGTTCTGTATGGGAGTCCTGAAGGGGACTCTTTAGTCTTGCTGGGAGACTTCAACGCACATGTGGGCAATGATGGAGACACTTGGAGGGGGTGTGATTGGGTGGAACGGCCCCCCTGATCTGAACCGGAGTAGTGGTTTGTTACTGGACTTCTGTGCTAGTCATGGATTGGCCATAACAAACACCATGTTCGAACATAAGGATGCTCATAAGTGTACGTGGTACCAGAGCACCCTAGGCAGAAGGTCCATGATCGATTTCGTTATCGTATCATCGGACCTGAGGCCGTATGTTTTGGACACTCGGGTAAAGAGAGGGGCGGAGTTGTCAACTGATCACCATCTGGTGGTGAGTTGGGTCGAGTGGCGGGGGAAGCCTCTGGTAAGCCCAAACGTGTAGTTCGGGTGAACTGGAAACGTCTGGAGGAGGCCCAATTTCAGGAGGCCTTCAACTCACACGTCCGACGGAGCTTTTCAGGCATTCCTGTGGAGGTTGGGGACATTGAACCAGAGTGGTCGGTGTTCAAAGCCTCTATTGCCGAAGCCGCGGCGGGGTGCTGTGGTCTCAAGGTCCTAGGTGCCTCAAGGGGCGGTAACCCTCGAACCTCCTGGTGGACACCGGTGGTCAGGGAAGCCGTCCGACTGAAGAAGGAGGCCTTCAGGGATTTGTTATCCCGGGGGACTCCCGAGGCAGTTGCAAGGTACCGACAGGCCCGAAGGGCAGCAGTCTCATCCATGGCCGAGGCAAAGCAGCGGGAGAAGTTCGGAGAAGACATGGAGAAGGACTTTCGGGCGGCACCAGAAGTTGTTGTCCGACACCTCAGGAGGGGGAAGCAGGGAAACCATCCAAGCTGTGTACAGTAAGGATGGGACGTTGTTGACCTCAACTGATGGAGTGTTAGGGCGTTGGAAGGAACACTTTGAGGAACTCCTGAACCCGACAACTCCACCCTCTATGTTAGAGGCAGAGCTGGAGTATGACGGGGGATCAACACCAATCTCCCGGGGGGAGATCACTGAGGTTGTTAAACAACTCCACAGTGGCAAATCCCCGGGGGTGGATGAGATCCGCCCAGAAATGCTGAAGGCTCTGGGTGTTGAGGGACTGTCATGGTTGAAACGTCTCATCAACATTGCGTGGAAGTCGGAAACAGTACCGAAGGAGTGGCAGACCGGGGTGGTGGTTCCCCTTTTTAAAAAGGGGGATCAGAGGGTGTGTGCCAATTACAGAGGCATCACACTACTCAGCCTCCCCGGGAAAGTTTACTCTAAGGTACTCGAAAGGAAGGTCAGGCCGATTGTCGAACCTCAGATTGAGGAGGAACAATGCGGATTCCGTCCTGGTCGTGGAACGACGGATCAGCTTTTTACTCTCGCAAGGATCCTGGAGGGGGCCTGGGAGTACACTTATCCGGTCTACATGTGTTTTGTGGACTTGGAGAAGGCGTATGACCGGGTTTCCAGGGAGTTACTGTGGGAGGTGCTGTGGGAGTATGGGGTGAGGGGGTCTCTACTCAGGGCCATCCAATCTCTGTACTCCCAAAGCGAGAGCTGTGTCCGGGTCCTCGGCAGTAAGTCAGACCCATTTCCGGTGAGGGTTGGCCTCCGCCAGGGCTGCGCTTTGTCACCAATCCTGTTTGTAATATACATGGATCGGATTTCGAGGCGTAGTCATGGGGGAGGGGGTCTGCAGTTCGGTGGACTAAGGATTGCACCACTGCTTTTTGCAGATGATGTGGTTCTGATGGCTTCATCGGTCTGCGACCTTCAGCACTCACTGGATCGGTTCGAAACTGAGTGTGAAGCGGCTGGGATGAGGATCAGCACCTCCAAATCTGAGGCCATGGTTCTCAGCAGGAAACCGATAGACTGTCCACTCCAAGTAGGGAATGAGTCCTTACCCCAAGTGAAGGAGTTCAAGTATCTCGGGGTTTTGTTCTCGAGTGAGGGAACAATGGAGCGTGAGATGGGCCGGAGAATCGGAGCAGCGGGAGCGGTACTGCAGTCGCTTTACCGCACCGTTGTGACGAAAAGGGAGCTGAGCCAGAAGGCAAAGCTCTCTGTCATGAAGGATGGGTCATGACCGAAAGAACGAGATCACGGATACAAGCGGCCGAGATGGGTTTTCTCCGCAGGGTGGCTGATGTCTCCCTTAGGGATAAGGTGAGAAGTTCGGTCATCCGGGAGGGACTCTGAGTTGAGCCGCTCCTCCTTCGCGTCGAAAGGAGCCAGTTGAGGTGGTTCGGGCACCTAGTTAGGATGCCACCTGGACGCCTCCCTAGGGAGGTGTTTCCAGGCACGTCCAGCTGGGAAGAGACCAAGGGGTAGACCTAGGACCAGGTGGAGGGATTATATCTCTTCGCTGGCCTGGGAGCGCCTTGGGATCCCCCAGTCAGAGCTGGTTGATGTCGCCGTTTGGGGCTCTCTGCTGGAACTGCTACCCCCGCGACCCGGCCACGGATAAGCGGAAGAAGATGGATGGATGGATGGATGGAAATACATTGAGGTTTAGATCCGTGCCTGTGACACTTTGGTGTATAATTAACGATTGCAGAGAATTCCAACTTTCAAAACAGGCAAAGTACCCACTTTCCCTGGTTATTTACTGCGAAGTTTCTCACTTTGAGGTTATCCAAATAACCTATGTGCTTAGTGTATTTACTGGGAAAACTTTTCCCACATTTGTAGGCCCCATAAACTATGCATGCATGTATTTGCAGGACACACTCCACCTTTCCTTGTCCTGTAAACTACACATGGGCTCTGTGTAAATGCTGGATAGAGCTCCTAACTGCCAGGCTCCCTGAAATACCAACGTATAAAAACAACGTAGCCTACTTTCCATTTAGAGTCGGTAATAAGCTTGAGATATAAGAGAGGTAGGTAAGTTGAAAAATATGTCTGTTTACCACTGAACAAAAATGTGTTTTTTGGAAGAAAGATTGGAGGATGATGCATAAAGACAATCATGTTACAATGGTAGTTTTCTATAGCTGCCACTCGACATTACTAAAGTGCAATATTAAAGAGCCGTATTAAAGATGCTGATATTTCTAGACAATTCTTTAAACACGAGAGATCCCAGCAAATGGATTCATTCTGGTTGTCCTAAAGCCTAAAAATTAGTCTCAATTACTTGTTGAGACTGATGGGTTTTGTGTGGAATTTAAAGAGAATTTAAGATGGTGTGAAGAGGGGGAGGGGAGCGAGGCTGATAGACGATGGGGGTGGCGGGGGTGGCGGGGGTGGCGGTTTTACATGCAGCGTTGCTCCCCTCGACGGGAAGTGTTTTACAATGCAGCCGTCAGATATAGAAGAAGCCACTTCCACCAGAGTCCAGTTAATTAACCACATCAGTTTCTTAATGTGATCAGTTTTAATTAAAACGGAATTTAATCGGGAGTCGTAACAGGAGGGTAGCAGCGGTGACAGTCGGGGGGAGGGGAGGGTGAGGGCGGGGTGTGAGGAGGTTACGCCACAGTAGGCAGGTTGCCTTAGCGTGTGTACGTGTGCACATGTTTGTGTGTGCTGCAGCAGCCCCGGTTTCCCTCACTTCCGATTTGTGGGCGTCTAATTAATATGGATGGAGCATTAAGCCTTTTGGACTCTGGTGCCTCTCATTTCATGACTATTAATGATTTTAATGAACTGGGCTAATAAGGCCGTTTTTCTCTGCTGAGCTCTGGAAGGGCTATCCGACACATGCCAGGGTCAGGAGGACGGGTTCCCCCGGCCTCCACATGGGAAATTAAAACAGCACCCTCAAACTCATTAACGCTACATCGTACGTGCGTTCATCAGGCGCTAAAACACGGAGAGCACTGTGTGTATCATGAAGGCAGACAGAGGAACGGGTCACTGCTGTATGGAATATAAATAAGCCAGCTACCAACCAGAGCTCTTTCCATACGTCCAAAACGTAACATTGCTTTTTTTGAATAGGTGTTGATGACGTAAATGTATGGTAATGGTTATTCAGACATGAGAGAAAGGTCACAGAGACACACTGTTAACGTGATTTGGCATTTTCTCATTGTTATTTTAGATTGTGATTAGGGTTAGGGTTAATTGATTTGAGACATAATATGGGGCAAGCGGCAAGGTCTGTGGTGTGATGTGGATCCAACATTGTAAAGTAAAGCAATATGTTTGCTTTAACAAAAGAGTACAGTTACGTCAATTTATGACCTACATTTCGTAGAATTTGAACACATTTTCATGGTAGGCTATATAATTTCCCCGGCACCGCTATCTTTCATTATTTTCTTCTGTTTTTTACCTACAATGGCCCTTACACACCGTAGGAAAGCAACCTTGATGCATGAGGATTTTCTTTCCTGTTGAAGCTGCAGTCAGTGATTCTCCTCTGGAGAGCTTTTGTCCTGTCCTGCGGGAATGAATGTGTCTCATTTCATTTTAGTTCATTGAATCAGTGAAACACAATGAAGTCGCTGTGCATGCGGGGGAGGAAGAAGTATTGTGTGCCTGAAGAGTGTTTTCTGTTTCGCAGTGAATGACAAGGTGAATTATTTTCTCCTTTAATGTCTGCAGTCCTGACATGAGAAACTTTAACTTTCATCATCAGCTTCAAGGTCTGGGTTAAAAAAGGAAGCAACTGTGACTTGTTCACCATGAAAGAAAGCTTATGAACTCTGCTGGCATTTCCCAAAGAACACTTCCCCTGACCATTCTCTTTCCCCACTGGGACTCATGTGCTGTTTACACGAGAACGCAAACGGTTGGTGGATGTATAATAAGAACTGGATACAGCGTGGGAGGCGGGGCCTCATTCATTCCTATGAGGGTTGCTCATTGGCGCATGATGATAAAATGGCCCAACTTTTGAGAGAGTGAAATGTCACAGATTACCCGGCATGCCTGAGAAGTACCCGTATGTGCACTCATAGCGCATGCGCAACTTTAACCAAAATGCTCGTTCACATCAAGCACGTCAATTTGCGTACACGTAACAGCACCGCCCGTTCATGACAGCATGGTAATGATTTGTTATTATGATGGATTTGATATTAACAAGGCGGCAGTTAGCAGCTAGTTAGTAATTATGTTAATGTTAACATCAATCGTTAACGTTATGTACTTATATTACGCTGTAACAGTGATATCCAAGCAACAGAGCTTCATTTAGCATGAAAGAATTATTGCACTGTATATATATATATATATATATATATATTAGGGGTGTAACGGTATCCGTATTCGTCCCGTACCGTCACGGTTTGGACGTCACGGTTCGGTGCATGCAGTCACACGGCGAATACGCCTTTTTTTACGAGTGGGAAAAAAGTCTGTCATTCAGGGCAGTATCCACTACACTACATATAATCCAGGGGGCGGTATTGCGCCTAAAAGCTGTTTGCCAGCCGCCCTTAAACAACAAATGAAGAACAAGAAGAAACAACAACAAAACGAACAAAATACCAGAAGAAGAAAAGTTAGTATGGCGATTTCAGATAACACACAGGAGCTAGAACCCACCTGCTTCTTTTAAATCAGCTGTGTGGGAACATTTCGGGTTCCCTGTGGACTACAATAACAATTAAGTGCGCGAGTGGTGGATCGGATGAGGACGGTGTGTCGCCGTTGTTCTACAGTGGTGCGGTATGCTAATGGTAACACACGCCAAACATGCTAAATCATATCAGAAGGCATCACCCAGATTTGCCGGAGCCCGGCAAAAGACAACAGCAGTTCAACAGCTGATCCCCGCGGTTTTTAAGAAGCCAATAGACATGAGAGCCGAGAGACCAAAATAAATAACGGAAGCTTTTGGCATATGTTTTTCAACGACTTTGCGCTCTTGAAACAATTTCTTATTATTTATTTTGTAATATTTTCAAGACATTCTTTTTAGTTTTACAGCTTGATGAAACCTTTTTGTTTGACATCAGCCATTATAGATCATCTGGCCATCTGAGTGTGTGTGGTGCTGTTTGTGGTTTGTTTTTAACTGTGTAATACAATTAATTATTCAAAATGTTAGAGTTCCTTATTTTTATACTGAAACTTGCTACTGTTCATACATAAATAACAACAAACCTGGAATTATGCATTTGGGACTTTTTTTTGCTTTTTCTTGTTGTACCGAACCGTACCGAACCGTGACCCCCAAACCGAGGTACGAACCGAACCGTGACTTCTGTGAACCGTTACACCCCTAATATATATATATATATATATATATTATATATATATATATATAATATATATATATATATATATCAGGGTTTCCGTTAGCCGGTAATTACCGGTTTTTAGCTGGTAAAATTGAATAAAAACCGGTAAATTCAAAACATGCCGGTCAAAATGTCCGATGCTCCGATCGATCATTATCGGCCGATATTCACTCTTAATAGTTTGATCGGTGCTCTCTATAAAGGCCGATCAGGAGAGCTGGGTCTGATCGATATGGACATAAACGCGAGTGAAGTGTACCCGGACCCGAAAGAGAGATCAGATCAGCTGCTGAGTCAGACCAAGACACGCAGCTCTGCATAATCACCTGAAGCCCCGCCCACTGTTTAGCGAGCTGCATGAGAAACTGACGGAGAGAGAGGGGAAAAGAGAGCATCCGTTTCTCCCGTGTTATTATTCAAAGTTAATGTAAACTTTTGAATAATGTACTTCATCTACTACAAGTAGTTTCTTTGAATGTAATAATTATGTTGTTTGTTGTTTGTGGAATCATTTATTGAAAAATGAATCTGAATTTTTTGATCTGTTATAAAATGTGCGATTATAAACTGAAGCAATATAAAAATGAGCCCCATCAACTGCGTTTTAAACATCAGCATATCCGGTCCTAGTCCGGTGATTACCTGCTAACGGAAACTCTGCTACACAATTCTTATTATTATTATTGAAACATGACCGGTAAGTTTCAAATTTGTCCGGTAAAATAAATTCTGTTCGGACATTTGACCGGCGAGAAAAAATCCTAGCGGAAACCCTGATATATATATATATTAGGGCTGTCAAACGATTACAATTTTTAATCATCATTAATCACAGCTTAAAAATTAATTAATCATGATTAATCACCATTCGAACTATGTCCAAAATATGCCATTTCTTTATGTATATTGTTGTGGGAATGGAAAGATAAATGAAAGAAGGCGGATATATCCATTTAACATACAGTATCTATGTTTATTATAACATTTTTCTGCTTGTCAAAATGAAAGACAGCCCACACACCTATCAATCATCAAACCGTGGGGTCTTACTTACGTGTTGATTTCTATCAACGGGAGAGTACTTCAGGAAAGTCGACGGGGGGGGACGGTGGCGGCTAGTGGAGTACTTCGTGACCACAGAGTGTGAACGTTGTGATCAGCTGTTTTAGCGCAGTTCTCCAGTGAAGGGGGGGAGTCTCCCTCCGCAGCCGGTTGGCGTAGTTTTGGCACAATTCCGTTGTACAGACCTATGGTACATACCGACGTTAACAGCAGCCCTGTCTGTGCACACGGAGACCGACTCTGTCGTCCGGTGATCTAACCGCCTTCTGGAAAAGTTTCACAAGTACATCGGTACGCAAATGCGCTTTGTGACACAAGTGACGGTTGTATATCCATCTATCTATCTCTCTATCTATAGGAACACCTGTAGACAAAAGGCGTTGCTATAGCAACACGTCATGTTTATGTTTATGCGCGAAATCAATAGCGCGAGGATCGCTGCATATGGAAGAAATATTACCCACTCTCGCTAATAAACGCTTGATGTTAGGCTTGTGTTTCGTAAAGGTAAAAATGCTTGTGCATTTGCCACACACAGTATCCCCACACTTGACACATTTGCAGAACGTTTTATTCTGCATGCAGTGCGCCTTCACCATGCAGGTCATTCCCCTGCGCTCTTCTGCACCAGCACCGCTGAAGGGCAGGTCCGCAAGTGGTGGCGCTTTTGATGCCATCCACTCAGCGCGCAGCTCGTGTGCCAGCTGGAGCATGAAGTCTATCTCTCTATCAATACATCTATCTATGTCTCTCTCAATCTATCTATCTCTCAATCGCTCTCTCTATCTACAGCAGTAGACAAAAGGCGTTGCTATAGCAACACGTCATGTTTATGTTTACGCGCGAAATCAATAGCGCCAGGATCGCTGCATTTCTATGAGGTAAATATTACCCGCTGGCGGAAATAGGTATAAATAGCATTTTTTTGGGCGATTTTTTTCAATCTGACTTCATATTGACAATGTTTAACAACACAGGGTGCTACATAACACACTTTCAGGAAAAGTCACGGACTGGGAGACGTTAATATTTTATTGAAAAAAAGTTACATACAATAAAAAAACAGCTGCAGGTAAAATTTACCCGTTGGCGGTTCTAGTGTTAAAGAAGATTTTAAAGATGAAGTTTATTTTATTTTGCTGACTAGAATTTTAGAAGCAGGACACCAACAAGACAAAAGAGATTTTACAATGTAGTTTTACCACTTTTAATAAAGTAAAAGAATATTGGTACACTACTACCATTAGTTTGTTTTAACATTCACATGTTTCAGCATTCCTGACCATATAGACACTCAGCCATTTTATTTTGTAACCCTTTGGGGGAGAGATTTAAATTCAGTTTTTCTCCAGTTGCTGATTTGCTGTGATTACAGCAGCACTGGATAGTTGTGCGCCACCTTTGGGTTGTACTCTGAATCAGTGTGTTAAGTGAAAGGTTGCTCACTACAGAAACAGAAGAACTGTGCAAAGAACGCATCTCTGAGGAGATTTTGACATTTTGCTTGGGCCTCATTGTCAAGGCAACAGTGGTGTGAAGAGGAACTGCAAGTGTTTGGGGATCTCTACTGTGCAGAGGACAACATGTGTCTGCTGATTGTGGCACATTGATCCAGAGGTTCCTTCCCCCTCAGGACATCCCAGTGCCAAACAAGAGTTTCATTGATCCAACTGACTACAGCTGCAGAGGACAACAAATCACTGACTGTTCTCATTATGACAAGATCTTGACATAGGCTTGTCTCAGACTGGTCACACTCTGAAGAAATTATGCAATGATTTGACAGCATAACTGTGCAAGAGTTTTCCAGAGGGTGGTGTACAACATTAGGTTTAGTGTTTTAGATGGGAGGCTGCTTGTTTAAATGATGGTCTGGAATGCTGAAAATATTAAAGTTTATTATTCTTGTTTAGCATCTGATTATTATGTCACACATAATAATCTTGACATAGAAACTAGCTATGAGTAAAACGTGTGGTTTTTATACCATTGTTATCATGAACTAAAAATAAATAGGGAAATAGTATCTTGTTAAAGATGAATGGATTTCATATCCTAGAGAGGATTAGTTATTGTGAATACTCCACAAGGTATCTACTAATGTATTTTAAAGAAACAAATTTAAAGAAATTGAATTGACTTGATAAATAAGTAAAGATAAAAAGTTGTATTACCCATGAATTAATCAATTGGTAAATTAAAAATAGAGTAAAAGTAGAAACAGCACATTTGATTTTGTAGAAGCCATATAATTGGAAGGAATGTGGGGTCACTGAACCCATCCTACTGTGATTCTTAGGTCTTACTTGCAGCTTCACAGGGAGCGCAAGGCATCATCTTATGAGTTTTAAAGACATGCTTCTCCACCTTCAAAGGGACATCCATTTTCTACCATAGGAGGGCTTTAGGATGGAAATATGAAATGACTTCTGTTTTTGGATCCATGATAAAGTAGGGAGTAGTTGTTTCATGTTCGGACACCCTGGGTTCCACACACTGCTAAAGAATTTAACATTGTTTTTAAGTAGACCAGAATTGAAGATAAATGGGTTTAATGAGCTATGAAATGCAGAGCTACACAGATCCTAGTAATGTTTTGACACAAGATAATAATTAAGTACACAAGTTTCTGAAGTAGATCTATTAGACATTTTAATATAGATTAGGTGTTAATAAACTGCGGTAGTAATACTATAAGGAAGTGACATTTTTTGGCTAACACTTTTCAGGGAATGTGGGGAACACCTGTTCCGATGAAAAGTTAGATATATCTTGAAAATTATAGTTGTAATCGTGAATTAATTAATGATGGCGCTCCATATAAGACATATTTTTGTAGACAAAGGATACTGGCCTATGCTGAAATATCAAAGTCTCTGCAGAGCACACACATGGCCAAAAAGACTGAGACCAACTGACCTTTGACCCTGACCGACAGTGTAACTTGAGAAGACACTGTCAAGGACTGACTCTGGGGTGACTGACCAAACTTGACTTTACAACCTGACAGTGTGAGTGTGAGTGTATGTCTGCATGTGATCAGTGCAACTGCATGATTTAAAACAATGACTAATCAAGCATGCTTTTGGACTAACACATTATTCTGGGGCTCCGTGGGAAATGAGAGGTTTTCCTACAATTCCACAAAAATTGGAAAACCGTACAGGTGACCCGTTTCTAATCTACTTGATATTTCACTCCCACAGGAGGTGGCAGTTTGCAGAATGTGAAACTCAAACTAAAACATGAAGATTCTGTTTCTTTTAGGACTGAAGGATGGAGAGAAACACTTAATTTCACTGAAGAGTTTACTGTGGAAATGATGGATGTATATTTGGGAAAAATGTTGGGTATTTTTTATAATCCCTTATTACCTGAAGGTTTTCTTCCCATACAGGATTTTGGTTACACATGAGTTATGTGTAAAAAGGGGGAGTGTAAACTTTACAATGTACATTTTTCATTTAGGGACTGAAAGGAACCTTCTGCCCCAACTCGGATGTTCAATCTGACCATTGATTGACAGTTTTAGAATGGACCTGCTCCATATCTGGGGATAAGATACTGTTTGATGAATGTTGACATGTTTCTAATATTGATTGAGTTATAACAGGTAACATAGATGTAGAATCAGTGGCCAAGGGGCTACTGTGAGAGATGTAATTTCAGAATGGAATACTGAGGAAGTTGACCGGTGAGTAATGTTTCAACAGGTATTAAAGTAACTGAGGTTTGAAATGTACAAAGAACATATTACAGTTAAAGCTAAAACATTGTAATGTAATGAGACCAAATGTAATTTAGACAACATCATGTAATTAGCCTGGTAAAGAAGTAAAAGCCATAGACTTTATTGTTTAGGTCATTATGGGGATATACATTTCATCTAAATTCATAATGGAAAGACATTTGATGACAGTTTGTTGAAATTTTGTATTCATTTTTTCAGCTTGATAATATCTAAGCACTGACCGGTAGAAGCAGTATCACCAGGAAATTATTCACTTTGTCATTATCATGATTTTGGTTGTTTCTGAAACCATAACATTAGTGTGTTTCTTTACCAGAAACATTAGCAGTTCATATTATATTTAGATTTTAAATGGGATCTCAGGGATTTCATTAAGAATAACACAGACGCTTGTCAGAAACTCAGAGCTATTGAAATATGTTATTTGGTTCACCTAGAGATGTTGGAGTTTTGTTTTGTTGCCACAGGACAAGTATTAAGATTCTGAAGCTGCACTGGCAGATAGTAGGTCTACAATTAATTTAGAAAACCTGTTCACAGACGGCTGTTGTTTTAAGAGACCCCACCAACAGGCTCCAAGCTGCTTACGCAATGGTGGGTCAAACAGCGGAGGGCCCCAGAGCCCTGAGCGTAGGCTTGAGGGATTTGTATCAGATTTCTCCACACAGGTTGGTGATGCCAAAGGGGGACACGAGACGCAGGAGGCGGACACAGCAGAGTTCGTCTGGCTGAAGGTCATCAGGACAAAGTGGCTCAACCCCAGGCTCTCCGGCCCCGACCGAGTGACCCAGCGGATCTCTCATGCCGTCCGCGTGGGAGGAAAGGGGGACAGCTCGTACCACGGGAGCCAGTGTGCGGCGAGGAAACCACCTGCTAGGACCGTGGAGGACATCAGGATGGACGTGATCCTCGCAGAGGAGGTCGACTCGGAAGCTGTCATCAGTGGACGGGAGGAGCAGGATCCTGAGGACATCCCTACAGCAGACGACTCGGAAGCGGCTGTCAGCGGACAAAGGGGGACTTGTCGAGGCAGCAGAGGAGTCTACTTCTCTCTGATCAGTTCCACCAGTGAAGGGAAAGCTGCATCTCCCCCTCCCTATCAGCTGCCCTTGTTGGCGTATTCCTCTGAGGGGGGGGGGGGGACTGATGATTCACTACACAAGGAGACTGCTTTCTAGCGCTCAGGTTCCACCTCTGATGGTTCCTTCACGACCATGGACAGTTGTGTTCTGTTCTCGAAGGTTTCAAGTACTCTAAATCCCAGCTTCGGATGGATTTATACAATGTTTGGGGGACGGACACAGTGGAAAAGAATGACAGTAGTTATGTTTGAAGTGCCTTGTGTAAGTTGGTCTCTTAAGAGGGAGACCAAAAGAGGGAATTGTGCGATACAGAAAGTTTAATACAGCGTATTTCTGGTATATTCATTTTTAATGTCATCTAATATATGTGTATTAAAACTTGGATGGACAAGTCAAGTTTTTCCTCTTAATCATAGAGAGGTGTTTTATATTGATGTTCGGATTATGGTCCCATTTTTAAGTCCCCTTTTTAGTAGAAGTACATTTAGCGCAAATGGTCTTTTCTTCCACTTAGTAATAATCAGGAGGTGGTTTTTTGGCTATTTTGTGAGTAGGTAAGAATACAGGGCAATCTGTGATCTCTGCGTTAAGTAAAATAATTACCCATTGATAAGTGTTTTAGAGAGTCATTTTGGGCTTTCAAGGGCAGAACTCAGTAGATTGTCTGTAAGAGTTTTCATTATAATCTGGACGCTTAAATTAAAGAGAGAAATGTATGTGCGTTCATTTCAAGACTCCTAAAGAGCAGGAGACGAGTGGGTCACACACAATTAGAGAGACAATGGTCCTTCTGATTCTGGGTGAGCTGACTTTGGAGTGCAAGGGGAGTTCAGAAATGGCCTTAGGGTATAGGAACAGTTAAGCTTTGTTGGTTAGCTGGTCCTGAGGAGGTCATGAGATGATGACTGGTAAACCTCAACAAATATGGCTTTCTTAGAGAAAGACATGTGACATTGGTGTGATGAGCTGGAGGAAACAGATGTGTGTGTTAAAGATGTTTTCGGGGGAATGTGTGTGCGTTCTGTTAAAGAGTCCTCTGTCTGTGAAATTATATGACTCCAAAGCCTGACTGGGGGACTGCCTAAGGGTAGACACACACACACACACACACACACACACACACACACACACACACACACACACTGTAAGGAGATGGAATCAACAAACTGCTGACTCATTGCCTAGGCAAACCGGCCAAAGACTCCTCCCAGCTTATGTGTATAAATACTGTAAAGTTTTTATGCTCAGAGCTCTCTTCCTGACTTGCTGTCGTGGTACGTATGTCACCAGGGTAGGAATTGAGCCCGGAGTACTGTTGCAGAGTGCTCTGTATGGTGTATTGTGTTTTACCATTAAAGCAGATTATTGTTTAACCCCTTATCCTGGCTGTTTTGAGTTTTTCCTTCTTTTAAAGCACACTCATATAGGATCGGCGCGGAGCAGAGATATCTGCCACAACACGGTACGCATTTCAGATTACGCACATAACCTGCGTACCAGTTATGTGCACCACTGTACTACAGCAAAAGTATTCTCCGTCGGGACTTCCTGCAACAACACCACGCCGTTATCTTGATTCTGATTGGCCAGAAGACATTATCAAAGATATTCTATTGAGAAGACGATCAATACATGACAAAAGTTTTCAAGACCGTTTCTGGTCTTCGGTATTTCCAGACAAGTGGCTACTGAAATCAATCTTACTAACTGCTGTCTGTGCAATTTACTCCGCGCGAGTTGGCAGACTTTATTTTGCTTACTTTAACATCATTTTTCAAGGTGGGGCTAAGCCATTTCTTGGTATGGGTGTAGCCTACCCCAGCCATACCCTGGCGCTGCCACTGGTGGGATGTATGGGGCGGGCCATTCTGCACATGCGTTAAATATTTTAACGTAATTATTTAAAAAAATCAATTACCTCCGTTAACGCGATAATTTTGACAACATTAATTAAAAAAGGCACGCTTATTGCGTATATATATATATATATATATACAGTGCAATAAGCTTCTTAGTGCAATAAGAAGCTACAGGGACATTAATCTAACGTCGGTAATATTAACTTTATTTAATACAACATTTACGGTACAATATTTAATCATACAGCCCATGTAGTATAACAATGAATTACAGCAAACATGTGCAATATAACCATTATTACAGCTCCGTGGGATGGCAGTAAGACGATATGGGTCCGGTCTTATTGTGCATCCATCAGGGTCGGCTCTAGAACAAATCAAATGGGGGGGGGCAATCCCTCCGAGGCTCCTTCAGCGTCATAAAGGGACGCAAATAGCTTTCAACTGATTGCAATGTATTCCCATCTGCGGCGGGATTTGACGCTCATGGAAGCACGGCATTCGTTTGTGTCGGCTGCCCTTAAAGGCAATGTGAGCGTCCATTCTCATTGGATAACGGCGAATTGTACACCCGGAAGTAAGTATTCCCCCTACTGTCGATTGATTTTACAGTGATATCTGCACTACTGATTGGTTTAAATCAGGGGTCGGCAACCCCTGGCACGCGTGCCAGCCTTGGCACGCGGCACCGTAACCAGTGGCACGCGAGGAATAAGTGGAATAATTGTGCAAACATATTTAAATTGTATTTCGGATCCTGAACGAGGCCGCCGCCAGAGCGCGTCTCCCCGTTCCCCGCAGCAGGAAGCCATGCACGCAGCCCCGCTCTCTTTATCTCCAGGTGACTTTCTGCCGCTTTCCTCCGTGGTGCTGATCGTTTCACCACGGAGGAAAGCACTTCACTAACTGCAGTAGCCATAAGGAGCTGTACAAATGCCGCAGTTTTTGCGTGGCTGTGTATTTAGTTGAAAGCCCAGTGGCGATCTGCTCATCTCTCATTGAAATAATATGCTACAAAGGGGCGGACTGGCCATCTGTGTGTTGAACTTTCCTGTCGGCTCCCAGACCGTAGTGGAGGAGGGCAGAAGCAACAAGCTTCAGGTTCAATAACCCACTTTAGCTTAAATGACTGGAGAGAGGCGAGCTCTTCTTGGGAGGCCGTTGCATTTATTTAGCTGTTCTTCTGTTTCACAAATACAGACCTCTGTTTCTCTGCTGCCTCGTTTCACTTCCAGAAACATACACACGCTCCCTCAGTGTCGCTCTACCATCCACACACACACACACACACACACACAAGCCACACCCCTCTCTCTCTCTTAAAGGGACAGCGATCTCATCTCACTCTGCGTGACCCTAATATCATAACATGTGTGTTCTGGAGAATCACAGAACGGACGATCGTCCTTATTATTATGCCGTTTAAACCAATTATTTAAATGTGTTTGTTAAATTCGACATCATGTAAGTTGCGCTGACAGGTCCACACACTGCTTCCCCCCACTTCCCTTGCCCTCCTGCTGATAGTTGACCAGCGTCAAGCTCCTCAACAGGAGGAAATGTTTTATTCTCGGTGGAAAATGCCTATTTTAAAGTTAGTTTGGCCATTAAAATGCGTTTTGATGTCATTTGATGCGAGAAATATGAGTTATTATTTCAGATTATGTGTGCAGTGGATGTACATGATCTTTAGTTTGCTAGTTATTACGAAGATTACTTCAGGAAATTGCGTCCATATAACGTTTTCATTGTTACCAAGGTGGTTGCTAGGGACGCTGCCATCGATATTATTTCTGTTATGTTGTGTAACTGTTTAATGGTGTTATCTTTATTGCTACCCCCTTCCCCGTCAATGTATAGTGTTGGTCCACAGCGCAAACATATTAGTTTAACAAAATCCGCATCTAAAGATAGCCTACGTACGTTATTTCCCCCTGTGCAATTCCAGTCTCACATCTCACAGCACATCGTCATTAACAAATACCGGAAACAGACCGAAAACATTTTTTTTTTTTAAATAATACTTTATTCCGAGTGTGCTTGCTTTTCTCTTTGAAAGTCATCACATAACGGCATTGTAATACACGGTTCGGCTGTATTAAATATTACATATCTGCCGTAGTTCTGTATTTATAGAGCCCTGATGAGAAGACTTCTAGACAAACATGAGGAACTGAAAACGTGACGTGGATCATAAATATATCAGCCATTAAACAACATCTTACATTTCTTTTCACACAATACGTCTCCTTGCAGTATCAACACTAATTCGGCTGACTTTTATATTTGATCCAATTGGTAGATAGGCTGTATTTACACCATAAAGGTGCACAGCTGATATAAAGGGACACCTAGTGGTTAAAGCATGTTATTGAATTTCATTATTTTTATTATTAGATATTAATAGGATCCCTATAAAGTATGTTCATTACTCGTTATTCTCTACTAATAGTTAATTAAAGACTGTATATAATATTTTTTGCACATCCCTTTCAAGATTTCAAGATTTTCTAAGGTTTATTGACATATCATATAGGCCTACACAACTATGGTGTAGTTATGCATTGAATGAAAAACTTGGGTCGCAGGTTCCTCAATAGTGCATTACAAGACATCTATCAATATTTGTGCATACCTCCAGCAATGTTAACTATGTTGAAGCACTTATTTTAACTGATATTATACATATGTATTATACTCTTATAAGATGTATGTAGATATTTCATCTCCGGCCTTGTCAGGTATTGAACAATCAATAAATAAAGAACACAGAATTGATAAATATAAAATACAGAATTTGTGTGATTATACTAAATGATTTACAACGCGGTGGACCCGTTCAAATCCAGTTTTGGACAGTCTGCCGTGGTTCCATCCCATTTCAAGTGCTGTTCGAGGCTCGGCGTAACCCTCGGAGCACACTCTCCAATCACAGAGCTTGAGGACTATCACAGGGTTTGTCAAACAGAGCACATGGTGTAGTCCAAACGATAGCTGGGGATTCTGGGTAGTGTAGCTGCTATCCTTTACTCCGAAAAAAATATTTATTTCTCCGAATCGAAGGGGAAAAATACAAAAGCATTGCACACAATTTAAACCAATCAATGTTCTGTAATTAACAAGGATAATCTGGTGTTTTTTAGTCGATGAGTAGTGCAGATATCGCTGTAAAATCAATCGACAGTAAGGGGAATACTTACTTCCGGGTGTACAATTCTCCGTTATCCAATGACAATGGACGCTCACATTGCCTTTAAGGGGAGCCGACACAAACAAATGCCGTGCTTCCATGAGCGTCAAATCCTGCCGCAGATGGGAATACATTGCAATCAGTTGAAAGCTATTTGCGTCCCTTTATGACGCTGAAGGAGCCTAGAGCGTCACAACTGGATGCCACGGACACTGACCAAACATCGCTCCTGGACGCTTAGGGAGTGAGAGTGTGTTGGTGACACAGGCTCTTTAAGTAATAAAAAACATGGAGATCGGTTGCACATATTAAAATCATGTGTGCTCAAAACTATTCCATTATGTTAGAGACACACAACTATGTTATGTCAAAGAAACATGAAATTGTTATGTTAATGTAAACATTTCCTTTAATATTAGTTATATTCATTTACCCTATGTTTAACCAACATGACTTTGTATGTTCATTTTAGGCTTTTAATATACTCAGTATATTTCTGTACAGAGGCACATGAATGTTTTGTTTAAACTACATGCTATAGTTTTCTGTTTAATCTACCTAGTGCTCAAGGGGTACATAAGATTATTTATTTCATGTGAATAGAGGCATTTCGTACATTCTTCTACAGGATCCATCCTAATCTCTTATATCTACAGCATTTATCACAACATTTTAAAACAAATAGTCAATAAAGACAAACACATTTCTTTGAACAACATTCATGTATTTTTCTCAAAAAATAAAACAATATTAACAACCTCCACACATCTAGATGAGCTTTTGGTTTTTCCATCATGCAGCCCCAGGAGAATTAACAAATACATTGAAAATAAAGAAAGAGAAAAAGTTTGTGATGCATGTACATATACATTATTGTGTTAGAACACAGCAAGCAGGCTTAAAGGAAACTATTCTCCCGACCAAAATAAATGTTTATTGGGCCAGATGGCAAAGAAAGGCTTATTTTTGTAACTTATTCATATTAAACAATTAACAGAAAATGTGAACGCCTAGCCGAAAAAAGGAAATGTTCTTGCAAATCCATTATTTAAATAGTAACCTGCTAATATGAAAGGGCACTTTAATGCAAAAAAAAGCAATGGCATTGCTTTGGAAAAATACATGAAAGTATAAAAATGGCCTGGTTTCTCACCACATATGCACAAAAGATATTATTATATTACAAATATAAACAAGTAAATCAATCAAAAAGCATGAGCAAAGTAAGTGCACGACGTTGTATCGATGAAAGTCCAGTATGAATGCTGTAAAAGTGCACAATGCTCTATGGCAACAGCTCACTCAAACAATTTGTTTTTAAACGCTTGGGCTTTCTTGGAGAGCATGTTGCCATCTAGCTCCATTAACATTTGCTGGAGCACTTTGAACGTGCACTTCAGTTTAGGGGGGTAGATCAAGTTTATTGCATACATTAGTCCAAACAGCATGGTAGCAGCTAATGCAATGTTGTCAACATCAATTAGTAGGCTACCTGTTGGCCCTCCAGGACAATCTGTCCTCTGGTCTCATCTGTCCTCTGGTCTCATCTGTCCTTTGGTCTCATCTGTCCTCTGGTCTCATCTGTCCTCTGGTCTCATCTGTCCTCTGGTCTCATGGTGGAATTGTGTTTGACAAAATAAAGGCCCACTGTAATCCCCTCAATGTACCGCAGAATGACGTCTTCATCTTCTACCTGCAGAGTGCACAGTCACAAAAGGAACAAAGTGAGATCTAACACATCAATACATATATATATACCCATTACTAAGTCCCTGTGTTTAACGAGTACATTTGGTCAGATTTCAGTACTTTTAAGCCTCCTTGTTATCTGATATACTCCTGTCTGACCTGATAAAAAATGTTTCATTTCCTGTATCCATTTTAAATTAAAAGCCCTCTAGCTTTTCAGTGTAGTCTGGCTATTAAACAAAAAACAGGGATGTTCACATACTTTAGGCTATATACTATGTGGTGTTTCAATAAATACATATTTTAACGCCCAACAAAAAAATCAAAAGGTCAAATATTACTTCTACTGACCACAAAGTCTCTCATTGAGGTGCACACACAGCCCCTTGAGAAGACAACCCCGGCCTAAATCGACATCATCAACCTAAGTGAAGGGGAATAAGAAAAGAAAGAATCTATTTTGCTTAATGAAATGTGTACACTATTGACATCGATGTATAATTTCTAGTGCTGTCAAAGTTAACGCGTTCATTTTGGCAATTAATTTTAAACATTTAATGCATTACATTTTTTTAACTCAATTAACGTGGTTTTGTTTACTTCCGGTGGCGGCTGACTACTTCCGGTGGCGGCTGACCCATAACCTTTGGTCACTTGCGCGGGCAAACCGGGCAAACATCTATTCTAACTAAAGGAGAGTCTATGGCAGAAAGATGGATAAGGGCGGACTTTTAGGGGGAAAGTTTCATTTTAAAAAGTTGCCCGACGGCTCGTTGGACAACAACAACACCCTGCTGAAATTACCTCCACGGGACCTCGCCAGTCTACACTACAGGAGTGTGGCACTCATTAGGCGCATTCACACCGCAGTACTTTTCCCACAAAGGTTCATGCGAACTTAGTTCATGCGAACTCTTTAGTTCGCATGAACTAAGTACAGATCGCGTTCACACCGGAATAAATCCCTGGGGGTGGATTAGGCAAATGAAGCCGCTGACGTCACTTCTTCTTCTTCTGCTTTGGGTTTACTGGCAGGCTACAAACAACTTCACGGCGTATACTGCCGCCCACAGTCCCCGGCCGGAAGTCCCCGGAGTTGGGGACTGGCTTCAGTAGAAGCTGCTGGGACTCCCAGCAGCTTCTACTGAAGCCTTCCGAGTAAATCGCCAGAACGCCGACACCTCCTCATCTCCACCGCTCCCATGTTTTAGTTTGTGTTGCCATACGTTAGTCTCTCTGCGTTTCTGCGCTGGGCTAATGCTAATGCTAATGATGCTAACGCGAGGATAATAAAATGGCGGCTTCACAAAACTTTTTGGGAGTTTTACGGGGCGTGGTTTGCAATCCGCCCAGCCAATCAGAAATATAGCTCTTTTCTCACAAAAGAGCTATATTTCTAAGTTCGCATGAACCTTTGTGGGAAAAGTACCGCAGTGTGAATGCGCCTATTGGCGAATAACGAAACCTGTAAGTGAAAAGTTAACCAATTCCTTGGTTACTTGGATAGTTAAAAACTGCCTCCCAGTTAGCACAGTAGAGGATGATGGACTGAGAGAAGTAATTCGTGTTGCATCGGGAGATACCTCTTATAATTTACCCTCGAGAGGAACCATTATGTCAAGAATACACACGTTGTATGAGGATGAGAGGGCACAGCGGACGAACATGCTTGAGCAAGCAAAGCACATCGCTGTCACGGGTGACCACTGGACGTCTGTCAACAACGATAATTATTTGGGCGTCACAGCGCATTTCATTGATCAAGACTGGACTCTGCAGTCGTTTGCACTTACTGTGAGTAAAACCGAGGAGCAACATTATGCCGAGGCATGTGCTGACCATTTTCTGGATGTTGTAAACGAATGGGAAATCAAGGAAAAGTTGACCACACTCGGCACTGACAGCGCTCGTAACATGGTAGCTGCCGCGAGGCTACTTCCATTTGAACACCTGCCTTGCAGGTGGTCTGCAAAGAACGGTCACAGTCTCACTTAAAGACAGTGGATTTGAAAGTGTTCTGGCCAAATGTCGCAAGATTGTCAGGCACTTTAAACATAGTCCATCTAACGCTCAGGAATTAAACGAAGAGCAAGTTGCACACGGACATAAGCAAGAATCACTTGCTCAGGACATTGCAACAAGATGGAATTCTACGCTGGAGATGGTAAAGAGAATGCAGAGAAACAAATCTCCACTGACCACTACCCTGGCGCAGCAAAAGAGCAAGGTTGCCATGGTGACTGACCCGGAGCTTGCCAAACTGCAAAAATTGAAGGAACTACTTGAACCTTGCAGGTAAGTTATTTATTTCTTGTTTCTCCTCCCTCTCTTTCTCCCTATCTCCTGTGTACAGTATATGTGTACCGTTTTCTCTCCCTCCCTCTCTCTCCATCTCGTGTGTGTGTATGTTGTTTTCTCTCTAACCCTCTCTCTTTCACCTGTGTGTGTGTGTATGCTTCTCTCTCTCTCACTCACTCACACCTGTGTGTGTGTGTGTGTGTGTGTGTGTGTGTGTGTGTGTGTGTGTGGTGTGTGTGTGTGTGTGTGTGTGTGTGTGTGTGTGTGTGTGTGTGTGTGTGTGTGTGTGTGTGTGTGTGCACTGGTTCTCTGTGTTGTTAATAAAGATTTACTGAAATGTTTAACACCTTGTGCTTTCCATTGCAGATATGTGACTGAACTGCTGGGGGGAGAGCAGTATGTCTCCTGTTCAGTGGTCTTGCCAGCCTTACGCCACTTGTTGAGAGTTATGGAGCCCTCAGACGATGATCCAGTTTATGTTCTGAGGTTCAAGAAGGCCTTTACCACAGACCTAGCTCAACGGAAGGATAGCACCAACCTCAAATGGCTGAAGATCACTACTGCCCTTGACCCTAGGTTTAAAGACCTTAGGTGCCTTACAAAAGATGAAAGGAGTGAGGTGTGGGCTTCAGTACGTGACCTGATGATGAGAGAGACACGTGCACAACAACCACCTGCTGGGACAACAGAGGAGCCGTCACCAAAGAAGAGGAGGAGGATGTCCATCTTGCTGTGTTCTTCTGATTCAGATACAGATGACGAGGAGGAGTCCATAGAGCATTGTCTGGATCGCTACAAAGCAGAGCCAAAAATGGACATAAAGGGGTGTCCACTACAATAGTGGTCAAAGAGAGAGGGAGCACATGCCAGGCTGGCACCCATTGCACACAAGTACCTGTCAACCCCTGCAACCACAGTGCCTTGTGAGAGGTTGTTCTCACTCTCAGGCCAAATCGTACAAAAGAAGCGAGCTTCTTTGTCCCCTCATAATGTAAACAAACTGGTCTGCCTCAGTAACTGGCTGAATGTAAAGAAGGACTAAGTAAATTATGTCTATGGAGTGAAAAATGTTCAATGTTCAATGTTCTGAATTATTTGTTGTATTTGCACTGAGCATATGTGCACCTTAAGCCATTACAATGGTCTTTGAATTTAAATATACTTTCTCTGTGTTTATTCTACATTAATTTGATGATTTTACATATACATACATATACATATATTCATTATAAGCTTCAATCTTAAGTAGAAAAATGCAATTCATTTATTGATAGATTAATCGCGATTAATTACAGAAATGTGTGCGATTAATTAGTTAATTTTTTTTAATCTATTGACAGCCCTAATAATTTCCTTAAAATGAATTCTTACTTGAGTCATGTTTGACATAATACAGTTCAGACGCTGGCCTATCTGTCCTCCTCTCTTCTCAAAAACCTTCAGAAGTTTGTCAGATAGCACATCCAGCTGAGAGAGAACTCTTGATTGGAGGGGCAGGGTTGTTATGCGCTTAAACTCTGCATTTATCAAAGAAAACAAAATATCACAGTCATAAAAATCATGAAATCATTTCATTTTCTAATGATGTTATGATTGTAGTTGTGTGCTTGCCTCAAAACGATGCAGATAAACTAGTCCATGCATTTGTTACTTCAAGGCTAGCTTATTGTAACTCTTTATTATCAGGGTGTACCAAAAACTCAGTTAAGTTGCATCAGCTGATTCAAAATGTATTGCCCAGAGCACGGAAAAGGGACCACATGTCACGATCTGTCCGTGTTGTGTTTTGTCTGTCTGTTTCTGTCTTTGGTTTCCTATTTTATTTTGTAAAGTGTTCACCCCCCGTTCCTGCCTGTTGCTTTCTGTCTGTTTTCCCTCCCTGATTTACCCGATTGTGTTCACCTGGTGTCCCTGTGTTTTCTCCTCCCTCCTCACCTGTGTCTTATTTGTGTGATTAGTCTTGTGTGTATTTAAGTTCTGGTTTTTCTGTCTGTCTTTGTCGGGTTGTCTTGTGTTTTGACTTGGTCTGCGGTGAGTGTTCTGGTCTGTATTTGTTAATAGTTGAGCCTTGAAATAAAGGAGCTATTTTTTGTCACTTTAATCTGCATTTGGGTCCTGCTTCCTGCACACACCGTAACATTACAACCCGACCAAGAAATGGACCCAGCGGATTTTGATGAGTTTAAGCTGGATCTGTTCGATCTAGACTTTTCTTTACAATGTTATCATGCCGAGTGGAAAGGAACGTCTTCTAGAAAGGACAAAGAGGCTATTCTCGAGAAGGCACGAATGGAGGTGGCCGAAATGCCTTGGTTGAGGAGCTCGTTGCCGGAGTGGTTACAGCTGTTCACAAGTTGTCCTGAGGACTGGTCTGACGCTTCTAACCCTTTCCTCGGATCCGACTACAGTCCTGGTGGAGGTCCACGGAGTATTCAGGCGGCTGCTAAGAGGAGTCGTCGCAAGGCCAGGTTAGCCCGAGCCCCAGCAGCCATGGTTCCGGCCCCAGTTCTGGACCCAGCAGTGATAGTTCCGGCCCCAGTTCTGGCCCCAGCAGCCATGGCTCCATGCTCCAGTACTGGCCCACGCAGCTTTGCTTCCATACTCCATTACCTGGCTTACACAGCCAGGGTCCAGGCTTCCGCTCCGCGCCCAGCAGCCATGCTACCGGCTTCAGTCCTGGCCCCAGCAGCCATGGTTTCGACTCCAGCCCCTCGTCTCCTGCTGGCTCTCCAGCCGACGCCAGCACCCCGTGTCCTGTCGGCGTACCGGCCGACTCCAGCACCTCGTCTCTTGTTGGCTCCCCAGCCAACACCAGCTCCCCGTGTCCTGTCGGCGTACCGGCCGACTCCAGCACCTCGTCTGCTGCTGGCTCTCCAGCCGACGCCAGCTCCTCGAGTCCTGTCAGCATACCGGCCGACTCCAGCACCCCGTGTTCTGTTGGCGAACCAACTCTCTCAAGTCTCCCCTCCAGACACTTCTCAAGTCCCCTCTCAAGTTCCTACCGGAGTCCCCTCTCGAATTCCCTCTCTAGTCCCCTCTCGAATTCCCTCTCTAGTCTCCTCTCGAGTTCCCTCTCGGGTCCCCTCTCGAGTCTTTTCTCGAGTCCCCTCTCAAGTTTCCCCTCAGGTCTCCTCTAGAGTTCCCTCTCAAGTCCCCTCTCAGGTCCCCTCTCGAGTTACCTCTCGAGTCTCCTCTCGAGTTCCCTCTCAAGTCCCCTCTCAAGTCCCCTCTCAGGTCCCCTCTCGAGTTACCTCTCGAGTCACCTCTCGAGTTCCCTCTCCAGTCATCTCTCGAGTCCCCTCTCGAGTCACCTCTCAAGTCAACTCTCCAGTTTCCTCTCGAGTTCCCTCTCAAGCCCTCTCTCGAGTCCCCACTCAAGCCCCTACTCATGTGCCGTTGGAGGTCCCGCAGACTAGTCTTCTGCCGGGGGTCCTGCCAACCCCATGTCCTGTACCGTTGGAGGTTCCGCTGGGGGTCCTGCCAACCCCATGTCCTGTCTCGTTGGAGGCCCCGCCGACTACTCTCCTGCCGGGGGTCCTGCCAACCCTTTGTCCTGTCTCGTTGGAGGCCCCGCCGACTACTCTCCTGCCGGGGGTCCTGCCAACCCTGGGTCCTGTCCCGTTGGAGGTCCCGCCGTCTACTCTCCTGCCGGGGGTCCTGCCAACCCTGTGTCCTGTACCGTTGGAGGTTCCGCTGGGGGTCCTGCCAACCCCATGTCCTGTCTCGTTGGAGGCCCCGCCGACTACTCTCCTGCCGGGGGTCCTGCCAACCCTTTGTCCTGTCTCGTTGGAGGCCCCGCCGACTACTCTCCTGCCGGGGGTCCTGCCAATCCCATGTCCTGTCCCGTTGGAGGTCCCGCCGTCTACTCTCCTGCCGGGGGTCCTGCCAACCCTTTGTCCTGTCTCGTTGGAGGCCCCGCCGACTACTCTCCTGCCGGGGGTCCTGCCAACCCTGTGTCCTGTCCCGTTGGAGATCCCGCAGACTAGTCTTCTGCCGGGGGTCCTGCCAACCCCATGTCCTGTACTGTTGGAGGTTCCGCTGGGGGTCCTGCCAACCCCATGTCCTGTCCCGTTGGAGGTCCCGCCGTCTACTCTCCTGCCGGGGGTCCTGCCAACCCTTTGTCCTGTCTCGTTGGAGGCCCCGCCGACTACTCTCCTGCCGGGGGTCCTGCCAACCCTGTGTCCTGTCCCGTTGGAGGCCCCGCCGACTACTCTCCTGCCGGGGGTCCTGCCAACCCTTTGTCCTGTCTCGTTGGAGGTCCCGTCGTCTACTCTCCTGCCGGGGGTCCTGCCAACCCTTTGTCCTGTCTCGTTGGAGGTCCCGTCGTCTACTCTCCTGCCGGCCCCATGTCCTGTCCCGTTGGGGGTCTTGCCAACTCCTTGTCCTCTTCCGTGGGGTATCTTGCCGACACCTGTCCCACCGGTTCCTGTCCAGTCGACACCGGCTCCTGCCTGGCCTCCGGAGCTGTCTGGTCTTCGCCCTCATGCTCGGCCCCCTGAGTTCGCCCGCTGTGGCCTTCGCCCCTCCATGGTCTCTGCCTTGCCCCCGGGCCGTCCACCTGAGTTCCCCACCTTGGATTCTGCCTTGCCCCCGGGCCGTCCGCCCGAGTTCCCCACATTAGACTCTGCCTTGCCCCCGGGCCGTCCGCCCGAATCCCCCTTTTTTGAACTCTGCCTTGCCCCGGGCCGTCCGCCCGAGATCCCTTCCTGGTCCTCTGCTGTGCCCCTGGGCGGTCAGCTCAGTCCCGTCCTCCGGACCCCCTCCACCCACCCTGGTGGCCTATTGATACGTCCCTCCTCCGGACCCCCTCCACCCACCCTGCTTGAGGTTTTGGACTTTTGTTTGTTTGGGACGTCTGGGATCCGTCCCTTGAGGGGGGGGTACTGTCACGATCTGTCCGTGTTGTGTTTTGTCTGTCTGTTTCTGTCTTTGGTTTCCTGTTTTATTTTGTAAAGTGTTCACCCCCCGTTCCTGCCTGTTGCTTTCTGTCTGTTTTCCCTCCCTGATTTACCCGATTGTGTTCACCTGGTGTCCCTGTGTTTTCTCCTCCCTCCTCACCTGTGTCTTATTTGTGTGATTAGTCTTGTGTGTATTTAAGTTCTGGTTTTTCTGTCTGTCTTTGTCGGGTTGTCTTGTGTTTTGACTTGGTCTGCGGTGAGTGTTCTGGTCTGTATTTGTTAATAGTTGAGCCTTGAAATAAAGGAGTTATTTTTTGTCACTTTAATCTGCATTTGGGTCCTGCTTCCTGCACACACCGTAACACCACATTACTCCTGTTTTGTCTCCATAGTGAGAATAACTTTTTATATCAAGTACGAACAACCAGGTTAGACTACATTACATTTCATTTAGTTTACGTTTTTGTCCAAAGCGACTTAAAATAAGTATTACTGTAATATAAGACTACATATAAGAAACACCCTTATAGCCATTTCAACAAACAAAACATTATCACTTTTGTGAAGGAGGCTTTATCACAGAATGTTTGGCTTTTGCCTCTCACTTTCTGAATAACTTTTGCCTAATAAATCAGAAAATGTGTATATCCCTGCAATGTTTGCAGTATGTAAATGTTATGAGCGCCCCTAAAAGTCGGCACAAGAGTAGACATGCAGAGCCGGACCAAAACAGTAAAGTTCTACACCGCCTGACAGCATGAACAATCATTTAAAACAAGACGTATAGACATGCAAACATGACGCAAGCTCATCCATCATCTATGACTCCCCCCTCCCCACTGAGCTCGGTTTAATGTACATAACTTTGGGCAAGGTTCATAGTTTTAAATATTGTAAATCAAGCAACTGTCGGACTTACGCTCTACAAATACTCACAGTATAAAAAAACACGCTAAACACAAGTCAATCAATATAAACTCACCTTATTATTTTCATGGCTTTATCCTAGCTAACACCAGTGAATGACAATGTTTACAAATTGACAGCTGTATTTACGTTGCTCGTTGTAACGGCAAATGTGAACTCTGCTTTTTGCAAACAATGCCTCTTGTGATAAACTGTAACTATGACGAACATTTGATGACATTAAATAACTTTTACCTTGTAGAGATGTTCTTGGGACAGAACCAGCTTACTCCTCCGATGCGGGAAGAAAAAATGGTAGAACCCCCCCCCCCCCCCTCCTTTGTTTAAAAAAGAAAAAGCTTCACATTTTTAAAAATAAATATATTTTGCAATTTTTTTCTGCTTTACATCTTGTCCATTAAAGTGCCATATTGTTCAGGTTCAATTACGAAACTATTAAAGTACGGGTTTGAGTCTGACCATATTAATTTGTGAATACAATATTTGTAAATAATAATTAGAAGCCGAGTAATCGGCTGCAGAGCAAGCTGCTGACAGTGGGCGGAGTTACAGAGACAAACATAACTTTTTTTTTTCTTTTTTATTGAGTCAGGCACAATGAGTTTACATTTATACAGTCAATATTTTTATTTATTTTTCCCCTTTCCCCCCCCTCCCGGTCCTAGCTAATAAATTACATAACTAACTAAATAAAATAGATACCTGTATAGGTAAAAGTAAAGTAATATAGAAGATAATATTAAAAGAAAATGTATAGATAAGGGAATAAAGAATAGTAACAGTAATACTTGTACCCATATACTCACATATGTATACCCACATGTACACATGCACATACATACACGTACCTACATACATACATGTATACAAAGACAGAACAAATAAATAAAAATAAATAAATAAAAATTAATATAAAAAAAAACAAACAGATAAAAAGAGACACAAGGAAGAAAAAATAAATAAAAATAAAAACATACACATACATTCGTAGTTCCCCCTCTTTCTTCTTAATTTAATGTCTTAAGTTCAGCTATGTAGGCTATCATAGAGCCCCAGACAGATTTAAATAGTTTTGAGGAGCCCCTCAGGTTATATTTAATCTTCTCCAAGTCCAGGTACAACATAAATCTTTAAGCCATAGAGATGCTTGAGGTGGTATAGAAGATTTCCATTCTAGGAGTATTCTTCTACGTCAGTGACCACCAACTGGTGGCCCGCGGGCCACATCCGGCCCGCCAGACATTCTCATCCGGCCCGCACGACGGGGTGACTGTGGCGTTGGCGGAGTGGTTACTGCGTTCGCCCCCCACCCATTTTTATTTTTACAATGTCTCGTGAGTAAGGTGCAGTACCGGAGTCCAACAGAGAGGCAGCAGCTGCGGGACTGTAGACTGCGTACTGCGAAACCTTCCCTTCCTTGAAGAAGAAGAAGTGATTCTTCGTTGTGAAGAGTCTGCTTTGTGTACTCCGCACCACAGCAGCAGCCCTGCTGCGACAGAGTCCAACAGAGAGGCAGGAGCTGCGGGACAGTAGCCTAGAAGCAGGGTTGGGTTGTAACGGAATATATGTAACGGCGTTACGTAATCAGAATACAAAAATCAAGTAGGCTAACTGTATTCAGCTGGCGTTACATTTGAAAAACGAGTAATCTGATTACAGTTACTTTCGTAAACCTGAAGTGAATACATTTTGGAATACTTATTGGAATTATTGGTGGAAAAGTTTCCTCACAAAATGTAATATTCATTACCGGCAGAACTGTGTGCACACTGCACAGCGCTGCAGCGTGTCTGTGAGCGAGAGAGATGCAGCGTGTGTGTGAGGCCCCGCCCCCGCACGCAGTTGAGAGAGAGAGAGATCTCTTTTAAAATATATTGAAAGTTAGAAACGGAGATGGTTAGATAAAATGTGCAAGATAACGTTGATGTAGCATTTCTTTATTGTCGAAATTATGACATTTATAACGGGATAAAATCAAAGTGAATGGCCTGCTGCTGCTGAATGCATGGGGCAAGTGACTGGAACAAGTTTTAAAAGTTATTACATCGTTTCAGATAATAATAATAATAAATAATGATAATTAATAATGATAATTCATTCTATTTAGGAGCGCCTTTCAAAGCACCCAAGGACACCTTACAATTCATAACATATTCTAAGGAAAGGTTTACAGCAGGAGAATGCAGTCCGGGTGATGTTTTTTATGTGGGGTGCCAATGAGAGGGAGCTGTCCAGAATGACACCAAGATGTTGTGTTTGAGTTCTTGATAAGCCATTAAAACAGTAAAACAAGTGTCTCCTGTTTAACAAAACATACCCATCTGTTATGGAAAAAGAAAGTATTCCAAAAGTATTCTACAAGTAACCTGAACACATTACTTTTTTAAGACACGTAACTGTAACTGTATTCTGATTACTTTCAGAGCATGTATTCAGTAATCAGTAACTGATTACATTTACAAAGTAACCCTCCCAACCCTGTGATCCTTCGTTAGCGTGAAGAGTCCCCCCCCCCCCCCCCCCCCCCCCCCCCCCGCTGGCCCGCGATAGTGTCTATTGGATACGTTTTGGCCCTTGGACAAATGTAGTTGGTGATCCCTGTTCTACGTGCTAAGATAGATGCAAAGGCTATACTGTCTTTAGTTTTCCTCTTCAACATTCGGTGGCCAGGTAGTACTCCAAAAATGTCAGTTTCTGCACATGGTGTCAATATCACATCCAAGGCCTCAGTAAGGTGTTTGAAAATGCTTGTCCAGTATCCTTGTAGGCGAGGACAAGACCAAAACATATGAGTCATGTTTTCTGGTGACATGTGACATCTGTTACAGGTGTCCGTAACATTTGGGTATATTTTGGAGAGTTTAGAGTTGGTGTAATAGATACGGTGGACAACTTTTAGTTGTATAAGATTGAGCCTGGCACAGGACGTACTATTGTTCACTCTCGCTAATGCGCCATCGCAGACCTCATCATCTATAGCTTGGACTAGTTCCTCTTCCCAATGTTGTTTGATTTTACCAAGCGATGTTTCTGTGAGACGGGAGACGGAATTGTAAATTCTTGAAATCAGACCTTTTTCGATTGTTAGAGTGTCCAGAATTGAGTCAATTATTGAATCCGGAGGGACATTGGGGAAGGAAGGGTTGTTTAGTTTAACCCAGTTTCGGACCTGGAAGTAGTGAAATAGATGAGTGCTTGGAAGGCAATATTTGTCAGAGAGTTGGCTAAAGCTACCGAAAACATTGTTGATGTAAAGGTCCCTTACTCTGATAAGACCTAATCTCTGCCACATAGAGAAGGCCCCATCAGTGTAAGGGGGGAGAAAGAGATGGTTGTTGCGAATGGGACTATGAATAGAGGATCCACAGAGTCCATGAGCCTTTCTGAATTGGGACCAAATTCTTAGGGTGGAAACAACAATCGGGTTATTCGAATATTGAGTTGGCCGGCTGGGTAATGTAGATGTAAGCAAAGCCAAGAGTGAGGTATTAGGACAGGATTTGGCTTCAAGCTCACACCAACTCAATGTTGGTTCCTTAGTCCATAGAATTACTTTGTGGATATTGGCTGCCCAATAGTAGTGTCTTATATTTGGAAGCGCTAATCCTCCTGTAGATCTATGCCTTTGTAAAAGCTCTTTCCTAATTCTAGGTGTCTTCCCTTGCCATAAAAAAGAGGAGATTAGTTTGTCTATTTTACGAAAAAGTGATTTTGGTAGGAAGACTGGCAGATATTAAAAGATGTACAGAAAGCGAGGGAGAACGTTCATTTTGATACAGTTTACCCTCCCAGCGATAGTTAAATGTAAATTATTCCACCTTTCCAAATCATATTTGAGCTTGTCAATTAGTGGTGGGACGTTATCTTTGTAAAGGTCTGAGAGTTTTCCACTTATATTCACGCCTAAATACTTAAAATTACTCCTAGAAATCTTGAAGGTGAAGAGTCTATCGGGGATCTGAAGGGCCAGGTCATTTACGGGGAAACACTCACTCTTGGAAAAGTTTAGCTTGTACCCTGAGAAGGTTCCGAATCGGGTTAACAGATCTATTATCTGAGGAATGGTAGATATAGGGTTAGAAATGAACAATAGTAAATTGTCAGCGTATAACGAGAGTATGTGTTCAGAGCCATATCTGGTAAATCCTTGTGTAAAGCTGGCCGATTTAAACGCAATTGACTTTTTTCTTATTTCTTAACATGATTGAGACTTATGGAACGTACACCCCTCAAGATTAATATAGTTCTACATGATTGATTCATGTTTCGATGAGAAACATGAATAAATTATGTTTCATATATTAAATGCATATTTGCAAATTGAACAACCCCACTTTCCCCTTTTTTTCAGTGTGTGGGGGGGGGGGGGGGAACTTGATCCGGACCATTGACCTTGTATAAAATTCACAAGTGGACCTTTATATGAATATGACTGAGTTTAATGGTGGAGGTATACACACATATTGATAGATGTCTTGTAATGCACTGTTGAGGAACCTGTGACCCAGGTTTTTCATCTCCGACCTTGTCAGGTATTGAACAATCAATAAATAAAGAACACAGAATTATTAAATATAAAACACAGAATTTGTGTGATTATACTAAATGATTTACAAATAAACACCACTGCATATTTACAACTGTTACACATGCTGATGTAACGCAAATGTTTCCAACTTGGGATCAATAAAGTATATCTTATCTCTTTCGACTCCACTTCGAGCGATATAATTACTAACAAAGCACTTATATACTAATAAAGGACTGGCTTATCTAAAGCCAGTTGAGTAGCACTTGAAATGTTTTAGCTCTATGAAACCTGATGTAATTACGTATATGATTCTGTTTTCTTCAAGTTTGTATCTTGTTGGTCGAACGCACTTATTGTAAGTCGCTTTGGATAAAAGCGTCAGCTAAATGCAATGTAATGTAATGTAAGATGATCGATGGCTATGCCATATTTGCCTCTGAACCTTGACAAGTGCATGTTTCAGGCTTATCAATTAACAACAGGAGGGGTCACAGACATAAGACCAGCTGTTAAATAAAGCTCTTCTGACCTTAGCTGTCATGTGGGTATATTAATGCTGCCCATTATGGGTACAAGCAATTTTCACCCATTTATTAATTATATGTTTTAAATTTGAGTGTTTCCTATCCCCTAAACCTCCAGGGATGTACACAGTTTAATACTGGCAACTTCTTATTATGGGAAATACGAAAACGTCTTTTAAAACTACAATTCCCAGTAGAGACGTGCCATAGAGCATGTTGCAAAACACACAATAGCTAGCATGTGTAGTTCTGGGGACGGGGTGGGGGAGGGGGGGACAAGGTGGACCCGTTGAAATCCAGTTTTGGACAGTCTGCCGTGGTTCCATCCCATTTCAAAGAGCTGTTCGACGCTCGGCGTAACCCTCGGCGCACACTCAAACATCCAATCACAGAGCTTGACGGGGTTTGTCAAGCGAAGCGGAGAGAATACTTACTTCCAGGTGTAAAATTCTCTAAAGCAACTACGATGAGCTGCTCCGACCCTCGGTCCTGAAGGACTCCAACTTGTGTTTATTAATCAAACAAATAAATTAACACAAGGATAAGTATGTGTTATTGTTTAGTAAATAACAGTGTGTGGTTTAGAAAATAATACAAAATTAGAAGGAAAAAACGATGAAACAATACAGATTTCAGTATTCTGAGCCCCTACTCTCCCCATAACTGACGGCAACAAAAGTCCTACATTATTCAATTAAAATAAAGAAGTAAAAACAATAAGGGTGGCTTGATATTGAGTAAGAAAAAGGTTGATAAACGCTGTGAGCATGGATCTGCGGAGAGCATTTCGCCGCGATCCCAACTCCTCTATTACCAACATTCAGGGAGCTCTATGCAAGTCAATGGGACGCCCTGCCCGTTGAAAACTGACTTCCAAGGGGTACCCTGTACGTAATAGAGTGATGGGGAGGGTCCCTGACCATCCGTCAATATGTGACGGGTTGGGAATGAGAACGTGTTGAATCAGCTCCTCTACCACAACCATCAGCAACAAGTGGACATGGAGAATTAAATGAACTACATGTTGCTAAATCCACCACGGGGCATAAACAGAAGGGCAACCATGGCAACCATGCTCGGGGGTCTTCTTCGCTGCTTTTGGTGTATTTTGTGGCGAAAGTACAGCGCCACTTACAGGCCCGGCATATGTACTACAGCGTCTCCAGCAATCCCGAGCGGTCTCGTGTGAACGGAAGACTTTTTTGATATCGTATTCGGTATGTTTACGTTTCGTATGCGTTTGCGTGTAATTGGGTTCTCAGATGGTCTCTCTCTCTCTCGCGCTGATAGACAGACTTTGACGATTGCTTCCCTGAAGTTACCACCAATCTCAGCACGGCCTAAACTGGGCGAGGAGCATGCTCATCCTTGACTTCATCCTCCTCCATCTTCCCTCTCCCCATTCTGCTCTGTGACTGGGTCACATCATGGCAGAGTTGCTGGCCTTGTGTGAGGAAATTTACAGCCCGATGCAACCATCTGTTATGTAGCAAACGCATTATGTTCCAGCTCCTTCACCTTCTCCAACGCGCTGCTTTGTATTGTTAATGCGCTATTAGCATTCATGAAGGTATTTACATGCATTCACAAGCCATGCTGCTGGTATTTATAACCCACATTGGACACAGCAAAAAGTTATGGCATTCTAGCAAGTTATGATGGCTCTCCTTAAAAAGGACCATCCACCAAATAACTCTCCTGCAATGTGAAAAACATGAGCGTTGAACTTTGCATTAGCAATTCTCTTCTTTCTGTTTTTGATTGGCAGTGGAAGAAAGTACATTTACTACATTTCGGAGGGAAATATTTGAAATATTCCAATAATTAGTAGCGAACAACCGTTATAGTTTGTGACTTAACAAAAAACAATTCATTGGGGCACATTGTCATAATTAAGATGTTTTGAGTTTACTAGCAGTTGCCATTTCACATTTTTGGGAAATTCCCATTTAAATATTAGTTTGATGCCAAAATATTTTGATATTTCACAAAACAATGGAAAAATGTCATCGTAAAAATTAATGCAAATGTAGGTGGATTCCCTCTTAAATCTATCGTCACACGACTCTTAAGATTCAGTGTGTGACCCTTTAGAGGGGACGTTTATTTACCGCGATATTCGGTATATCGTTACATCCCTAGCCGGTAGCATATCCCGCATGAGCTCAGCCCCCTCCTTTTCTAACCCTAACCCTTTTTTTAAGCGTTATACCCCAAATCAGCATATGTACTACAGCATATCCAGCGGGTCAAGCGGTCTCGTGTGGACGGAAACGTTTATTGAGCTGATTGTGTGTGAACGGAATACTTTTTTGATGTCGAATTCGTTTCCGTTCCCGTGTAAATGGGGCCTTATTCTCCCAGTAGGTCATGACAGTGTGACAGTAACTAGGACACTAAAACTAAAGCAGTGAAATGGAATTCAGCCATGAATTATTTAATTATTTACACCTGTTCTTTCCAATTGGCTTTGTTTTATCTTACCTTTTTTAGTCCACACCATGTATATTGATTATGTAAAGTTGCTATCCTATATCATAATTATGTAGCCTAGTATCACTTCTGATTATACCAGTTTTACAACTCTAAATGTGCATTGGATCGTGTTTGGGACTTCTAAAAGATTGAAATATGAATGTACACAGCTGTAATTCTCAAAATCCAGTCGTTAAACATTAACGTCGTTTTCAAAGGATGGTAAACATCCTCCAGTTTGTTAACAGCTTGTAAGGGAACAGTGTTAAATATTTGACCAATAGTCCTGAACATTATGGAGAGATGAATGACTTTGGCCCGCTGGCATTTAGCGGGATCCTCCTCTGTATTCTGGAGACGTTTCCTCTTTCTTCAAGGCCTTCGGTGGCTGATATTCTGCTGGGCAGCAAGCTAATACGACCATGGTAGCTTTTACTGCCACATCTATTACAGTGACTATCTAATATGTCCTCCTGACTAAACAACAATGGTGGCTGGTGGAGGATTCTACAGGCCCGGCTGCAGTCGAGGTGGACGGCAGTCACATGTACGGAGGAATGTCGGAGTACAAGCATGAGTATTTCATTGGGTCATTACTGGGTCCCATTGTCATTATTTTTCGTCACCATTAAAGGCTTATTGCCTCTTTTTTAATTAAGCAAGTTTCTTAATTAGATTTGCAGCATTCAGGCCTACAAACGGCCTGTCGAGGTAATGAAGTAAACGCCCAGGTTTATGGAGAGAGTGGATCAAATGAGTGTGTGTGCATGTGTGTGTAGGGGGATGGCGGGTTCCTGCTCTAGAGTGATGGTGATCGTGGCTTATTGTGTTGCACAGTGATAAATGCACTTGCAAGGCGATGGCCCCCGAAAAAAGCTTTACAGCAAGGAAAATAGTTTTTTCCTATTAGTCACCATTGACATCCTATTTTAGTGCGGCTTGATCTAGTTAGTGATGCTGCAGTCAGACATTTGGCTGCCAAACATTAGCCTCATCTCTGCGAGGCATCACACGCCGCCTCACAATGAGGACGTGCCCTGAACGCCAACAACCCGCCGTCACAAATGGAAGGACAGAACCTATCCGTTTTTGTGAAATGTTTTGTGCGCTTGCATCTTTTAGCAGGGTAATTCACGGTGCACGTCAATACATCATAGGCCTCTCTAAATTGAGCTTTGAAACACAAAAGGAAGGGCAAACAAGATGGACACAGAAATCAATCTCCCGCCTGATAACACAGAGCGAACGCACATGCTGCCGCTCAGACAATTGACAAGGAGTCGGCATACGGCAGTATCTGTCTATCTGCCTGTGATGTCCTCCGAAAACAATCGTCTCTGACACGCCATACACGAGGCGCGAGGCAGGAAAAAGATAAGGCTATTTAGTCCTGGCCAAGCTTAAAGAATACCATACATGAATTGCCTCACAGAAATGGAAAGAAGTGAAAGAAGAAAAGACAATCGATGTGGAAATTTGGGAGAAAATACCTCACGCTCAAAACCTTCGCAGCAAATAGAAAGAGTATTCCCAGTGTTTTGCTTTTTTTGCATCAACTGTGCACTTTTATTTAATATATCTTTTTAAACTCAGATTAAACAAGGGAAGTCTGAAGCACCATAATGTCCACTTGCCTTTGTCTCTGTTGGTGAGAGAGAGGAGGGATGGCATGTTGAGAGCAGTGGCCATGTTTCTCTCGCTGTAGTGCAGACTTCATCTCAGCCCTGCCTCTGAGCCACTATTGATCTGAAGCACATTAGTTCTGCACTAGGGGACTAAACAAGGCCTACAGAGCTCTGCCACAATCACACAGCAGGCTAAAGATAGGCTTTTGGCTGGAGACCTCAGCAGAAAAGACTGGAGCAAAAGCACAAACACATGCAGGTCTGCTTAGGTCAGGCTCGCTAGTTACATGTATGGCCAATACCAATGTTGATATTGAACACAAGTTACTTCAAGATATGGTACATTTTTACAGTGCAGGCATCATTCAATTTCTTAAAACTTTCTTTAACTGCAATGATCTAAACCACATATTTGTAGCAAACAAAAGATTATGCCACTTCTTAGCGACCGCCTTTTTAAAGATATGTACTGATGGATTTTATGTGATAAAACAACCTGTTAGAATCTCTTAAGCTTGTGTTAACCACAAACTTAATTTCAGGCATCTAACCAAAAACCCATTGACTGCAAGAGACAAGAACTGGAATCTGGAAGGCAGTGCAGATGCCAAGATCCATTTAAATATTAGTTTGACGGCAACATATTTTTATATTTCGCAAAACAATGGAAAACATTTCATCATAAAAATTAATGCAAATGTAGGTGGATCCCCTCTTAAATCCATCATCTCACGACTCTTAAGATTCAGTGTGTGACCCTTTAGACGGGTGCGACCCCCTAGAAAACACTGGAAATCGGCTTGCTGTTCATAAAGATGTTCAAAATAGCTCAACATCAAGCAGATTTACCTGTAAAAGGTGGCATATACTTTGATGCATCAGAATTATTCATCTTTTGACATTATAAAACAATCAGCCACAGGGACCACAAAAGTACATTTTGTTTTAATACTTAAAGTGTTTTGCTTTATAACACTTCTGCAAATTCCTTAAGTAAGACTGTGAAGGCAGGATTTTAACTTATATTGGGCATTTTTAAATTGTTTTATTGATACTTAAGTAAATGTCTTCTTTCGGCCACTGATGACTTGCTAATTTCAAGTTTGCCATATTTAAAAAAAAAACCTGAATCCATTCATTTTGATTTAGACTACAGTATGTGGCCTTTGCAAAACAGCAGCCTTGTTGTGAATGTTCAAATAAGGTGAAAGTAAGAAGATTCATCCCATTAAACAAACTGTGTTTGATGATATGTACTGATGGATTTTATGTGATAAAACAACCTGTTAGAATCTCTTAAGCTTGTGTTAACCACAAACTTAATTTCAGGCATCTAACCAAAAACCCATTGACTGCAAGAGACAAGAACTGAAATTACCAAAATGCTTTCTCATTACCTGGTTTAGGGACTAGTTCCTGCAGCACTCCATTGGTTGTTTTGGCCAACAAAAGGCTTTGGAAGGGTCAAAAGGCCTTGGACTTCGATATTGGAGGTTAGTTGTCCTACTTATGGTTAACAATGGTTTCTTTTAACCATGATCACGATCATTCACAATACCCATGTAGTGTTTGATTCAAACAGTCACCACAGCAGTGTCCAATCAAGAAAACCTTTTATTTTTCTAACAGTAATTTTGAAGATACTGACAAATGATTTTGATGAGCCATTAAGGATGTCAGAAAAGGCTTTTGTATTGTTCTCAAAGGTAGTTACTCAAGATATTGTTTTGTCTTAATTGAGGATTGTTCAGCCCAGCCAGGAGATTGAAATGTATGTAATGTTGTTGAAAGAAAACAATACAGGCTTGTGTTGATTGCGCTCTCATTTAAGGCGAGACACGGCAGGCAAAAACATCGTTTTTCAAGTACTGGTCAATTTTGAGATTTTGTGCTATTTTGATTCCATAACATGTTTTCTTTCAGGCTTTTGGAAGGAAAACGTACAAAATACACATTTAAGTGTTTATTTTACTATAGTTTGTCTATTTGCGTCTGTAGATTTCTCCTAAATTCACCAAAAGTTAGCATTCTAACGTAACATAAAGTACCGCGACCGCTGTGTGCACCATGTCAACAGAGGTATCGTTGGAAAGCTCCGTCTCTCCTGCACAATCTCATCGGATCCAAATATGGTCATTTCCTTTGTATCAGCAACCAATCGTGAAAGCACAAAGGAGTCTTAAACCAAGAAACGAAATCTCATTGGCTGGTGTCAATTTCTGACAACGTGATTCGTTCAGATGCGTCACGTGGTGTGCTAAAACACTTCCTGTTTAGCTTTCCGCTAGAAATTGAAATCTCAAAATCGCAAAAGAACGGCGAAAAAAACGTTCACAGAGAAGACGACAACAATTGTCTCTTGCACGAAGCAAGGTTATACAAAACACAAATGACCCCGAACATGAAACACCTTCACGGAGTGCGTCGATGCGCGAGCTGTCATCCAGAGAACAGGAGGGTTTAGCTAGCGTCTCACTGCAATCTTTAAAGGTCCTTTTCTCAAAATGAGTTTTTTCTCCTACTCTGAGTTCGAAATTTCAACTTCAGAAGCACGTAGAGACACCAAACCTTCCAGTTATATTCCTATCAATATTATGAAGGCTTTTACAGAAGGGTTTGTTCATATATAATTCATAGCCTGAATTATACAACATTGTATACCTAAAAACATGGCAAAAATGGATATTTTAGGGCTGTTGACAGTATTTTCTGATTTATTGAGTGATAAAAAGAGATATCCAATATCCCTTCTGTAAAAGCCTTAGATACTAATATGACTACAAAATGAAACAAGAATTTGGAACCTGGCTTTATCCAAAGTTCAGATTTCGATTCCTGAAATGTGTTAAAATATGTGCATATTTAATGAGATAATGGCTAATTTGCATATTTAAACATGCTATTTCAGAAAACTTGTAATACAAAAGACAATTGCCTTATTGTAAGACATTAACTGGAGAAATTTCTAGCTGATACCTTTAAGTTAAAAAAATTACCCTATTCACCTGGGGTGTCTCGCCTTAAACAAAGCAAACAAAGCTTTGCATAAAGAAGCCATTTGAGGTGAAAAGGTTCCATCAATATTTTTTGGAGTTACGGTTGCCTCAGACTGTAAAGGGTTGCAAACAATTATCATTCCTGCATTGACAAAAACACAAAAATAAGATGTTTACTTTAGTCATATACTTCATTACGTATATTCATGCTGCTGTGCCTGGTTCACATGTCACTGTCTCCTTACTGCAGGAGACTGAATGTCACAGGTGATGTTGTGAGATGTTCACAATGTGCAGAGATTTTCCAGACTGGATGCTTGAACTCAGCCTCGGATTTTGAGAGTAGGGATGTCTTCCAGAGCCAGATTCCCTTAGTGCCCCTAGAGAGAGACCTGACAGAGAAAAGCCATAAGACAAGCTTCAAAGGACACACCAAGATTGCCTGCCTCTCCTCCACCACATCATCCTTTCTCCCCCCCCCCCTTCCTCATCTCCCCTCCTTCTCCTCCTGGGTACATTTGCCAGCCATTCCCTTGAGGGGCTCTAAGATTGCCTCCAGTTGGATGGACTGTCAGCGTCCAGGGGGCTCTCCTCCCCAGACGGCCCCAGCACTGTGCCCGCATCTCTCTGATTTGCCTCACCAGCTAAAGCCCCGGGCCTGCAACCTCGCTGTGTGCCATCTGTGCCCGGCGGAAACCCGGGCTGGAGCACTCCCTCTCTGGGTAATCTTCCCGCCGGAGCCCCTTTGATCAGAGTCGATAAACCAGGCATGGCTACAGGGAGGCCTGCTGCACCAAGCAGCCACCCTGGAGAACCATCGAGCGGGTTAGAGTAACACAAGCTGGATTGAAATGGACATTTTATTTAACCCATAATTGGAACAAAAGTTAACCATGGTTTATTGGGACCTTTCGTACTGAACTTACTACATGAAAACCTTCCCATGAAACTGTTTCTTCTGTGTACTTCAGGTATTTCTAAAAATGCCTCATTTCAGAAAAAGCTATCATAACCTGGGACTTTATCTTTCAACCGATTACCATAACACATTTCCTGCTAGGCTACTTTGTTTTTCTTTCAACATTTTGTTGCAGGATTTCACACAGAAGTAAATAAAAGCAGGATTCTTGTTTCGACACTACAGCCGTGGACGTTGTTGAATGAAATTATCATGCTAACATTATGTATTAGCTTTAGCTAGCAGGGTAAGCTAATGCTATTAGACTGATGATCTGGAACACTACAATACTTTTTAAAACATGAAGCCTTGACAAATGACAAAGCTACAGTAAGCTATCTTTATATCAACTCCATTAAAGCAGCCCTGGAGTTATATTTTAGCTTTAGTGCCCCTTATAATAAAGAGATTTCTTGACTTTTCAAAGAGATTGAAGATTAAATATAATGAGGCAGAAATGTTGTATAAACCTATCCAAAACAAGTTAAGAGCAGGACAGAGCCACTAGCTAAATACTCCTTATTTTAAGGCATGTTACAGTGTAATTGAACAGGTGTACTGTACACATTTAGGCAAGCATTAATATACATTTGTTTGAGTTTTTTTCTTGAAACGATTAAGGTTTATACCAATCCTGAGATTTCATGAAGTAATTTCTACTGCAAATTGTGATTTCCCAGTGTGTTTCTCCTTCACATCCCTACTCTGCGACGTGGGTGGCAGCGACAGCGTCTCTCTCTCACATCAGCTTCATCCCTGCTCTCTTCCATCAACGTTTTCCATGTGGTTGGAGATGATCAGAGGACTGGAGAGGATTTGATGAGAAGAGAGAAGGCAGTGCAGATGCCAAGATACTGCATGTGATCTGAGGGCTCACAGCTTTTTCATGCATCTTACATTTTCCCTCCAAGGAATCACAAAAAAATGGAAAGAAGATCCAGGCTTGGGTTTGTTTTACACCCTCCCACTCAAATGAAAATATTCATTATGTCCTTCCTCGGAAATAAAGAGGCTGAGGGGGTCGAGGAGAGTCGGGAGGCGGGCAGACAGAGAGACAGGCAGGCAGGAGGAGAGTAAGAAGAGTTACAGTAGTTTGTCTCCATATGCGTGTGTTTATCTGCCTTAACATTCCGCAGTTACCAAACATGATCAGAGAACATCAGTATGCTGGCAAATAATGGCCATATTATGGAGCAGCAGGCAACATTAGGTGATAATGTATTATGCTGGGTGGGTACATTAGTTTGTCAGTAAGGCACGCTTTTAGTGCTGGCAGGTTTTTCAGTGATGTAATATGAGAACCAAATGAGAGTTATAATCACTGTGCGGGCCAAAGGAGGGGAAATGCATCACCATCACCGACGGATGCCTGGGATTTCTAATCGCTCATTCTGACAAATTGAGAATTATTTACATCTACCCGCTGTTCTTTGTGCAAAAGGGTCAACGTGACCTATCTTCAACCAAATAGAGGGAGTGAAAGAAGATGGCATTAATATTGTTCTTGTTTAGGTGGTTGCTTGGTTACAACTGGACAAATCATTTGAGGTTAATTCTTAAAGGTTCTATATACAGCATGAAGAGCAGAAGCAACAACTGAAAAGATATACTGGAGTAAGGCATCCTGAGCAGAGAATGAAGTCACTCTTCCTCAGTGTTTTGAAACTCCTCTACCTGCGTTCTTAGCACTGTTAGCTGCTAGTCACAGGCGTCATGACGAAAGGTTGCCCAACAAAGAAATAGTCATTCCAAAAGATCTATGGAGGCAGAGAAAATACAACCATTTTTGACGTCCTTTCGCCGATATGACATTACTTAGGTAGTATTCAGAGACAAAGAGACTACAGCTTGCTAGAGACTCTGGCTATACTTTGACCTATATGCTAACTTCTTCATGATGACATGCTAACTGTTATAATGCTAACCTTCTGATGTTTCTCAGGAATATTGGTTAAGCCTGTTGGCCATCATTGTTTAGCATGTTAGAAGGCTAATTAGTGTTAAAAACAAAATAGACTTACACTGAGGCTGATGTGATCAGTTGTTCAGGTATTTGGTCAATAAATACAAAATTGAAATAATGGTGCAGGTTGGAAGGTGAAGGGATTGCAGAAATGATTCCAATTTATCCAGAAGGACTATCCTGAAAATGATTGTTTGTACAAAATGTCATGGCTAAAATGTATAATATGCTGGACTTCCCAGTCATACTTTCTTGTGAAATAAATCTGGAAATCACAGAAAGCATAAAGTGCAAAGGCTGCAGTTTTAACAGTAAAAAAGTGTTGCAGGATTATGTAATATGTACTTTCTTTGTTTTTCTATATTCTCTGTCTCCCGAGCAATACAACAATTTGCCTGCCTTTCATGATGGGATTTTTTCTTTTTCTTCAGCATATTTCTAACCCTGAATAGAAACTAGCAAGTACATAAAATAAATCAATCACTGCGCTTTTTCACATGAATAAATAGCTTTTTTTTTCTGCAAGTGAGTTCACCACAATAGCCAAGGACACTGGACTCTGAGTGAAGACTGACAGAACAACTTGTTTTCTATTGAAGCCGACTATCGCCTTGGAAAAATAAATCATTGACAGGTGATTGTCTTTCTCTTTCTAGTGGACAATGAGGCGGATAGAGTGTCACAAACAAGTTCCTGAGACATGTTTTGAGATCAGACGAGGGAGAAAAGGGACAGGTCTCAATACAAGAGGAAAATGTTGTCCGTCTCAATGGGGAAGTTGGAAAGTCGTGACCCTTGAATGTTTTAGAAGACGGACTAGTCACCTCTGGAATCGACTGTCCTGTCCCACAGTCTCACGATGCCTTTATTGATAAATTTTTAGCGATGGGCATCACCGTCAGTGCTCTAAGCTACTCCACAATCTCTCAAACGCCACCTCCGCCCCCAAATCCTATCCACATCATCCTTCAATCTTCATCCTCCTGCTCCCCCGGCTTATCGATTTTCTATTTTCCCTTTTCTCCCCCTCCTCCCTTCTGTCCTCCAGCTCTCTCCATCTTCTCAAACACACTTCCAACAGTTCAGTGTGCCTCTTTGAGGTTTTTATTCGGTCTTTTTTCTCCTCTCTCTCTCTCTCTTTCACCCTCTTTCTCAATCTGGTCAGAGTTTCTCCTCTTTGACAAGGTCAAAGCCCCAGCCGGCCCCGGAGCTGCTTAAGGTTCGTAAATGGAGATGTAATGTAATAGAGTGGTCGGGTAATATAATCTATGAGGGCTGGGTCTGATCTTGTTAGAGACGGACGGACTGGAATGGCTCCATCGGGGTCCTGAGCCATCAGCGTCCTGGATGGAGGCTTAGTTTAAGACTTTCATGCCAAGATATATGGAGAAACTATTTCAGGTATGACAATGTTTCATACATTTTAGTCATATGATGAAAACTGTAAAACATAGACATTGTTACAGCGGGATTATTATATTTTGAGGGGGTTATAATAAGAGAGTACAGATAGTGTAGTATAAAAAGGACAAAGCTTCATACGAAGGTCTGCTTTTAATGACCCATGTGAAACCAAAAGTTAATGTTGAATAGTTACGTGCTTAATTTTTTAAGCGATTTATTTAGTATGAAAGATGCCTTTTTTTACTATTGAAAGGCATTTTGTTATGATTAAAAAGATTTCCTAAATTATCATTAGTCAAGGCAAGGCAATTTTATTTATATAGCACTTTTCAGCACGTGGCGATTCAAAGTGCTTTACAGATTAAAAGTAAACGACATTTAAAGAACTTATTTTGTATTGTTAAGGTAGTTGTAAGATGTGTGAGTATTTTTATGGTGTTGTGAACTTGTTAAGACATGTATGGTATTGTGTCAATGACAATGTTGTGCTTCAATCCTTGTCATTGCTGATCAGTTTATCAAAGCTCTCCCTTTCCTCCTCACCCCAACAATACCTGCTTGCAGACCTGTTCCTCCCCCCCCCCCCCCCACCTCATCAGCCTGCCTGTGCATGTGCTTCACTCTTGCCACACTCATGTGACCCATTCTCTGATGAGCCTTATAGTCCTGGTGGTCCAGCCGTCGTTTGCTGATCACTAAGCTGTTGCTGCACTGGCTCTGAATCCTCCTTTCATCTCTTTCTTTCTGTCATCAGTTTGGACCCCATGACACATGAATAATGTTTCATTTAAGCTGTTAAAAGCATATTTACTCATGAACTTCTTCATAGCATTTGAACTTAGCTCCTGTTGTCAATGGTATTTTCTTTTTCTGTCTCCTGGCGGTGTTGCCTCTATGGAAACAACCAGGTTGAAATAACAATGAGAACCTTTTAATCATGAAGTACTTCACTGTTTCATTTGTGTTGCATACCTACCTTTATTCGCTCACTTAAACTATTCACAGCAAATGTTACATTTTTGACCTGGAATTTTCAATAATTAGTTAAATTCAATTAATGAATTCTCTTTGATATGGATTTCATCTCCTTACAAAGCAAACCGAGACCGAGCAAATAGGAAAACCATAAACCTGACCTTAAACTCGGACCTCAAAACACTGAGGTCTTTGAAATGGCTAACTCTAACTATGGATATTTTTCTTTTTCATCTATTTCTCTGATACATTCCTCTCAAATGAATTGTAACAAAAACAGGAATCCAATACAGAAGCTGAATGCAAAAGAAAGTCCAACAGTATGTTGAGACAATGCAGTATTTTTCAAAAGGAATTCTGTGCCTGAAAAAAATTCTTGACATGTTGGAAAAAAGTTCCCAAGGTTTTGAACACATTTGTTTTTAGTAGGAAGATGCCAGCCAATGATTCAACGTCCACAAAAAAAGGCTTTGGATAACTTCTTACACTGTATGTCCCAGCCCTGTAGCCTTGTTAAACTAGTGTCCCGTCCCAGGATGGATCGCTGGTAGTCGCTCTGTCCCATCAGGGGTGACCTTCAGTGGGACGCTGATGCAGTGGGATATCTCCCTGCTTGGCAGCACCAGACAGGCCACCGCTAAGGCAAGGACACAACCGCTGTGGATCTATCACCCAAACGAACGGCCACTTCCTGGTGAAGCGACGGTGGAATACATCAAACTCCAACACAACAGCAGGTCACTGCTGCAGGTGCTCTGCCCACCGACTCTCTTCACACAAAGGAACAAAGGTGCGGCAATCCAAAAAAAGTGTGTAATTTGCGGAAATAGGGGGAGGATACATTACTACACAACAATAAGCAAAAGGAAGTAAGAGGGATTGTTATAAAACCAACTTACGTATGAAATACATTTGCAACTAAGAAGGACGTTTGTTGTAAAACCCAATACAACTTTTTCCTAACTTTAACTCATTAACAAAATCTTTACTCACGATTACCAATGCCAAACATGTTTAAAAAGGAATTTCTTAAAGACAAATGACACACACAATCTTGAATTCTGTTATATATGCTGGTGACACAGCATATGATATGATAGACATGGATCAACATAGTATTCAAACTTTACTTTTTTTTCAAACTATTTTCTGTCTTTTTTGCTGACAAAACATATGTATATAAAGTTTGTAGAAAATGGTTAGGATGGTCAAATATTGGCAGTGACAATGGTTCACAGATACAAATCGAGTGAAAATAAGGAATGGAGAGTCAACTCAAACGTTTTTTTACAATTCCATTACCTATTTCATTTCATTGGCCAACTGCAAGTACCCCCTGCATTTGTGTTGTATTTTCATTGTGGGACAAAAGTAGGTCCATCAACACCACACTCAAAAAACAAGAGATTGTAGCATGCATACTGGCATTTTTAAGTATACTTCAATTTTGTATTTGCTACTATTCATTGTTAGTGTGTGTGGTGAACCATGATGAGCAATTCAGGTAACAATGAGGCATTAAAGACAGGTATGTACACACACAGCCAAAACAGGATTCCTGCGACCCCGATGCGTGTGTTCCCTCAGTTAGCTTTGCAGGCTTTTGGTTCAGCCGGTGTTTGATAAACTTCCCTTGACGCCTCGTATGAATAATGATGGTTAACAGAATTGAATTAAGGTTAAGAAAGACATGGCTGCGGAAAGAGAGGCGGTCAGAGGGGAGGGGGCAGCGCTGGGTTGAAGGTAGCAAGTGCGGTAAATAACTTCTTTGAGGAAATATAGACAGCCCCTCCTCTGCGCCCTCTCCGCCATGCCAAGTAATTACTCGCCCCGGCCTCCTGTAATAATTCCTATTACAAGCAGAACGGAAGAGTCGGTAACTCAGCACGCAGGACAAGGTGAAGGCAAGGCCACGGAGCAGTGGATCAATATTTCATTTACTCACCCTGCTTCACCATCCCGGTCCTGGATCAAATTTACCAACAAAGCGGACGGAGGTAGAGAGAGAACGAGAAAGAAGGAAGAAGAAAAGAATAAAGAAACAAGGTCCATTGAAAACAACGACACAAGGCCTTTAATTTCCTCTGGGTTTTGGTAGGAGGAGGGAGGGAAACATGGGCTCTGGAGATGGTGCTTGTGGAGGTCAGATGTGTGTGTTGTTGTGTGTGCACCAATTTGATGCTACCACAAGGTCGTCAATCACAGATAAGTCATCAGAGAAAAGAATGTTGGAAATAACGGACAAAAACAAACATTTGTGTCCTTCTGCTTGAAAAGCAATTGCTTTTTTCTAATTTGATTGACATTAAGCGTTAGAACAACCTCTTATATACGAAGTATTTACTAACTAAAGTGTATACTAGTGTAGAACTGCTGAACTGAGTGTCTGTTTGATACTCAGCTGTGTGGTCTGCATTGACTAGCCTATCACTTAGTGAGGGTTCATGTGGCATGAGCAGTTTATTCAGTCAGATTAACCTGCTTTTCAAGCTGATCCCACCTCTAACCAACTGGAGCATGCCGCGTAAAAGAAATCTTGTTAGAGAAGTGGTTATTTCTTCTGAAGCTCCTTTTAAAGCTGCAATAATCAATATTTGTATTTGTATATATGTTTAAAACGACTATGTATGATGTGTAAGGTGTATCTCACAGTGACACATCCTCAATGAGTTATCTCCCCTACTCTGCAGCTCGCCTCAGATCTCCGGAGCGCTTTAATGATGATCGGGTTTTACGGCTCATTTATTTTGGTGGTTCAGCTCTGATTAACCCACTGTATGCTCCCTGTCAAATCTACCAGATATTTTCTATAAAGGCAATACATGTGAGATAATCTCCTAAATGAAGTATTGTTTGTATACTTTTCTTTGATTTTCTGCATGCCTAGATACAACAAGACTGAAGTATGAAGATATGTTGTTGTATTTTACATTTCAAGACCAGACTGTCCTTGCATTAATAACAACCATTATTATGTTGAAATGTGTTTAAGTTATATGTATCTTTGTTACCCAACCCTAACCAAACCCATGATAGATCAGAAAGGGATTCTCTTTTCTTTTTTAAACAATTTGCATGATTTGTTTGAATAATCCATTAAAGAAATATTCAATCCTCAAAATGATCATTTGTATATAAATTGCTCTATATGTTTTACCTCTAGCCTTGAGACATTCCAAAAACAGAAAAGTAAATGTATAGTTTGCAAACTCCCACAAAACTTGTGCAGAAGAATCCAAGTCTTATTTATCAGTTGGTATGACTTACCAAACTCATTTTTGAAACGTGCAAACAGTCCTTGAATGGACGAGTAACGCACCCGCACGAAGTTGAGGCTGTTTACTTCAATACAATACAAATATGTTGTTTTAAAACTATTTTGTATCTCATTAATGCATTGTTTTTATGAATCTGTTATTCTATTATGTTTATTTATTGTGTTCCTCTCTGTTGTCTTATTATTATTTGTTAATGATCATGTAAAGCACTTTGAATTGCCTCTGCGTCTGAAATGTGCTATAAATAAACGTGCCTTACCTTACATCAAGGTTTTTCTTCGTTTTTGATTGTTTAGTCACAGTAAAACTATTTTCTTACATGAATTCAAGGTAGCGCAGGGTAAGTAGTTGAGATAGAAATAGTCCTTTTAGGGATTTGGGAAGGCAGACTTCAATTTTTCTAAAATACTGCAGATGTTTGTGTCAGTATTTTGAAATCTGATCTGAGAAAATCTGAATTAGCCTTAATGCCCTGCAGGCTGACCGCAGCTGTGTGTAAAAAATATTCCATGCCGACATTGTTTCCTCGCCAAAACCAAAGCAACTCGTCTTCTGCTGCAGAGCTGACGGGGGCTTGGATCAATAAGTGAGAGCACTCCTGACTTCCCTCGCTCTTCTCTCGCAATCGTTTCAGTCCTGTCCGAACCACAAAGGTCAGATTACCTGAAGAGAGGACAGCAGAGAGCGGGGCGGCTCATGCATTAAAGACTGAGGAGTTATAGGGTTTGGGGGGAGAAGAAGGTGGAGGAGTGAATTTAATAAATAACAAATTCCCCTCAGCTCCACAGAGCCATGCTTTGTGTTTAATTGCGCTGTATTGATTTTTCTCGCTCTTTTTTCTTTTCGTTCTTGGGTCGGGCATTTCTCTCAGTTTGGAACAATCAGGTGGCCAAGGTGGACCTTAGAGTCGAATGTCATTTATTCTCCCTCCTCCTTCCCCTTCTTCATCCCCTCACTCTCCTGTTCTTCCTCCTTTCCCCTTTCTTCCACTCACCTTCCTCCTGATGCCTTTTCTGTTTCAAGCTTTTTCGTGGCTTCTCAACTGTCAAGGTTATCTTAAAATTGCTTTTAACGCTTTCCGGCTGTTTACGAAGGATTTTGATGAATACAACAGATTGCATCAACAGCCACAAATGGTCCTTTTACTCAAGCATATTGTGTTCTTAATACTTGCGAAGATGGATGGGAAAGAGAGGTAATAAGGCATTGGCTCCACAATCTTTAGATCTAAGGAAAAGCATTTACACTGAGGCTGTATGATGGAAACATTGTTATATTCTTTACAAATAATGAAAACCCACATTTTAATGTAACAACTTCAGCACTTGTAACAGACGTGAGTCACTGAGACAGTCTTTAATAACATTTTATCAGCTCATAAGCTCTCCAGGTGTTTATTATCATAATTTCTTTGTCCTTTCTCTTCTTCAGCATCAACCCTTGTGTTAATCAAAGTGTCGAAAAGTTTGTAAAATACTTCAAAGGTGACATAAAGTGCAGCGGGTGCACGGAACGCAAATAACATGAAAATCCATCATCAAAAACAATAAAACTCAGTTGATCTAACTTGTCAGCAGCCTTCACCTTTAAATAAGAGCGCGTGGTAAATGATGTGTTTCGAGCCGACTGGGGGGCAAGTTAAATGCCATGAATAAAGCTGCAGTAGCACAACCTCTGGTATGATGAATCAGGTAGAAAATTACACATGTCAACAGTGCCATCACACCTCCTCTGTGGACAGAGGTGTGTATTTTCGTCTAAAAGGAAAGCAATTTTCCAGTAATTCGCCCCTTTAAAAGCTGACTTGACATTTCTTGCCATTATGAGTACAATGTGCCCAATTATGGAATGAATGGCAATTAAGCGAATGTGAAAATGTCAGATGAATTACGGCTCACTGAGGTGAACCTGGTGACATCCGGTCACCATCTACCATTCGGATCCTCCGCCATACTAACCACATCACCCCATCATGTCTTTCTCCTACAATCACCTGATGAGGGGAAGTCTTTAGGTTCACAATAAGACACTTTCTTGACTCAACTTTATAAAGAATTGAAAAGAAACAAGACTGTAATGCAGAGTTCAGACCAGTCCCTTTAATTAAAGATGCCCTATTATGCTCAATTTTAGGTTAGTATTTGTATTTTGTGCCTCTACTGTGACATGTTTACATGCTTTAATATTCAAAAAGGTTTGTTTATTTCTCATACTGCCTTTGCTGCAGCACCTCTTTTCACCCTCTGTCTGAAACCAGAGCCCAGTCTGCTCTGATTAGCTGAACAGCTCTGTTGTGAGGCCTGAAACAGAGCTGTTCAGGCAGGGGGGAGTGTGTGGGAGAGAAACTCTCTCTGGAGGAAACTTTGCAATTTTAGCCTTGCAGACCATTTACATGCACAAAACCTACAGGAAAGAGAACACTCCAAAAAGCATAATAGGAGCCCTTTAAGTAAAATAAACAGTACTGCAATATAAAATACTCTGATACCTAGAAATCCTCCATTCAAATGTGTATACACACCCGGAAGTAAGTATTCTCCTTCCTGTCGATTGATTTTACAGTAATATCTGCACTACTCATCAACTCAAAAACACCAGATTATCCTTGTTGATTGACATTGATTGGTTTAAATTGTGTACAATGGTTTTGTGTTTTTCCCCTTCGACTCTGAGAATAGTTGTATCAGAGTATAGGATGGTAGAAGACACTACACTACCCATAATCCTCAGCTATCATTTGAGACTACACCATGCACTTTGCTGACAAACCCCTTGATTAGTCCTCAAGTTCTGTGATTGGTCGACCTCCGACTGTATTCCATATGAAAAAAAAAGTTTCATAAAAGTCATAAAATCATACTTTATTCAGCAGCAGTGGCGTAGCTGTGGGTGGGCCCGAGTGGGCCTGGGCCCACCCACATGCACGTCTGGCCCACCCACAGCCAATCAGCGCGTCATAGCGATTTTGACGTTCCTGACAAGCCCAGAAGGAAATGCCACAAACTGCAGTTCCTCTAGTGGCCGACAGGGGATGGATGCAGAAAGGAGCCATTTCCATAGACCCCATGTTACAATTTGCCCAACTTTACAGCAGAAATAAACATGTTTCTAGCCTGGATCCAATAAAACTTATTCTGGATATAGTTAGATTCCACCTTCATGACAATGGAATAGGGCAGGGATCACCAACTACATTTGTCCAAGGGCCAAAACGTATCCAATAGACACTATCGCGGGCCAGCGGGGGGGGGGGGGGGGGGGGGGGGGGGGGGACTCTTCACGCTAACGAAGGATCACTTCTAGGCAGGGTTGGGAGGGTTACTTTGTAAATGTAATCAGTTACTGATTACTGAATACATGCTCTGAAAGTAATCAGAATACAGTTACAGTTACGTGTCTTAAAAAAGTAACGTGTTCAGGTTACTTGTAGAATACTTTTGGAATACTTTCTTTTTCCATAACAGATGGGTATGTTTTGTTAAACAGGAGACACTTGTTTTACTGTTTTAATGGCTTATCAAGAACTCAAACACAACATCTTGGTGTCATTCTGGACAGCTCTCTCTCATCTGCACCCCACATAACAAACATCACCCGGACTGCATTCTCCTACTGTAAACCTTTCCTTAGAATATGTTATGAATTGTAAGGTGTCCTTGGGTGCTTTGAAAGGCGCTCCTAAATAGAATGAATTATCATTATTAATTATCATTATTTATTATTATTATTATCTGAAACGATGTAATAACTTTTAAAACTTGTTCCAGTCACTTGCCCCATGCATTCAGCAGCAGCAGGCCATTCACTTTGATTTGATCCCGTTATAAATGTCATCATTTCGACAATAAAGAAATGCTACATCAACGTTATCTTGCACATTTTATCTAACCATCTCCGTTTCTAACTTTCAATATATTTTAAAAGAGATCTCTCTCTCTCTCATCTGCGTGCGGGGGCGGGGCCTCACAGACACGCTGCATCTCTCTCGCTCACAGACACGCTGCATCTCTCTCTCGCTCACAGACACGCTGCACCTCTCTCTCGCTCACAGACACGCTGCATCTCTCTCGCTCACAGACACGCTGCATCTCTCTCTCGCTCACAGACACGCTGCATCTCTCTCTCGCTCACAGACACGCTGCATCTCTCTCTCGCTCACAGACACGCTGCACCTCTCTCTCGCTCACAGACACGCTGCAGCGCTGTGCAGTGTGCACACAGTTCTGCCGGTAATGAATATTACATTTTGTGAGGAAACTTTTCCACCAATAATTCCAATAAGTATTCCAAAATGTATTCACTTCAGGTTTACGAAAGTAACTGTAATCAGATTACTCGTTTTTCAAATGTAACGCCAGCTGAATACAGTTAGCCTACTTGATTTTTGTATTCTGATACGTAACATCGTTACATATATTCCGTTACAACCCAACCCTGCTTCTAGGCTACTGTCCCGCAGCTCCTGCCTCTCTGTTGGACTCTGTTGCAGCGGGGCTGCTGTGGTGCAGAGCACACAACGCAGACTCTTCACAACGAAGGCTCACTTCTTCTTCTTCTTCTTCTTCAAGGAAGGGAAGGTTTCGCAGTACGCAGTCTACTGTCCCGCAGCTGCTGCCTCTCTGTTGGACTCCGGTACTGCACCTTACTCACGAGACGTTGTAAAAATAAAAATGGGTGGGGGGCGAACGCAGTAACCACTCCGCCAACGCCACAGTCACCCCGTCGTGCGGGCCGGATGAGAATGTCTGGCGGGCCGGATGTGGCCCGCGGGCCGCCAGTTGGTGGTCACTGGAATAGGGAGTGCATTTTTTTACCATGAGTAAATTAGTAAGTAAAGTAAGTTTTACCGTGAGTAAATGAAAGTCTTATTTCTTCTTGAGGTCTGCAGTGAAGCGTGTACACATTTACTGAATATGAAAAGACTGTGTGTGCCCACTGTGCGACTGTCAAGGATAAACAACCTGTAGCCGCCGAGCCAGTCATGTGGATGTCAGTTTTACACACATTCTGAGGCCGCCGTGCCTATGTTTTTTTTTCACTGCTAGTTTAGGCTTATGCTTATGTTTAATTAGTGCATTAAAAATAAATAAAATCATTAATGAAGTTTCAGCTCAGACCCCACGCTTAATAAGTCTCCCCCTGGCCCACCTACATTTCTCCAGGTCCACCCACACAATAATTCCTGCGCCACTGTTCAGGAGTGCTTGCTTTACTCTTTGAAAGTCGTCACATGTGCATTGTAATAAATGGTACGGCTGCATTAAATATTACACATCTGGCTTAGTTATTTATTTATCTACGGAGATTGGGCCTCGGAATAGACTGGAAACTATTATTTTACCGTTCTGTTTAATTTCACAATAAAGTTAATAGTAATATTTTGTTTTGATGTTATTATGTTTTATTAACTAGACGGCTGGGTCATGTTAAGACCATCTTTTCTGTGTTGTTGTGGGTTTTTCCCATCGCTTTTGTGTTACAAATATCAAAACAATATATGTGTGCTCGTCTGTGGATAACAAAATATATCCGTCTTAAACTAAACCGGAAACAGCAGTATATTTTATTTTGTTGACACTGTAAACTTGACAGCTTTTTAACCCGAACCACCTACTGGTTAAAGCACGTTATTTCAATCAGGAGAGACGTGATGTATGGAATACATGTTTATTATCGGTCACATTATATAAATGAAACATAATGATGACAGTTTATAACAAGTGAATGAAATGGTGTTTGGCGATTAGGCCCAGGTTTTGTAGGATATCATTCGGGAAGGGAAAGAACCGTTTCCGATGAACCCCCCGGGTCTAGACACTGGTGGTGGTGATGAGTGGTTAGGTCCGGTTGGAAGGGAGAAGGTTAAGCTTGGTCCTGAGTTGGAAGCAGGAGGTGAAGGGGTGGAGGAGGGTTGCGCGTTGACACCTGGAAGACAGCTGATAGAAAAGGGGGGAGCATATATAGAGGGATTAACAGGTGCGATGATTAGGCTTGTGAATGGAGGGAAGTGCTAGGTTAGCTAAGGAGTGGCGCTCCCTGTCATCTAGTGAAGGGAGCGAGTATTGCCATGACGTGCAATACGGAGTGATAGGTCTTCCTGCCTGAACTTGCGCTAAGCTTCATTACACGTTTAGAGTAATTGCAATGCAGGTAGATTTTTCTTAATGTCTTTCATTTTTGTAAAGCACTTTGAATTGCCTTGTGTTGAAAGGTACTGTATACATTAACTTGCCTTGCCTAAGGTATGCTGCATGTTTTGTTGAATGTGTTATATTTAATGAACATTTTTAAATATTAAGAGTACATACAAATTAGGGGGAAAGTAGAAGGTCAATGATAGAAATATAGAATAGAAAATATCAAGAAGATAATGTAAATGATCTCTACAATAAAATAGTTTAGATATTAAGATATTAATAGGAGGATGTGCAAAACAGACAAACTAATTAGGCTTTATTTAAACATTAAATAATACTTTAGGTTTTCTTTTAAATACATGTAGGCAAAAAGCTTTGGGGGTTGTTAGATATTGAAAGGGATTGACGCTCCACGTTTCAAATCTCTCCTCGTCCGTCTAGAGCTGTTTTATATGGAAGGAATTCAGTGCCACCAAGTCAACAATAATCTACTTTAATGGCAATATTACAATGCAACACAAATCATTACATTCAATACAATAATACATACAATACAATATACATTCAATACAATATACTTGGGAACCCGAATTTACCTGGTGATCACGTCAGCCAGCCAGCAGAAAAGACACTGAACACAGCTGTGTCTCTTCATTTGTACTCTCTAGCAATGGGAGGGGTCTCTGATGTCCTGCTGACATCCTCCAAATATCCCCTGCTATCACCTTCCCCCAATCTTAAATTCTCCCACTCACAGGTGACGAGAGCATTTGCATACAGTGCAAGTCAACACATGCGGCCACCTTCCCCCGCTGGCCCTTTGTCCTCAAAAGTCCATATGGTCTCTCTGAAGTCACATGTGATTGCGTCAAAGTCCAGCTTACAGTTTTACCCAAATCATTAATACATTCAAATATTCTTCTGCAATCCCCCTTTTGATTTAAATTTAATAAATCAACTACTTTCAAGACATTCACATTCGTTCTGGGATTCAGACTATTTAAACGTTCAGAAATGGCTGAACATATCAACTTCATACGACCGTGTTAGAAATACCAAAATATGTAAATAACTCCATACATCAATTACATCACTTAGTAGTCAATTGTAATAAGGTATAACATTCACAGTGGTGATTCAATTAATCTGTAATCTGCAAAATTGCAGTGTCTTCAAGCTTTAACATTACTTCATGTATACTTCATTACGCTTTAGTCAAAATGAGATATTTAGGAGACAGCAAGTCTGTCTTTTCATAAATATCAACAACCTGAAATGCCCTGCCTCCTATCATAAGAAGAGGCAGCTGCAAGGTCATATACAGTTCAGAGCCACACATGATATCAGTGCATTAAAACTTCCCAAAGAGTGGAGACAACAGTATGTCTCCAACATATCCCTCCTGTTTATACTCCGGAATAACATAGACCTTGGAAAAATACAAATGATTGTAAAAGATCAAAAATTCATATACAAAAGTACCCAAACGGCTGAGGTAGGTAGATTGTATAGGCACATGTTTTAATGTAATCCCCATGGTCTAATTCTTTCTCTGTACATCGTCAGTTTCTATCCCTCAGACCCGTTACTGTTTCCCTGCTCACATCCACTCTTTAAATTCTACTGGGTTCTGTTGGTTCCTTCACTGGTTTGAGACAAGTGCCCTTATTGGAATCACCTCCCTTTGTAGCCAGACTTCACCACAGTAGAAGCGAGTTTCTGTCTTTAGATTTAAACAGCTTCACAGTCAGATGTATCCAGGATGGTCTCTCCGCCACTCTAACTGCAGTCGATGTAGACAGGAGTGCTTGGTAGGGACCCTGCCGCTTTGGCGAGTGCCTGCTCTTCCTCTTTATCGCTCTGGTGAACACTCACTTTCCTGGTTTCACTGTCTGCGTAGTGTCAGGTACTTCCATCCGTGGCGAGACCCGGAACTCCTGATACTGCGTCCTTGGATATGCTTCCCACACCGTGGAGTCGCCACCCTTGCTTGGACAGGTACAGCAGGCCCAGCACGAGGAAGATGATGACAGCTTTCACACATCCTTCCTGGAGGTTTCCCCACTGCGCACTGATTCCAGTGGTACCAGATGTCTCCTTTCCCTTCCAAGCGGACAGCGTGAGATGTCCTCTGCATCACCCGATGGGGTCCAGAGAACCTGGGTCTCAGCCACTTGGGTCTGATGTCCCCCTTTTGCCTCTGTAACCTGTGTGGAGAAATCTGATACAAATCCCTCAAGCCTACGCTCAGGGCTCCTGATTGACATAAGAGCTAGAGGCAATGCGTCTAACCATTTCATGCCTGTCTCTTCACATGTTTTGCTGCTTAGCCCTAGGGACTCTTCTTCTCATATTATGCACCTATCCAAAAAACCTTCTCTTTTCTCCTACATACTTTTTCCAACTTCACTCGTGGTATTTTAACCACCTTTTATCCTTCTGAGCAAGATATCACTTCAACACATTTAATATCTTGCCCTGTCCATCTATTTCAGTCTTCTTTTATCCATCTGTTTTCTTTTCTCTTCAGCCTTCAACAACCTTTTCTTATTTCCATTTCTAACCAGTCTTTTACTTATAATCTGTCCATTTCCTAGGACAGGTAAATACATCCTGCTACTGTAGTGTTCACAAATAAATCTCCATGCAAACTGCTACTGTACACTCAAAAGTGATCTGTTTCATTTTGAAAAGTCAGCTTTTTGAAAACCAACATGGCTCAGTTCAAAATGTTGTTTCAAAACAAAACTCCTCATCTCTTCCCGACATGATTTGACATAAAGATGATTTGCTACCACTATTTTTCATTGTGATATTTGTTCAAACAGAGACTGCATCTGTCTCTGGATTTAAATATATGCCTGATGGCAGTATATGCATAAAAATAAAAATAAGTGTCCAGGTTTTTAACATCTGTCATTAAAGGACTGTATAAAAATAAGACATGTCATCTGATTAATCTAAAATCAGAATTTAACAGATAATTTGTGTAGTACATCCCACCATTTTTAGGGACGCCTAATTAACATTCTCAAATCTTCAATTAACTTGACCTAAAAAGCTAAAACAGTGCTGTTTTATGATACCTAAAAAAATACTACAATAGATTTTAGACTATAAAAATGTAAATATCAAATTAATAGTTTCCACTCTGTCCAGTGTAACACTGACCTATTGTCTAACAACCCCCCCCTTTTCTGAAAAAGAATCCCATTTACTGTGTTTTCATTTTCAGAAACATCAAGAAAGAATGGTAATGCATAGGATGCAGAGGCGAGAGCCGTGACCTGGGAACTTTACGACCCTGGCGTCCTGCTTCAAAGTGTCCTCATAGCTGTCTTTTACAACACTGGCCTCCTGCTTCATCGTAAATTAAGTTTGGGCTCCGTTTGAGATTTCTGATCTGAGTTAGAGACAACATTATTTTGCATTGTTCTAAAATATTCGACTCGTTCTGCTACATAGTCCAGAATGTCTCCATCTGTAGGCACCTCCGTGTCTTTAATACCATGAGGGAACAGAAGAGTGTTATCAATCTCTTACTCTGTTCCCATTGCTCCCGGTAACTCCCTGGAATTTCAGAATCGTTTTTAGCATTCTGTCGTTCCATATTCACTTCGCTTTTATTTATCTGACTCAATTAATATGTGCTCACATGTATTAATATACTGGGCTATTGTCGTAGTTACTATTAACGCGCTTCCCGTCTTCAATACCGGTCAGCAATGTAATGTTTAAACTCAGCGCTTGAAGCTAAATTCATATAAAAATGTCAAAGGTGTACTACCCCCTTTCAGCCACTAGATGGCAGCAGCAGACCACAAATGAGCCTCACTCATCCGAGTGCTTTTTTGAGATCCGCCGATAATGAGTAATTAACATAAAACAGATCTCCGGCTTTTAGCTTTCAGCGTTCGTCTGTCCTGTAAAAACTCCCAGTTTTAGACGGCGATCCGATCTGAAATATCGGATTTCCAGGTCTGTCGTGCGGGAATCAAACCTCTTCAACCCACAGCCTGCACCGGCTCTACGCCACTGAGGACTAAAATACCTGCAGATCCGCGCTAAACTGCTCTATGTACGCTACGCAGGACTTTGGTCTACCTACGATCAACGACTATGTTTGTTATATAATAAAATATGCATTGTATATTCCATTTAAACTTTAAAAACACTGTGAAACGACTTCAGACAATCCTAAAATTTTAGTGTATTCAATCACAGACAATCGATTTTCATAACAGGCGTCTGTAAGTACCTTAGAGTTGTGCAGGGCCCTGCTGATTGTCTGAAGTGTTTAAAAGCGCTTATTCCCGACCCAATCCGGTCGTCTGAATTCCTCCTCAGCTCGTTATCTTGCACGTCGGATCACCATTTGTTAGATATTGAAAGGGATTGACGCTCCACGTTTCAAATCTCTCCGCGTCCGTCTAGAGCTGTTTTATATGGAAGGAATTCAGTGCCACCAAGTCAACAATAATCTACTTTAATGGCAATATTACAATGCAACACAAATCATTACATTCAATACAATAATACATACAATACAATATACATTCAATACAATATACTTGGGAAACCGAATTTACCTGGTGATCACGTCAGCCAGCCAGCAGAAAAGAGACTGAACACAGCTGTGTCTCTTCATTTGTACTCTCTAGCAATGGGAGGGGTCTCTGATGTCCTGCTGACATCCTCCAAATATCCCCTGCTATCACCTTCCCCCAATCTTAAATTCCCCCACTCACAGGTGGCGAGAGCATTTGCATACAGTGCAAGTCAACACATGCGGCCACCTTCCCCCGCTGGCCCTTTGTCCTCAAAAGTCCATATGGTCTCTCTGAAGTCACATGTGATTGCGTCAAAGTCCAGCTTACAGTTTTACCCAAATCATTAATACATTCAAATATTCTACTGCAGGGTATCTACAGATAAATATTAAGCCTGACAAAGTACTTAAAGTCTAATATATTGCATGGTTTGTTTTGGGACTTGACAATCAACTTTCCTGCAATGTTAACTATGTTGAAGCACTTATTTTAAACTATGGTTTTAACCGATATTATACATATTTATTATACTCTTATAAGCTGTATGTAGATAGCATAATAAATGTGCAGAATATAACAGTTTAATGGTGGAGGTACACACATATTGATAGATGTCTTGTAATGCACTGTTAAGTAGGGACGTGCACAGACATTTTGGGGGACACTTCCCATAATAATTTATAAAAAAATGTTTTAAAACAAAAAGTTAAATATAGTTGCACATCTCTGACTTACTGACCAATTTATTTTAATACCCTCACACTCACGCAATTGTTTAATACTCAATATAATTCTACAAAATAATCAGTTAACACAGAGACAACGGTCTTCTTTAGTATTCACACTGCACAAGAGCAGTCAACAAAACTAGTAACATTAATAGTTATTAAAAGAGCAGCCAACAATCAAAATTATAAAGTTACTGTTTAAGGACATTACAGGCAAAAAGATCGTTTTTTCATGTACTTGTTTTTTGGTCTATTTTGCTTCCATGTTTTCTTTCACTCTAATGGAAAGAAAACTTCCAAAAAACACATATAGCCTAAATGGTGTATACTAGGGATGTAACGATATACCGAATATCGCGGTATCGTGATAAATAAACGTCCCAATACCGTCGTGAGACTGACAAAATCTACCCGATTAAAAAAAATATATTAATTTTTTTTTTTAACACTTTTTTAAAAACAAACCTTTATTTAACCAGGTGGTCCCATTGAGATCATCGATCTATTTTTCAAGAGAGACCTGTCCAACATGGCAGCAAGTAGGTTACAACATGAACATAAAACAACAGAACACAAAAGGACATCGTATTTACAGGGCTACATTTACATACCTAGAGACATTGACAAGTACCAACACCAGTGGCGTAGCTGTGCACATGCACGTCTGGCCCACCCACAGCCAATCAGCGCTTCATAGCGCAGAGCCGGGAAGCCCAGAAGGAAGTGCCACAAACTGCAGTTCCTCTAGTGGCCGACAGGGGATGGATGCAAAATGGAGCAATTCCCATAGACCCCCATGTTAAAATGCCCAACTTTACAGCAGAAATATACATGTTTCTAGCCTGGATCCAATAAAACTTATTCTGGATATAGTTAGATTCCACCTTTATGACAATGGAATAGGGAGTGAATTTTTTTACCATGAGTTTTTATAGTAAGTAAAGTAACTTTTGCTGTGAGTGAATGACAGTATTATTTCTTCTTGAGGTCTGCAGTTTAGCGTGTACACATTTGCTGAATATATTGCTCAGTGTGTGCCCACTGTGCGATTGTCAAGGATAAACAACCTGTGGCCCCCGATATATGTCGTATGTATTATTGCTACACAAACATTACATTGCAGTTTAAGTGTCGCCAACTCCGTTTCTAATATGCAAAAAGACTGCAAAATGCATCTGATTATTTTTAGTATTTTAGATCTTTCCAATCCAGACAAGAGATCTCTCTCCCCCGTCTGTGTGCGAGGGGGGGGGGGGGCAGTTTACACACACGCAGCTGCTACATGCAGCAACACACACACACGGAGGAGATGGAGAGAACGAGCTCCGAGGTGTGGTTAAACTATAGCCGTGTCGATGTGGACAATACTCGTTACCTAAAGTGCAATAAGAGTTTAGAATGTCAGGGCGGTAACACGAGCAATTTGTCAAAACATCTAGCAAAAGTGCACCACATTCAGACGGAGGAATGCACCGGGTTCGACTGTCTTTCTAGTAGCTCTGTAGCCCCATCCACGAGTAACGTTTCCACGTCAGGTGCTATGTATGCTAGCAGCAACACACGGAGTTAACTAAATTATACAAACATGGGTTAATGATTAGAGGTAACTGAGTTATTTATTTTGTTAAAGTTTCAGCTATTCTGTTTACAGTTCTGTCATCACATTATTTAATACGATTTGTTAAAACATTGTTGTTTCTTTTGATGTGAAATATTATGTATTTAATTTAAATAAAAAGCAATGTTAGTTTTGTTCACAATTTGTTTAGTTAGTTTACCTTGTTTTTTTCTCCAAAAGAACCGATAAAAGTACTGTTAAAGGACCGGATCGATAAGCGCTATCGATAAAAGTAGTAGTACCGTTAAAACCTTAACGATACCCATCCCTATGTGGATGTCAGTTTTACACACATTCTGAGGCCGCCGTGCCTATGTTTTTTGTTTTCACTGCTAATTTATGCTTATGTTCTATTAGTGCATTAAAAAATCATTAAAATCATTAATGAAGTTTCAGCTCAGACCCCACGCTTAATATGTCTCCCCCTGGCCCACCTACATTTCTCCAGGCCCACCCACACAATAATTCCTGGCTACGCCACTGCTGCCAACACGTATATTTATATCTCGCCCTGTCAATAAGCCTCACCTTCTCTGCAAAAACTGTATTGTTTTTGAAGTGGAAAAAAAAAGGGGGGAAAAAGGGCACTTTCTCTGGAGGAAGAAAAAAGGCAGGGGCTCAAGCCCACTTTGATGTCTATGTGTGCACGTGCCTGCTGTTGAGGAACCTGCGACCCAAGTGTTTCATTCATTGCATACCGTAGTTGTGTATATACAACACTTGGTTTATGTTGATTGACATATCATATACAGTATATGATATGTCAATTAACCTTTGAAAACCTTGAAAGGGATGTGCAAAATAGCCATTATATACAGTTTTTGATGAACGATTAGAGAATAACGAGTAATGAATATACTTTATAGAGATGTGCAGATACATTTTTTGTCTTCTCAAGCACCCACTACCAAATATTTCGCCTGATTGTTGGCACTTGACAATCACCTTCACTGAATTTTACTCAGGTGAAACTAAAGTCTGATTTAAGGGTTGTTTATCTTTCACATCATTAATCCAAATCTGTAAAGTAACTAAAATAAATGTAGTGGAGTAAAAATACCAGGTTAACCTTAAAGAAAGCCCTCAGGATTACAAAAGACCCCCATCACCCCAGCCACAAACTGTTCTGTCTGCTGCCGTCTGGCAGGCGGTACCGCAGCATCCGGACTAAAACCACCAGACTCAGGGACAGTTTCAACCCACAGGCCAGAAGACGATTAAACACCTGCACTTTTTAAACAACATCCACAACATTAATCTGGCTGCAATTTACACATTATTTATCTAATATATCATATTCCAATCACTTGTATATAGACACCAATGTGTTTCCCATCCCCTAAACCTCCAGGGATGTATACAGTTTAATACTGGCAACTTCTAATTGTGGGAAATACGAAATACGTCTTTTAAAACTACAATTCCCAGTAGAGACGCGCCATAGAACCTTTATATATACAGTCCATGCATAGAACATGTTGCAAAACATACATATAGCCAGCATGTGTAGTTCTGGGGGGGGCGTGGACTCGTTCGAATCCTGTATTGGATAGTGTGTCGTCGACGGGTTTCATTCCATTTCAAAGTGCTGTTTGACGATCGGCGTAAACTTTGCGCACTGCCACTCCAACATCCAATCACAGAGCTTGAGGACTAATCAAGGGGTTTGTCAAGCAAAGTGGCTGGTGTAGTCCTAAACGATAGCTGAGCATTATGGGTAGTGTAGTGTCTTCTGCCATCCTAAACTCCGAAAAAATATGTTTTTCTCCGATATGAAGGGGAAAAATACAGAAGCATTGTACACAATTTAAACCAATCAATGTTGTGTAATTAACAAGCATGTGTTGGTGTTTTTGAGTTGATGAGTAATGCAGATATCACTGCTCAGTTTGCCTTTAACTTCTGCCGACATGGACGGTGCGATGCTTCCCTGAGCGTCAAATACCGCCGCCGATGGGAATACATTGCAATCAGTTGAAAGCTCTTTGCGTCTGTTTATGAAGCTGAAGGAGACTTGGTGCGTCACAACTGCACACCAAAGGACCCTGACCAAGCGTCGCTATTGGACTATCAGGTAGTGAGACTGTGTTGGTTGATTGCACAATGTAATTGCTGCGGAATAATGACACCATCTGCGTTTAGATTGGTTTTCTGCAAGCCTCACTTTGACATTCTGTCCGTCTCCCAGTCGCTATCTCCCTTTCACAATAAAAGCCCTAGTCGTATAAACTGAATCACTGGTCAGAAACAACTCTACCAATCACGGACAAATGTCATGACGACAGCTCAGCAAATGTAAAGCTTTTACCTAACTGAATAGTATGGATCAAAGTGTCACAACATAAACACATCATTGCGAATCTGCAACCATTGACCAATACAATTGGGTACCAACTATTATGACAATAAAGATGCAGGATAGGCTACATGTGTAAATCTGATTACTCCTTTACTTCTATATGACCGTGTACACAAACAGCATATTTCAAGTATAATATTTTTGCGAAAAGAAAGTTGGAAAGGGGGTCATGAGCCCTGGTAAGCAGACAAAAAGTAGAATATGAAGTTATAACCAAGAAGTGTGATATTTTTGTCTGTAGGGTTATGCCGTTGCCTCAGTTGTGGATAATGCACAGAACAGTGAGAACACTTTATTTGGGACTTTTTACTTTTCACAGTTTACAAGAATTTAGGTAATAAAAGCACAAAAAACCTTTGTTGTACTGAGTGGTGGGACTCTCCCAATCTACAGGAGCTGTGAGAGAAATATCACATGGACACAGACGTCCCTCCGGTAGTGCCGGATAAAGTTTTTCAGCCTTAGCAACAGTAACCAAGTGGAGTGAAGAATTGAAGAATGCCAATTCATTCTGCGACTCGCTGCTGTTTGTTTGATCACATCAGCCCTCCGCTCTCTGTTCTCTGCAGCCTCCTTTGTTCAGTATAGCCTACACGTTATGGCCACAGTCACATGGGTACAACAATATGAGTGTTGACAGGGCTCTTTTTAAGGTATAAGTGTGATGAATGTTGGTTTGCACGACAATCAGAAAGTTATTTTAACACTGAGAGATCTCGAGGAGTGAAAATATCTGCCAATGTGGCACAATTTCTGAATTTAGAAAGAAAAAATGTATACTTCGGCGAAGCTGTCTCAGCCAAATTGAGGTCACAGAATTGCTGCAAATATTTGCCCAATATATAATTAAACTGCGCTGCGTTATGCAGTTTGCCTTCCAAAGGATACTGAAAATGTATATTACGATTGTAAATTAGCTATAGCTTAGTAGGCTACATATCTTAGTCACAATTTGACCATAAGCAATTGTAGCAGGGGTTAAATGATTATTTCGGTTTGTTTTGTAATCCTTGTTTATCATTATCAGGCTTCAAAATCCAATCGTTTGGACTATACATTTTCTCTCTGATATCTGAATCTTAATGTGGTTTAAAATGCATGTAGCATCTGGTTAAGCAAGGCATCCATTTCCTGCATCTCCTGTATCACAAGGAGTTTCTAACCAGATGATCCATTCAATGTCTTTCTGGGCTAAAGACGAAACAAACAAATGTCAATTTACATCCAGATCTATTTTACCTACAAAATAAAATAATTGTTTACTAGCCAGGGGCCTCATTTATAAACGGTGCGTACGCCAGTTTCTACGCACTGTTTGTGATTTATAAAAAACTAACTTGACGGGAACATTTGCGGTCCTCCACGCAAACTCTGACCCATGCGTACGCACTAAGCACAAAAACGGGAGAGACGAGAAACTGCGACACCGTTGGCAGAAGGAAGAATGGAGAGAAATATGTGGAAATAATACCATAAATAATGTTACCTGTCATTTATCATATATGAAGAATTCATTTTCACAAATTGATTAAAGCCAATCTTAAAATTATTTAACAAACGCCTGTTTGAGCCTCCTCAGTGCACACAAAAACATAACTTGGAGAAATAAATAAATACTGAAATGTTATTGATCACCCCTCGATTATGTTCTCTTGTTAAGAAATGTATTCTCATAAATGATGTGGTAAACAGAAGGATAGAATTACTTTAAACTGACGCCGTTTTGCATTTCTATAGGTTGTATACAGTAGATACGAACATGCATATCATGTTTAATCGTGTTTTATGCCTTTCGCTTTACTTGATAAGTCGCTCGTAAAACACAGGAGGTATGGAAACTAAGAACACCATATGTGGTAAATTGTACAGCTAATAAAACACATTAGTTGTATTTCTTTAACTGGTGGATTATGGATATATAATTGCTGATCGACAGCTGGAACACAAACCACCAAATACAAAAAAATAATTCAGATCCAGTCGTCATGACTCCACTCCGGAGGGATTCCCCGATCATTTCTTACAGTTTCTCATCAAGGAGGTGTCTCCTGTCCCCGGTACAAACACACTGCCTGAGGAAGGTTAGGCTATGTTTGTTTGTTTGTTTGTTTGTAGCCTTTATTTAACCAGGTGAAAGCCCCTTGAGATCAAAAGATCTCTTTTTCAAGGGTGACCTGCAGGACATTAGTTACACATGTAAAAACAAACATGTTTGTAAAAACAACAGAACAACAATAAGGATGACATACAACATAATGTACAGGGTACAGTTTACAAACTCTATTTACAGTGACAGGTACCATGAGTATCAAACAGCATGTCACCCAGCCAAGTTTTAAAATGATGCAGGGGAACCAAAGTGCTCAGTTTTAAACATGTTTGCAGACTGTTCCAATTTAGTGGAGCTGCACAACTAAAAGCTTTCTTCCCTAAGACAATCCTAGCACTTGGCACATTTAATAAAACAACATCATCAGATCTCAGGCAATACGTACTTTCAATTCGTCGAGAGATCAGAGAGCAGATATAAAAAGGTAGTTTACCCAACATGGCTTTATAGATGAACATGTACCAATGACTGAGCCTCCGTACAGATAGTGAAGGCAGACCTGCCTTGGCATACAGGGGACAGTGATGAGTAAGTGCTTTACAGTTAGTAACAAATCTCAGAGCACTGTGATAGGCGGCATCTAACTTTTCCAGGCAATGGGCAGGTGCATTCATATAGATCAAATCACCATAGTCCAGTACAGTACTAGCCTTTTCCTGGCCTCAAATGAGAAACAGGACTTGTTTCTGAAAAAGAAACCTAGTCTAACCCTCAGCTTTTTAAGCAGATTAATGACCTGAAGTTTAAAAGTAAGACAATCATCAAGCCAGATACCAAGGTATTTGTAACAGGTAACCACTTTGAGTACTTGTCCTTGCATAGTAACAATATCCAAAGCAGTGTCTGTAGTCTTTTTAGCTTTAGAAAAGAGCATTACCTTGGTTTTATCAACATTTAAAAGAAGCTTAAGCTCAGAGAGCTGAGTCTGTATAATGTTAAAAACAGCTTGTCATTTTACAACAGCCTCCTTAAATGAGGGACCTGCACAGTACATCATGGTATCATCCGCATACAAATGTAAAGTAGCTTCATCCACATTTTCACCTAAACTGTTGATATATATAGAGAATAAAAGTGGACCTAAAACAGAACCTTGAGGAACACCATTAGCAATGTTTAACCACTCAGAAGACAGCCCATCAAACTGAACACATTGGGACCTTTCAGAGAGGTAGTTCACAAACCACCCTACTGCATGGCTGGACATGCCAATACTGAGTAGCCTCTGCTTTAAGATGCGATGATCGACGGTATCAAACGCTTTGGAAAGGTAAATAAATAGAGCTGCACAACTCTGCTTATTATCTAAAATACTCCTAATGTCATTCACCACTTACATTGTGGCAGTGATGGTGCTATGTTGCTTTCTGAAGCCTGACTGATGTTTAGACAGGATATTATTTTTACATAAAAACTCCTTTACTTGTTCACTCACTAGGCATTCGAGCACCTTCGCCAGAACTGACAATTTAGAGATTGGCCTATAGTTATTTAAAATAGTTGCCTCCCCTCCTTTTAGTAAAGGCAAGACATAAGCTGACTTCCATACTTTTGGAATTGCATTTGTGCTGAGGGAGAGGTTGAAAAGAGTAGTGAGAGGAGGAGCAATACAATCTGCAGCTATCTTTAAAAAGAAAGGTTCTACGTTGTCCGGGCCAGCCGGTTTCTTAGGATCTAACTTGGTTAAGGCTTCATGAACAACATTAACAGTAGAAGGAGTAAAACTAAAAGGGTTTTCCAGACCACATTGTTCAGAGTCACGGATTGGGGTGTTCACAGAAGCAGAGTTAGTGACAGAATCAAACAGAGAGCCACAGGACACAAAATGCTTATTAAAGCAATTTAACATGGTGGCCCTGTCCGATATAGTGCCAGATGCTGTGGTAAGGCACGGAGGTAGCTCATTACGGATCTCACCCGTGGATATCGATTTTATGGCTTTCCAAAATTTCCTATTTTGGAAAGCCATGTGTATTTTTTTTATCATTAACCTTTATCGGACCACTTATTTATTTTGGTGACGATCCGACATCCATGCTGCTACTCTGGTTCAAACTGCATCCACCAAACAATATGATTTATCTCGACCCCCCCAAAATAAGCAAATCTGACACGGGTTGCGTTCCAATAATCCAAAAATCAGCTCCTAAATTCTAACCCTATCTCCTATTGCTTGACCTCTGAGTGAAACGTCACGGGGTTAAGGGATAGTGGATAGGAGAATTCAAAAGGACTTAGGAGAAGAGACTGCGGTACTTTAGAGAATCCGACTGCACTTTCACTATCCGACATATTTATGATGCGCCAGCGGACGTCATGAATGTGCGTCTGCTGCTGTGGGGAAACTATGGAAACTACAGTTTTCTATACAGCGGACTACAACATGGATGTATAATAAGAACGAGGGACTCATCTAGAGACTCTGCACCGTGCTCTGATGCTGTTGTTTTATGCTTTATGAATGTGGACAACAAAGAAACATATTCTTCATGACCAAAGTTGGAATTGAAATAAAAAAGGAAAGTGAAACTTATGCTCCTCACCCTCTCCCTCCGGTCCACATTAATACAAATGATCCCAATACGTATGATTGTATGAAAATATCTTAAAATAAATACAAATGTATTTATTATAAACGTTAGTCTTTAACATCTATCAGTGTGTATGTATATCACCATTCAAACATCTTTTAAAAGTTGAACAAACCCCACACAGCTCAGTGAAATGTTGACTTTATTTGATAATTTCAGTAAAAACTAAGGTTCATATTTCTCTTTTTGATTATAATACTGATGAACGTTCAAAACAAAGCACTTTGGCAACTTACCACATACGTTTTAAAATGCTTAATAAGCACCGTAACGTTCATGATATAATTTCTCGGTGATCGGTTGTTTCCGTGAATGGCCGACTGTTGAGTGACAGCAAATGCTGCGGCTGCAATGCATTGTGGGGCAGCACTTTTTCCTCTCCTTTCGGTTAGGGAGGTCCAGTGGTTCCTAAGCTAAAGGAGGTTATAAAGGAAGTTTTAAACCTCCTTTCCTATCATTCTAGAGAATTCGAACGGCACTTATCATGGCTGCCACTGACGTACTTCCGGGTCATTTCACTTGGTTAGGAAGTTCCTAAGCTAAATGGACTATTGGAACGCAGCCCTGGTGTGAGATGTATTTTTTAGCTGTTCTGTCGTCATTTCCTGTTATCTTCTTCATGCAGTCAGTCAAAATGAATGAATGAATGGGTGTTTCTTTGACTATTTATAGGCAAATATGGGCGTTACGTGAAGCCCGCAAAAGCTGCGCCGCATTTCGTGTTGATTGTGATTTATAAAGGGAAACCGACGTAGGATGTGCCGTACGTAAGTCCTGCGCCAGTACGCAGTCTTTTATGAATCGGAAAGTGTCGGTGCATATTTATTTGCTTTGTGCTACGTAAGCAACCTTCCCACACCAATCCTACGCAAGGCTTTATAAATGAGGCCCCAGGTGTCAAACAGAAACGACTTTGCAATTTTAATCACAGTAATTTTATTATTTATCGTTATCTATTTAAAAATGCAAAACATTCTAATGAACAGAATATGGTATACACAGTAAAACAAGAAATTAAAAGAAACTATTAAAATAAAGTAACAAAACACTTAAGAGATTGAGACTGTTCTTACTGTATCAGCCACTGTTAGTAAATCGTATTAGAACACGTGCACATACATACACATGCACACACACACACACACATGCACCACACACACACACACACACACACACACACTCTATGTGCCATATCAAAATTCCAAAAAAAAAGGCAATTCCATCATCCGTGCCCTCTTACCTCATACTAACTCACTAATCTTCAACGACAGATTTCCAATGCAATCTCCCCGAGGTCACGCCTCTTTAATTATCCAAACAGGTCAGAGGTCACAGACACTTATCATGTGGCAAGGGGTCAAAGGGCAGCCAGTCGGGTCACAGAGGTCAAGGCAGTAGCAGGGCACTGGGAGAATCTGGCAGCAGATCCTGCTGCTCTCTAACCAGACGTGATTAGTGTTGGCCATCAGGGACTTGATAGCTGACGGCAGAGGCCAGACCTGCAAGGCCTGATGGGTAATTTAAGGCAGGTGGTGGGTGTATCTGTTGAGGAGATAAAACCAAGAAAGACAAGGGGAATAACTACAAAAGTAAAAGGTTGATTTAATCTTCTCTGGTGTACTTTTATATGTAGCAAAGGACACTTTTCAGATATCTCAAATAATAACAGAGCTCTGAATTCAAATGTTGTTTTTTCTCAAGGCTCTGTCTTGAGTTTCTGAATGGAGGCAAAGCAGTGACTGTGTCCGAGGGCTTTTTTGAGAGGGTCACAAACACACCATTTTGCAACACAAACATTTAATCTCTATATTGGCATTTAAGTCTAAGTGAAGTTAGAGCACAGCATTGCTTGATAAGTCAGTAAGAAATGACATTTGCTGAAATATTAGTGTATTATTATTAGAGTAAACAGTGAAAACCTAAAATTATTCCCAGTGATGCAGCCTGTTCATCCGCTTAGCCTCACCAAATCTATTCCGCCTCTCTCTTACACACAAACACACACACACACACACACACACACACACACACACACACACACACACACACACACACACACACACACACTTTTAATTGACTTTGCTGTGATTTAATTACTTTTGGTAACAAACTGTCTCAGTTTGAATTTACACCATCCATCTCCCCATCCCAACTTACCCCCATTATATGTTCCACTTTAAAACCCACACACACCCACACCCGCACACACACACACACACACACACACACACACACACACACACACACACACACACACACACACACACACATGCAAGGGTTGGGGATACATGAATGCTGACTAAAAAACACACACAGATGTCCATTGACATGCAGTGATCAAAGCAGACAGGGACGACAGGTATAAGCACAGCAGCCAATCAGAGCCAAGCAACGGCTAGTGACCTTGCTGAGCTGCAGCTGATTGGTGGTGTCAGAACTGTCAGTCATCCCCCTGACAGGAGACAGACAAAAGGTCTGTGTGTATGGGGGGGGGGCTGCGGCTACAGGTAGAACCAATACTGTGAAGAAAGATAAAGCCCTATGGTGTTGTATTATATTTTAGTATGTATATTTTGCTGTATTTATTGTCACCTCAGCCATTAACCTTGTTTATCTGTTTCTCTTTCTGTCTCACACACAGAGAAACACTCACACACACACACACACACACACACACACACACACACACACACACAAATAATGTATTTTTTAGTCTCTCATCTAAACAGTTAACAAGGCCATACAGGCCAAAATGTAAGCAGGCAATTATTAGTGTGTGTTTCTTTATTCTGGCTGCCATCAGAGAGATTATGGGAATAATCGGCGTAATGAGCTCTGAACTAAAGATGGGATTCAGATTCCCCAAGGGGGCAAGGCTATTGTACGAAGGCCACAGCCTACACATCGCTGCTATGTCAAACAGCCCCGCTGCTCAAACACCATTTACTGCAATACAAATCACTGCAGTGCTCCTTGTTGTGTGTGTGTGTGTGTGTGTGTGTGTGTGTGTGTGTGTTCATCGTGGTACTGCATGGGGCTTTGCCTGCACAATGGATTCGGGAAACAGTGCATGCCATGTACAGTATTTGACAGAAGACAACATCGGAACCTCAGAAATAATATTGGGGGACTACCAAGCTGTCACAATCTGCTTTCTCACTCACCTATTTTCTGCATTAACATTCCTTAGTCACCTGGTAGTCACACCCTGTCTCTCTCTCACTCTGTTACACCCATCAGCTCCATTAGTATTTAGGCCCACTTCACTTTCACCTCAGTGCCAGATCGTACTTTGCAGCATGCCAGTCTTTCCCGCATTACCCTTCAGATTGCTCTCCCGGTTTCGACCCTGCCTGTTCCTGACCAGCCTGCCTCGCCTGCTCCCTGACCCGTTCTGTACCTGCGACTCCCGTCCTGCTGTCTCCTGGAACCCTCGCCTGTCCCCGACCAGCCCTTTGCCTACTATCTGCCGTGTTGTCTTCTACCAGCCTATTGCCTCCAATAAAGCTGGTTACCGACTATCTCTGGTTTCCCGTGTTCTGCATTTTGGTCCTCAGCTCGTTTGTGACAGAACGATCTGGCCAGAAATGGACCAAGCAAACACCGGGTCTCCTAGAGACCGCTTTGAGAGGGTTAAGGATGCCATCCAAAGACAGGAGGTCACGATAGCTACCTTAGCTACCGAGACCCACCAGGCAACCTCAACCCAGGGACAAACGCTGGCTTCCCTAACCTCCCAGATGCAACAGATGGCCGCCACCGTACAACAGCTAGCCGCTACCATGGCTGCTACCGTCCCTCCGCCCACAGTTCCGATGCTCGCTCCAGCCCCTGGGTCGACGGGATACGCTCCGGAGCCTCGTGTGGGAACGCCGGAACGCTACGCTGGTGAGCCGGAGGGATGCAGGCCTTTTCTCACAAACTGTTCCATATTGTTTTCACTGCAGCCACAGACCTTCGCCTCCGAGGCGGCTCGTGTAGCTTTCACCGTTAATCATCTGACGGGGAGAGCCCGTTTATGGGGAACTGCAGAGTGGGAGCAGCAGACTTCAGCCTGCGCCTCTTTTGCTGCATTTTCCGCGGAGATGCGGAGGGTGTTCGGTTCCGTTCGTCTGGGTCCCGACGCTGCTGGAGGCCTGCTAAGTTTGAGCCAGGGTTCCGGCACGGTGGTGGATTACGCTATTGACTTCCGCACCAGCAGCCGCCACAGTAGCTGGAATGAGCCGGCGCAGTGTGACGCATATCTGAGAGGATTAGCGGATTATATGAGAGATGAGCTGGTTTCCTATGATCTCCCTGCTTCCTTGGATGGGTTGATAGAGCTCACCTCTCGGATTGACAGACGAATCCAGACCCGGAGAGGAGAGCAACAGACGCGAGCAGCGGCCCGCCGCTCGCGACAACAACTTCCGGTTTCCGGGAGATTTCGACTTCCGGTTTCGGCGGAGAATTCCCATTCCTACTCTGACTCACGGTACGAGGTCGAGCCCATGCAAGTGGGTCGTACCAGTCTTACCTCTGAGGAGAGGAAGTTACGTCGGAGAGGTAATCTTTGCCTTTACTGTGGTCAGGCTGGACATATGGTTTCCCGTTGTCCGGTAAAAGGACAGAGCTCATCAGTAATGGGGAGTATACTGGTGGGCCAAACCTCTGAGCTGATTCCCAATCTAAGACCCTTGTGCCATGCTCGACTCCTCCTGACAGGCAAATCTCAGGCTCTGGCTGTTTTTATCGACTCCGGATCAGATGTTAGCATCATTGACGAGGAGCTCGCACTACAGCTGGGCATCCAACTGGTTTGGCTGCTCCAGCCGGTACCGGCTAATGCTTTGGATGGTCACCTGCTGGGAACAGTGACACACCAGACGACACCGGTCCATATGCTCATGTCGGGGAACCACCATGAGACAATCCAGTTTCATGTGCTACGGTCAACCCAAATCCCTCTGATTTTGGGTTATCCGTGGCTCCGCCGCCACAACCCGAACATTGACTGGGCAACTGGGTCCATCCTAGGTTGGAGTTCCTCCTGTCATCAGGTTTGCCTCAAGCAGGCCGCCGCACCTCTACTATCTGTGGATATGAACCTGGTTCCGGATGTCACAGGGGTTCCGGCTGAATATTTGAACTTTAAGGAGGTTTTTAGCAAGGCTAAGGCGACATCTCTCCCACCTCATCGGCCCTATGACTGCGCCATTGAGCTACATCCAGGCGCAGTCCCACCCAAGGCCCGGTTGTACTCGCTTTCGGCACCGGCGAGGAAGTCCATGGAGACTTACGTCAATGACTCTCTGGCTGCGGGAATTATTCGTCCTTCCACATCACCCGCAGGAGCAGGGTTTTTTTTTGTGGCGAAGAAGGACAAGACCCTGAGACCCTGCATTGACTATCGAGGTCTGAACGACGTCACGGTGAAGAATCGTTACCCCTTGCCACTCATCTCGTCAGCATTCGAGTTATTACAGGGGGCTACAATCTTCACTAAGCTGGATCTACGAAACGCTTATCACCTGGTACGAATCCGGGAGGGGGACGAATGGAAGACCGCCTTCAACACCTCTTCGGGACATTACGAGTACCTGGTGATGCCATTTGGACTTACCAACGCCCCTGCAGTTTTCCAAGCGTTGGTGAACGACGTACTCCGGGACATGTTGGATCGTTATGTTTTTGTTTATCTGGACGACATTTTGATTTTTTCTAAGAACCTCAAGGAACACGTCCATCATGTCCAGACAGTCCTCCAGAGACTTCTGGAGAACTCGCTGTTCGTCAAGACGGAGAAGTGCGAGTTTCACACTTCTTCGGTCGCCTTTCTTGGCTACATCGTGGGTCAAGGAAGTGTGGAGATGGATCCTTCTAAGGTTTCAGCAGTTACCTCCTGGCGGGTCCCTGATTCCCGGAAGGAGCTGCAGCGTTTCCTGGGATTCGCCAACTTTTACAGACGGTTCATCCGTGGCTACAACACCGTGGCCGCCCCGCTCACCGCCCTGACCTCATCCAAGGTGACGTTCCGATGGTCCCCTGCAGCCGAGGAGGCTTTTCAGGACCTCAAGGGCCGGTTTACGTCAGCTCCTATCCTGCAAGTACCAGACCCCGCTGGTCAGTTGGTGGTGGAGGTGGATGCTTCTGACGTAGGGGTGGGGGCCATCCTGTCGCAACGTTCTGGTGAGAACCAGAAGCTCCACCCCTGTGCTTTCTTTTCGAGGAGATTGAGTCCGGCGGAGAGAAACTATGACGTGGGGAATCGAGAGCTTCTAGCAGTCAAGTTGGCGTTGGAGGAGTGGCGACACTGGCTTGAGGGGACAGAACAACCATTTCAGGTATGGACCGACCATAAGAACCTGGAATACATCAGGTCGGCACAGAGACTGAATTCTCGGCAAGCCAGGTGGTCGTTATTTTTCACCCGGTTTAATTTTTTTCTCTCCTACCGCCCGGGCTCCCGCAACGTGAAGGCCGACGCTTTGTCCCGGCAGTTCGGGAGGGAGGGAGACACCTGGGGTATTCCGGACACCATTCTTCCTGCTCCTCGAGTGATCGGCGTCCTCGCTTGGGAGATTGAGGAGAGGGTTAAGACCGCTTTGGTGGACCAACCCGGTCCTAGTTCTTGTCCTCTTAACCGCTTGTTTGTGCCTCAGGTTTTGAGGGCTGAGGTGCTTCAGTGGGCTCATAGCTCCAGACTTTCCTGCCACCCTGGAATTCAACGTACCAAGGGGATGGTCCTACAGCGGTTCTGGTGGGCCACGCTGGAGGCTGACACCCGGGAGTTTGTGAACGCCTGTCCTGTGTGCAATCGGCACAAACCATCTCACCAAGCGCCAGCTGGCCTCCTTCATCCATTACCGGTCCCACGTCGCCCTTGGTCACATATTTCATTGGACTTTGTGACTGGTCTACCACCGTCCCACGGACATACTGCCATCTTGACGGTGGTAGATCGGTTTAGTAAGATGGCTCATTTCGTACCCCTGCCTAAGATCCCGTCAGCTAAGGAGACGGCAGAACTGATTCTTCTCCACGTGTTTCGCATTCACGGACTGGCGACTGATGTGGTTTCCGACCGGGGGCCCCAATTCACCTCTGTGTTTTGGAGGGAGTTTTGTGAACTGATCGGGGCGACGGTTAGTCTCACCTCCGGTTTCCACCCACAGGCCAATGGCCAGACCGAACGGAAGAATCAGGAGATGGAGACCACTCTCCGCTGCATGGCTTCCGATCATCCCACGACCTGGTCAAAACAACTCCTGTGGGTGGAGTATGCCCACAACACCCTCATCAGTTCCGCTACTGGTCTTTCCCCTTTTCAGTGTGCATACGGTTTTCAACCCCCATTGTTCTCTGCATTGGAGAAGGAGGTTACCTGTCCGTCTGTCCAGGCTTTCATCCGACGTTGTCGGAGGACTTGGAGGCAGGCTCGAACAACTCTGCTTCAGTCTGCTAACCGGTACGCCACATCAGCGAACCGCCGACGAACCAAGGCACCTGTGTACCAGGTAGGCCAGAGGGTGTGGCTTTCCACTCAGAACATTCCCCTTCGGATGGAGTCTAAGAAGTTAGCGCCCAGGTTTATTGGACCCTTCAAGATTGTCAAGGTCATTAATCCTGCAGCAGTTCGACTGAGTTTGCCCCGGAACATGAAGATCCATCCCACCTTCCACGTTTCTAGGATTAAACCTGTCCAGGAGAGTACTATGATTTCCGCCGCCCCTCCACCACCACCCCCTAGGATGATCGATGGGGGCCCTACCTACACCCTTCGTCGTCTACTCCGTTCCCGTCGCAGAGGAAGAGGGGTTCAATATTTGGTGGACTGGGAGGGCTATGGTCCTGAGGAAAGGCAGTGGATTCCTGCTCGGCATATCCTCAACCCTCAACTCATCCGAGACTTCCACCTGCGTTACCCGGAGCAGCCTTCCAGGACCCACGCTCAACCAGGCGTTAAGCAGGGGGGTACTCGTCCGCGACGGATCAGAGGCTTCATCGAGGAGGAGGGGGAAGCATCTTTAGGCGAGGAGGACGAGGATTTCCAGGAGGGAGAGGCCGAGAGAGCATTCTCAGATGAGTACTGACCTTTCCCATACCTCCACCTTCCACCCGGTGTCTGTAGGGTTTTTTCTTGATTCTTCTCTTTTTTTTTTCTCTCTCTTTTCTTCTTGATAGATATTTCTTAGACGTCTGGAGCCGTCCATTAAGGGGGGGGTTCTGTCACAATCTGCTTTCTCACTCACCTATTTTCTGCATTAACATTCCTTAGTCACCTGGTAGTCACACCCTGTCTCTCTCTCACTCTGTTACACCCATCAGCTCCATTAGTATTTAGGCCCACTTCACTTTCACCTCAGTGCCAGATCGTACTTTGCAGCATGCCAGTCTTTCCCGCATTACCCTTCAGATTGCTCTCCCGGTTTCGACCCTGCCTGTTCCTGACCAGCCTGCCTCGCCTGCTCCCTGACCCGTTCTGTACCTGCGACTCCCGTCCTGCTGTCTCCTGGAACCCTCGCCTGTCCCCGACCAGCCCTTTGCCTACTATCTGCCGTGTTGTCTTCTACCAGCCTATTGCCTCCAATAAAGCTGGTTACCGACTATCTCTGGTTTCCCGTGTTCTGCATTTTGGTCCTCAGCTCGTTTGTGACACAAGCACTGCTATTTAATCTTTTGTCATCCAGATATAATCTTAAAGCCACTGCTGCCCTATTAATGGTAACATTAATACAGGTCCCCGAGTTCTGTTACAAATTAGACATACATGGAGTACTCAGGGCAGCAAACACTTCCTAAGTATCTACTCTATCTACTTTTTTTTAAACACAGAGGTAGTATAGACCTTTAAAGACATTTTAACAAGTGACAATATGAAAAGAACACACATGTTAATAATACAATACATGATGGCTGCCTCAATTTCAGAGTCCTTGTCACTCTATCATGGCTTATTGGGACACCTGGTCAAAACGGATCTATCAATAATTAAGTGATTTTCAAGTAAAAAATGTCTGCTTTGAAAAAAACCTTTAGTCTAACCTCTGACCTACCAACACTATCCACCCAAAACCCACCTCCTCTGTTTGCAAGAAGGCTAGCAAGTGCAGCTCTTCATGTCCCAAAGCACAGATGGAAATGATGAGAATTACTGGTGTTTCTGCTTCCTCTGCTGCTGGTCGGTGTGATCTCCACCTCTGCTGACAGAGCTGTCAGGAGCTCAGCAGCTGCACCAGCAGCAGTACATTGACATTTTATCACTGCAACTAGGATTATAGTGGGGCCATTTATTTTCTTTGATAGTGTGACAGCCTTGTGACATTTTAACTTCACAGCTGAGAGATGCCAGCAAGCACTGAAACCTCAGGGTCCCATGGGTAAAAACTGCACTTGCCAGTTATAAGAATGCACTTCCTCTGGAAGACAGGTGGATTTCCAGAAACAGATACAGTTGTTTCACTTAACTTATTCTCAGAAAGTGAGACTAGTTTTGTCATGCAGTCCTAATATTGGAAATGTGTTAATGTGTTAATATTTTTGTTTCAAAAATTCTTGACCTGTTGGCTAGACTGGAGGAAACTAAGACATATTTGGAGTAGTAGAGAAGGTTTAAAAGGGGTGTAGAAAGTGCATTTTATTTTTAGTCTGATAGGGAACATATGAACCCGGCTGAGGGCTGGCTGGTCTTGTTAAAGAGGTGAGAGCCTGTTTAATAGTGCAACTCTTACAGCCATGAGGTCATCATCTGGTGACAGGCAGGAAGAAGGAGAGAGCTGAACATTGGCAAGCTGATAAAATAGCCTTAGAAAGGACAGGGCATAAATCAGGCTAAAACATGATTTATTTACTAAGATGTTTACATCTTTGTCAGATCAAATACGCTGCCCTTGATTTAGGATCAATAATGAACTCCTTGGCAGCGGATATGTTTTTGGCTTAGGTTGTCTTTCATTTTGTCTGTCAGATTATGGAAACACTACTGGCGGATGGATACATACTTTATTTTTCACTTTTGTTAACAATGCTAGAGCATGTGTGCTGCATTCATGTAGTGTGGAAATAGTACAAAATATTTACTACTAATGGGTAAAATGTTCCCGAACATCCAGTTGAATCAGAACAACTCAGAGACAGCGGCAACAACAACATAACTAACTAGAGAATGCAATTCCTGAAGAAATTGCAAGTGGGAATGCTTTATGCTGAAAAGCTAACGCTAAACTGATATGCTGAAATGTAATGCGTAAGAAGAAAGTGAATAATTTAGATTGAAATGATACATGAACACTGTTCACTTGAATATGTGATGAGAGAAGAAAATAAAGTAAAAAGGCTTGGAAAAGCAGCAGAATATTTGAACTGCAAACTTTTTTGAACTAACTTGATGGCGAATGCCAACGGCATTTGATGACACCCCATAATACGCTTAGATGCATTGATGGCTGCACCTGTGAAGTTTTGGGCTGTTTGGAGCATTTTCACTGAAGTTATGAGAAAACCGTGTTTCATGGTGAGCATTGTGTTGCCATGGCTACGGCATTTGAAGAAATCTCAAAACTGTCCCGTAGATGTCTTCACGGCTGGACTGTTTGAGTTTGAGCACTTTTTGAACATTTTCATAGGAGTTATAGCGACATCGTCTTTTATGGCGAGGGATGCGTTTCCATGGAAACGGCATATGATGACACCCCATAATTGACGTAGAGCTGTTGAGGGCTGGAAAGGTTAACCATTATCCGAAGTCTGCTGCTCTGAGCATGTCAGTTGGAGTTATGACATCATCGTGTTCCATGACACAGGTGTTTATATTTGAGCTAACGACGTGTCCAGAGATCAAAGGTTTCTATGGGGATATAATAATAATAAATAATTTCGTGCGTAGCAAAACAGATAGTTGGAATGCTGTGTCAGCATTCCCACAAAATAACCTACAGTACAGTGAACATACTAGAACCAAAACCAGGGATTGACATTAAATATTTAGAAATTCACATATTTTCTTGTCAAAGACTTGTATTTACATAACATAGAGTGGGAAGCTTCCCAATTATGTAGGAATTATATAAATAATTCAAATAAACAACACATTTGTAACAGGTTTGTTAATTGACCAAAACATATGAACAGTTCGAAGATTGAAAATGGGATTATTATTAGGATTATTTGTAGGTCATTGAAAAGTAGAATCATTTAGAAAGATGTGAACATTGAAGTTTCTATTTTAGAAAAGCTGACACTGTAGTGCATCGCTGGTTTTAAAAGTGATTTATAAGAGTCATGTTTAAAGATGTGCAATACTTAAAATATGTATAAAGATCCTCTGAGTGTGTGTCATTAGTTAGCTGATAAAATGTTAGGGATAAATACCTTGACATATTGACTACAAGAGCTTGAATCAAACAAGCAACCTTGTATTTGAAAGACTAACTGACAGTCGCACGTGGTATATACAGTAAGTGGCGTGGCTGAGTACTTTAAAGAGCCTGTGACACGAGTTTCACCCATCATCCAAACCCATCAATTTGAGTAAATATTGTCCCCTTGAAAACTGTTACTGAACTGATTTTGGATATTTGTACTTTGATAACCATTAATCTGCCCTTCAATGTTGACCATTTTCTGGATCTTCTCGGGGATTCTTCAAGTCCCGCCAAATTATGTGTGACATCATTGTGGGCACAGCGCTCCAGCTGCACCGTTCAGGATCCCAGCATCTGCAAGTAAACGCACAATGGCGCACACAGCAGCAAGCTCAGACAGCGATGACAGTTTAATTTTGAACGTGTCTGAGAGCTCATATGAGGCTGAAGGATCGGTTTATGTTGTATCTGTTAGAAGTTTAGGAGTTAGGTGCGTCAATATGGGCGATCATACGGTCATGTAGCCAGTGGTGGAATGGGACTAAAAATCATCCCGGGACTCTCGACCGGCCCACTTCGGTACCGCTAGTGAATTGTCAACGGGGGGAGTGGGGGATGTCAGGGGCGGCGGGTGCTGTAGGCTAGGGAAGGCTAAGCCTTCCCAAATATTTGTGTCACTGCATCCTGGTAAAATACAAATATAATGTATAATGTCTGTGTCTTTGACATTAGCGCTGCTAGCCACCTGTGCCCTGTACTACGATGCCAGTTCAACATACCCTGGATATGTTTGAGTAACAAACTAACTAACGAGATCTCGCTAAGCGGTCCTACGACGCTGGTTATCAACTCGGTAAATCAAGCCAGGGTTTCTCTCACCAGCTGAGAGCGCGTTCACGTCTAAGACACGAGTGGATCTGACTTTAATTACATTTGACTCGAGTGTTTCGTCAACAATGTGTTGCTTAAAATAATACTTCTGCATACAGTATGTGACACTGTAAGTGTTGCACGGCCAGATACGGCTGGAGAAGCTGACTCAGATAAGGAAATATATGATATATTATGATATTATATGATCGATGATCTGATTGATGATGTAATATGAATGATAAGTGCGACACGTCAGCGTCTTCTCTGCATACGGCAGTTTAAACTGTATTTCCTAATCCTGTAATATGACTTGAGAGATTTAAACTCCGCACACTGAGTTGATCTCTTTTCTATAGACGCCGGAGGCGGGCAGCGTCAGGTAAAAAAAGTTATTAAGCCTTCCCAAACCTGAGCCTCACGCGCCGCCTATGGGGGATGTGCTAGTGACTTATCCGACCGGCCCACTTCGGTACCGGGCCATCGGGATTCGTCCCGATGGCCAGTCCGCCACTGCACCCAGCCCACGTAAACTGTCAACGAGGGGAGCCTCGCTGCGGGGAAACGGTGGACCGAGAGTCCCGATCGGAGTGGAAATAATAATAATAATAATCATAATCCGTGCATTTTATCCATTAATTTCCCAACATTGTGGTAAAAAAAACACACGTTTAATCCACGTTGGTGTACTACAACTACAAAAAGCATCGGTTTGTTTTCTCATCAGGAAATGCAGACCGGCTCAAACAAACGATTTTTAATCATCATCCTCACGATCATTTAATGTATCATATGTTCGCCGAATTGACATGAAAGCACTAATAAATGTAGTTTCATCCACTTGAGTTTACAACTACAAAAATAATCGATTTCTTTTTATATCACATCCTACGGGAGGAAATTCAGCAGCTCTCACTACCGATTTGTAATCCTAATTTAATCATCATCTTCACCACGATCATTTATGTTTATGTTCGCCGAATTGACATGAAAGCACTGACGAATATGAATATACTGTAGTCAACTTCATTAAACCATTATTAACGTGCCTAAACTCAGTAATTCACCATTTCTACGCATGACAACACACTTTGTCCGTGTTTGGCTCTCTGGCCGCACAGTGAAGCGTTCCCGCATTGACGTCACTTCCGGCTTCCCCAAAACTTCAAAATGAGTCGAAGGAATTTCCCCGCGATGTTCGAAATTATTGATATTTATCGGAACAATATCGCACCTTCTTTTTTAAACTGACGGTTCGAGATTACTAGTAGCCGAATATTTCATTGCACAACAGTTGTTGGGATGCTGTCACAGGCTCTTTAAAGGGTTCATGAATAGAGGGGACTTGAATGTGAAATAAGAACAAAAAAATAAAAGTCTAAATGCATGAAAAAGCAGCAGAATATTTGAACTGAAAACTTTAGAACTAAAAGCATACATCACCAATAATGTCTAAAATATGGGGAACATGTTGAAGTCAGTATGAAGTCTCCATCAGACGGAAAAGAAAGGGCTGAGACAGTCTGTTAAACTCCAGTGACCACGTCATTAGTCTGCTGCTCTAATTATGTCAATAGGAGTTATGACATCATCATGTTCCATGACACAGGTGTTTATATTTGAGCTAACGACGTGTCCAGAGATCAAAGGTTTCCATGGTGAATGTTTTGTTGAAGAACCGTAACAGATATCGGTGAAATTTCAAAGCGTGAAGCATGTCAAGGAACTTGAGCATCTGAAGTGTACTTTTTGTGTACTTTCGGGTTAATAATTTGGCCTTTTAGGCAGATTAACAAAAGGTGTGCGGCTGCTGTGGTGGGGAAAGGTGAGGCTGAATTTACAATGGGCTTTAATGGAGACATGTTGAAAGTTTTCTCCATTGACTTCCATGTTATAAATGGGATGTATCTATGGAATTATGAAAGTTATGAATGATAAAAGTAATAGCCATTGATTCCCGACCGAGCTGAACGTTTTGATGTTTGAACGGAGTTTCTGCGATGTTCAATGTGGGAGAAGAAGCAGCGCAAAATTACCCGGCGGAATAATAAAGAATTTTGTGCGTAGCATAACATAGTGGGAAAGCTGTGTCAGCATTCCCACTAAAAAATGAACGGCAGCACCGATCGATGTTTACTGTAACTGTTCAACTCTTTTCAAAGTTTATTTTCCACTAACAAGTCCTAAACAATGCCAGAGCCCATACCGTGTTCCTGTTAGTGTTTACTTCCTGCCTGACTTCTTCTGTTGATTTATCTGATGTCCAACTTTTAACCTCTTTGATTTTCTCCCTGGATCCTCCTTAGCACCGGTCATTATTTTGTTTAGCAGCGATGTGTCATCGAATCAGTCTTTGAAATGTCTAATTTGACCAAATCAGAATCAAGTATTCAACTAAGCCTTGTAATCAAATAATTTAAACAGTTCAACATTTCATCCACACAAATGTTGTCTTGAAAAACTTCAAGGTCAATTACAATTGCTCCACATTAAATAATCTACAAAGCTAGTTTAGATATTGTCATTAAAAGCATCATAATTTTACATTACATTACACAATGAATAATGTATAATACACGCTATCGTTAATGACATAAATCATGTTTTTCACTTAAAATAGTAGAATCGCAGCAGTGAGGCTCTGCAGCATAGATGAAAAAACAACAACATCAGTATTTAGTGAGACATTCATGATCTAGACTAACTAATCAATCAATTTGTCAGGGGTCAGAGGTCAGACTGATTGGAGTGGAGCTCACTTCAATAGTCATCTCTTTACAATACACCGGAGCGTGCTGGTGATCTCATCCGACCCTCTGACCTGCTCACTGTTTTAAAGCTCTAATTAGTCATTGACCCCGTCTCCTCCCACGTCACCCCTTACACCCAGCATGACCCCGTGACCCCGCTGGTGAGGTCACATGCCTGTTGACATCAGTGATCATCACTCTGCTCTTGCACTTTTTGCATGTCTCTGAAATTGGTGAACGTCATCGATACAGTATAGGATTTCCCCCAAACTGCTGCATTGTGTCCACATCAGCATTTACTGTAACACACATGGACTCTTGTTTGACCTATGGCCTTTATCTTCTTCCTTTTCATTACTTAAAAAAATTTGTTATTAAAAGAAGAATCATACATTGTTCTGTGTGATGTCTAATCATTGATTGTTCAAATGGAAAATACCTTTTAACAATTATGTTATATTCTTACATTTTGAGTGTAAGTGTTGGTTGTTTTTGACAACATCTTACTGTTATCATGGTACATCAGCTGCAGTTTTTACTACTGCAAACCATGTTGAGCAGCTAAGGCGTGTTAATAATAACAACAACTAAAAAGCTGGTAAACTCATCCTGTTCCTTCTTGTTACTTTACTTTTTGATATATAATTTAAGTATAGATTTCAATCAGCTCCAAATGAGAGATACAATGTGGTCCTGGCTATTTCAGAATAAAAACACCCCATGTTTGTGACATTTAACCAGTAGTACCTTAACACGGCTCTAGTGAGAGACGTATCTATGGATGTTGGGCATGCAAAGGCAGTTTGATTGCACTTAAATCAAGTCACTATAAAATGTGATTTCATTTAAGGAAATAGATTACAACTATATTTTTGTTTTCCTCTTTGTTTTCACAGAGATAAGGTAGAAGAAAACCGAACAAAAACAATATCTTCTTTTATTTGGCCATTCTTCTTTAAGGGGGGTCTTTTTGAATCGGAGTCTTTGATAAAACTATCACTTCCTTTTCTGAGTCAGAAAACCTCATGACGTTGCCTTGACTCTTTCTGCAGGTTAATTTAATACATGATAAATCAGAGTTTTCAGTTTTTTTACTTTAATACATCTTGAAACAATAAATGTTGTGAAACCAAACAGCCCAACACAGCATATAACCTTTTCATAAGCCAAATGCCAGCACAGGGTGCGCCATCACTGTCGAGTGTTGAACATTTGTTTTTCTAGAGTCTGGGCACAGGAAGTAAGCTCCCACACCAACCCTCCCGCAAGCCAGCAAGAAGTAACTTGACAAAGGCGAGTCTGTCTCCATCTTGGTACTCCATCAGACAGAAAGATGGAGACAGACTGACAGTGAGTTGTGTGTATGTAAGATGATCGCCTGGTATTCAGGGAGAGGAGATGGACAGATGGGTCATCCATCCGCACCCTGACATTACAGACCCAGATACCAACAGAGGGGAAACGTTGGATTAGACTGAATTACTATTTCAGGAAATACACCATTTCTGTCTTCTCCTCAGGAGTTTTTAAGCCAAGATAGTGGCAGGGAAAGACTGTAAATCCAAAGTAATTTGCTTTGATGTTAGAAAACACAGGGTTGTTGAGTAATAAGACATGTCACCTACAATTGTGTTCTTTTTTTCTCCCCTACCACGCGAAGCAGTCACATCACCATTTCAATGTGTTATGTGCATTACGTACAGTGCATCAGTTCATATTATGTTCTTTCTGTGATGATGGTAACTCTGTGTATTCAATACAGTCTGTGCTTTCAGTTTCAAGTGTTGTCAGTAGAGGGTTCAAGGGTGGTCGACCCTATATGTAATTGTTTTGGAAATATTCCCCCCAGACAGCTTTTTTTCTTGATTTTTGATGTTAAGAAACACAAAGGTAGTTTGCATAGAGATGCCAAAACTTGTGATACATTTTTTTATTTAATTGCCCTAATGTGTGAATTCAGAGTTGCTGTTTGAAACACACACACACACACACGCACAAACAGGACAAGCATGCTGCTCCTCAACCTATATGTACTGTGACCTAAAGCCCTAGAGCGGCAAAGTTTGGGAACCATACACCACATGTGATTGTGTGTGTGTGTGTGTGTGTGTGTGTGTGTGTGTGTGTGTGTGTGTGTGTGTGTGTGTGTGTGTGTGTGTGTGTGTGTGTGTGTGTGTGTGTGTGTGTGTGTGTGTGTGTGTGTGTGTGTGTGTGTGTGTGTGTGTGTGTGTGTGTGTGTAGGGAGGTGAGTTGAGGGCTGAGCTACACTGTCAGGGTCACCTCTGCAGCCCCTTTTGAAAAACCCTCACAATACGCCACCTTGAGGTTACAATGACCCCATTGTTCGTCCAAACAATGCTGTCTGAAGGACAGGGTTAAAGGGGCGGAGGGGAGAGGAGGGGTGACAAGGGTTGAGGAGGGGTGACGAGGCAAAGGGGACAGTGGGGGGCTCGGCACCTGGTAACAGTCTATGTATGGGAGGTGGAAGTGGAGGGGGTATAGTGTGGTCACAGTCCATCGGTCAGCAATGGAAGTGTTTAGGCTAAGAGGCTAACATGCAGCACTGATGTCGGGCAGGACCACTGACCTGAGGCAGGCTTTCGCAAGCTGTAGTCTGGGAGCCTGCAGGGGTCCTAGGAGGGCGTGTTCAGTAGGTTTAAAGGAAGTCAGGAAGACAAACATGTTCAGGACTTCATATGTTTCCTTCAGTCCTCAGTACCGTACAAGTTTTGAAATCAGAATACCAGAACCACCGTGATAGGTTTCCTCCATCAGCCACAAGGGTCATCGTGGGCCATTCCAGTTTGGTGCCCTGGAATAAGGCCATTTTAACCCTTAAGTTTGGCATTTTGTTCGTCACCATCTTGTTTTTTTGGAACCAGACGCTAAACAAGAGGGTTAAGTTAGTTACAACATCAAAATATTTTTGGGCGACCAAAATGTTTTAACTTACAAAACACCAAGAAAAGTTTCACGACAAAAACACAGACCACCCAAACCATAAAACACCTTGTGTTATTGACTTTATTGACCATTTTAAAACTAGCCATGCTCTAAAGCGTAAAGTATTTAAAAACCTGTCTTGACTGATATGTTTGGCCATTTGAAAGTACCGGAAACAAGTTGTAAACACAAAGTTGTAATATCTTCACCTTCTAGGTATGTATGGGGTACTTACTCATTTACAAGTCCAGCAGTTACAGAGACACAAGATCAATGGTTTGGACTTGCGTTTTTGGCCAACTGATTGACTTAGTTTCAATAGTCTCTCTTTTTTAGCTCTGCTTTTGGTCTCCAACAACTCTAAAGTAAAATGTCTGACTCTTTAACTACTGTGTGTTAGGGGGTCTTTAAAACTTTATGCTGAAAAAAGCTGCTTGCTGCCGCTCAAAAGCGATATGAGCGCTAAGAGTCAATCAAAACAGTAAAATTGTTGACAGGCAACAATACGCTGAAACCGAAACTCACTGTAGAGTAGTTTGGTCACTTTGAGAGAGCTCTTTATCATTGTTACATGATTTCCATGTTGTTATTTGATACATTGTTATTACAAAAATGTCAATTGTTTTCACGTTATGACATCCATTGATGCTGTTTCCAAGATAAACAATACTTAGAGATACGCACACTTGTATATGTATGTGGGTTTGTTCTGATCATTACTTTTGCCTTTGCAGACACTTAACACTGTACAATTCAGCGTATTGTATATGGCCTTCAATTGACTGCATAGCACAGACCATTAAGGTCTAAACACGCCAACATACACGTTATGTATGTGACTCTCACAAAGACACACACACACCCGTTTACAAACTCAATACCACTACTCTACACTCAGGGCCACAAAACAAATATATCCCACCATTACTGCTTGACAATAATGGGCCCATTTTTCTCCCACATAGTGATCTTTATGAATAGTGTATAAACCCATCCACGCGTTGCATCCTTGGGGGTGTGGGGGAGATGGGATGAGCTCAAACATATTTTTGCCTTTTATCCTCTCTGATAAAGGACTCCCTCTTATACACACGTAGAGAACAGCACACAGACAAACATGATGCATACACACACATGCACTCATACACTGTGTGTGTGTTCTTTTAAGACACCAGAGTGCTTAAAAGCTCTGCCTAAGCACAGACCCAAGGCCAACAGTGAGTGCTGTGGTCCTGAATTGAGCTCCACCATCACTGCACTCTGCTGCCTGCATGGCAGCCAAATTATCCACAATAGCTGTTCTGTGTGCAGAGATATAAGGGGGTTATTCACTTCCTTTGAAATAACATTAACAGCTGAATATGCCTTGAATGCAGCCCCTTATTATATTATTTTAAAAAGCACAAATTCCATCATGTTTTATTGCGCCCCACTGTTGGCCAGTGGCACAGTAAGATGTATATGGTGGTTAATGTGGGGATTACTGCAGGTGTCTCTCTCTCTCTCATTCTCTCCTAGTCTTGTGTTGTAAAAAAGGCCTTTGTTGTGCTCTGCAGTATAAATCATTTACAGGCTTTGCATACATTTGTGTAATCTCCTTCATGGGGGCGGGGCAGCCTATCTGATTCAATGGGAGCAAGGGAAAAGAGTCCAAGTTGACTGTGTGTGCCAAACATGAAACCTGAACACAGTTAGTTACAGTGTAGCATGCATTACACTCAACATGTGTGCAGAGAAACACATACCATTCCTGAGCATCAAAATCCTGCCAGTACACGGTGTGTTTCCTTATCAAATATATTCTTAAATGTCCAAATGATGTGCATGGCCAAATTGTGACTGACTATGCCTGAGATATGGATGCTTTGCATGTTTAAGAAAAAACTGTACAGTCCATTTAAAGAAAATATTTCACAGGAGCACATACCACCACAAAATGTAAGAATGTATCACAAAAGCAAGTAAGGGTTTATTTAGTTATAGAACAAAGCAAAGAAATAATCAAGCAAAGTAGAAAAACGTCAAATTAATTAAACGACGAACCGGATTAGAAAAAACTGAATTAGAAAAAAAGTTGACTCTTGCATATTTACTATTTCTTGTTATTTTTGTGCATCATCTCCATATTAATTACAGTGTACTCAATGTCATGTCTCGGAAACTCATTATGAAAGTTTATTCTTTATATTAGTTTTGTCATGTCCCTTTGTTTTATTGTGAAAAGTAATTCTCCCTCTCGTTTCAGAACTCCATGCTCCCCGCCCCTATGTGTCTCCTGTGTTCGTGATTGCTTACCCCGCCCTGATTGTTTCCACCTGTTCCCCTCACCTTGTGTATATATTGTGTTAGTCCCCACCTGTCCAGTGCCAGTTTGTTTTCTCATTCATGACTACGCTCAAGCCTGCTCCATGGTCGTTTCCCGTTTCTCATGCTCCTGATATCTGCTGATAGGTTTTCCTCGAAAGAGTGATTTTGTGTTTCCTTGTTTTGTTACTGTGCTTAAACCAGTAAAGTCTTTATTTTTGAATACCACCTGAGTCTGAGTCTGAGTTGTGCATTTGAGTTCATGCCACAAACTTCACCCCTTGACACTCAAGTTCATTAAAGAGATTGGTAAATGCATTTTCTTTTTTAAAGACCAAAAAACACGAGCAGACAGATGATTAGGTTTTAAACAAACGTCCTTGTAAATCAAGAATAATAATACAAAGGCAAAGGTAAGCTTTACCCAAGATGCATTTATTTTAATTAACAGTCTTCCTGCTTCAACGTATATATAAATAATTATAAATAATTATAATTATGCTTTTTGTTGGTAATTGCAAACAACAATTCAGGGACTCCAGCATGTACAGCAATGCCTGATATGTAATAAATGTTATCGATGGTCAATAGACAGAAATCCAATTAAATATTATTGTGGAATAATTGTACAGAAAACTTTGTTCCAGTTTCACTGCAGGAATTTCCATGGTGTATTTCTTTTTCTTTTCAAGATTTATCTTCACAAGATGTATAATTGAAATGGGATCCATGTCCCTCTAAGCATGTTTAACTATCTGCTAAACTAACTTTGTCTCTGGGGAAAAACATTTTGCTGGCTATATTTATTCCTGCCCATTCCCCTCTGTTCCATCCAGGTGGGTTTTATTTGAACGAAGTGGTTATTCCCAGTAAAACCACAGTGGCTGCTGTCACTTGCAGTTGTTCCATTATTCACCGTCCACGGAGGAGCTCCAGGATTTTCTGGGTCTGGATGTTATCATCGCTCCAGTCTGTCTCTCTGTCCTTTAGCTTAATGCAGTCGGTTCAAATTCATTAATCATGCAATAACCAAAAGGAATAACGTAATTTTCTTTAATAGCATGTAATTTAATATAGCCATAAAACTGTATAAAAAGTGGTGTTTGACTTCCTTTGGCAAAAGTCTACACAGTCAATAATATAGGTGTCAGTTAATTTCACTTATAGAGACACTTTTCTGAACATATATATTCTCATATATCTCCCCCACCATCAATTTATGTTGGTGTTGTGATTCAACGGCATACACATGCACACTTCCTCTGTGCAGTGGCGAGGCTGCTGTAAGACAGTAAATCATTGAGAGGCGGAGCGCAGCGCTGAAAGCTCAGTGACAGAAGATAAAACATGCAGCAGCAGGCGGACTCTCCACACTGAGCTCCACACGCCTCCGCCAGCACTCCCTGGCCTCCAGAAGACAAGTCTTTGGTCTCATGAAAACACCATCCACTCCATGGAGAGACACACAGAGGGAACAGGCAGTTTCATATGCACATTAATCACCTCAAGCAAACATCTTAAAAGAGTAGAAAGCAGAAGAATGGAGGTTCATTTAAAATATATGAACTGGACCAAATGTGCAAATGTCTCCACCACATTCTATAAGCAAGAATTGACCTGCGACCATCTTGATGAATAGTTCACCCAAAAAAGCGAATATGAGTGCAAACAGACTTCAACAGACGGCAAAAAGGTTGAAAGTATGCACGCACATATGCACAACAAACAAATTCAGAAACTTTAGCAAAAATATAATTATGTTTGGATTTCAAACAAGCTTTTTTAAAGCTTGAGTTTGGCGTTTTGGCCTCAGCTTTTTCAGTTTTATTGAAATGAGAAGTGAAATGGGACGGTTATCCAAACATTTTCAAAGTCATTCATACATTTAAAACGTACTGATAACTTCCTTCCTCCTTTCGGATTTTAATTGTATGGTATCTCAGCATTGGCTTCACTTTCAGACCCTAGGTGTTGCTGCTTTGCACCGAAATGCTTTCATTTTTAAACGCTGCGCACTTCTGGCCATTTTTATCTGCAGCAATTCTTTAAAAATACAGGTTCTGAATAGGTTTTCTATATTTATTACTCTTCTGTACATTTGCATATGTTTGCTTGTGCTGCACTGACCCACAATACAACGTGGAGATAAGAGATTGACCGGAAAAAGAAGACTCCGAAAATTGACACTGAAACGAGTCACACAGCAACGATCAAATGGGTTTCGAAAGCAGTTCTGAGATAAAATGAGTGTAGCAGCGTGAGACTGCAACATCTGAGTTTTCTATCAGACTCCTTTCCTATCTCACCTGTTCGATAATAGTTGTAACATACTCAAACACACACACACACACACACACACACACACACACACACACACACACACACACACACACACACATTACACAGCAAAGTCTACCTCTCTTTCTCTCTCTCACACACACACACACACACACACACACACACACACACACATACATACACACATACACACACACAAATCACTTGCTAGGATCATTTCACACGTCCTCAGTGGGGAACCCCATCAACTTTCACAGCAGGTAACATTGCAATGAAACCCAGACTGACATGCTTCACACACACACACACACACACACACACACACACACACACACACACACACACACACACACACACACACACACACACACACACACATACCATGTATATATCACTTCAGGGGACATTACATTGACTTACATGCATTTCCTGGAGACTTATCCTAACCTTAACCATAACCAACACATGCCTAATCCTAACCCTTACCCTTACCCTAACCCTAACCCTAAACCTAACCAAGTCTTCACCCTAAAATGAATGATTCCCCTTATGGGGACCTCCAATTTGTCCCCATAAGGGAGGCGAGTCCCCACACGTGACTGTGTAAACAGATTTAGGTCCCCACAAGTATAGTAATGCTAGGCCACACACACACACACACACTCATATACACTGCGGATACATTTACTCTGGGTAGTCCAACACGGTGGCCGCACTCACGGATGTATAAGAAATGCCAAATGGCTCCCTCAGGTAACACTCATTCAGATCTCTGATGGCAGATACTGGATAGGCCATTGGCTTCAATGTGCTGTAAAATAAATATGCATACCACATGCTCCTCATTTTCTTGTTTATTTATTTTGTACCCATTTTCTTCTAGATAGCAATATCAAAGTAAGATAATGGCTTTGGCAGTAAGTTAGAGGCGCCTGTTCTCCTGATGTAGCCAAAAAAGTGTGTTAATGTGTTAAATAAGCTTGAAACAGCATGACAAATCTGCAAACTACTACCTATAGCCGCGTTCACACCGCAGTACTTTTCCCACTTTAGTTCCGATATAGTTCCGAAATGTTGCGTTCACACCGAAAAGAGCCGGAACTAAAATTAGTTAATGAGAACCTTTTTACCCCCTTTTCCGTCCCTGCTAGAGAGCAGGGACTTTCGTGGGAGAAAAAGGTTCCTATTTCTTTACTCGGAAGGCTTCAGTAAAAGCTGCTGGGAGTCCCAGCAGCTTTTACTGAAGCCAATCCCCAACTCCGGGGACTTCCGGCCAGGGACTTCGGGTGGCAGAATACGCCGTGAAGTTGTTTTTCGGCCTGCCAGTAAACCCAAAGCAGAAGAAGAAGAAGAAGTGACGTCAGCGGCTTCATTTGCCTAATCCTTCAGCAGCTTATTCCGGTGTGAATGCGATCTGTACTTAGTTCTCATGAACCTTTGTGGGAAAAGTACTGCGGTGTGAATGCACCTAATGTGTCTTTGTGGCCAACAACAGTATTGCAAGTACAAATTATTCCTTATACAGTAGATATTTAAAAGATCACAGTGGCTTTTAATATTTTTTTTATTCGTGTTTGCTATTGCAACTCTGGGTTGCAGAGGATATCCCGCAAGAGAGTGCAAGCCTTTGAAGCAAATGTTCGTAGTGTTCAAACAGTGGATACTACAACTTCCATGTCAGTCACGTGATGCCACTGGGCCCAAAAAGACTTTTCTCCATTGACTTCCTTTTAGAAAAGAGGCGTCTTTAATAAGAATAGCTCTTATTTCAATTGTTAGGCCCTAAGAGTTGTGAAATGCACTAAAAGCTGAATCAGGATTATTTTCCCTCATTAATTTGACTGAGCCAAGACAGGACATGACGCTTCCACGATGGAGCAGATAGAAGTAAAACACAAGTGTGCATGCTCTATGGACCAAATGGATGTAGAAGATCGACGAAGATCGGCAGAGTATCCCAGGATGAACCGGCCATTTTGGCTTCATCACCACTGAGCAATTTTCATAGGAATAACGGGGCCTCGCCTCCAACGCTTTATCCAGTTCTTTTTATGCATCCATGATAGCCATGCCAAGACTTCCTCTTAAATGTGCAACAGATTGATGACAGTTTAATAACCATTGGAGCTGCTAGGAGGTTAACAGATCCCACTGCAGCTTTCATGTTTGAATGTGTGTAACTGTGAACAAGGTAGTTGTGGCATAGAAACTTTCCTAAACAAAACAATGTTTGAGTGAATGCATTGGATAAAATCACTCTATTTGCCAATCTGGCACTTCTTTGAAAGGCTCTAATGTACCATAACCTTCAAACACTCCCACATTGGAATGAATAAAGCAGTCTCAAGAGAAGCTTCTATACTTTGAGTCAAACCCCCACCCTGCAATCCTTCGCCTTTGTTGGATTTAAAAAATGACAGTTATTTGTCATGATATTGATGTTCATGAGTGTCCAAAATCTCCAATAATCACTCTCTATAGAGCAAACCTTTGATTATTTATTATGCAGGGAGCAGTGAATGAGTAAACATGGGAGTGATTTTAGATACAACACATAATACAGCCGTGCTGAAAAACACGACTCAAGGCTGCGTTACATTCATCTTTGGAAAAAACGGCAAAATAGAAGCCCCGTGTCTTTGCTGGTATGATGCCAACATCTGATGTTTACTATTGGTTTTTACTGAAGAATTTTCTGCTATTTAACACAGTGGCAGCAGAAATATACATCAACATCATCAGATTGTTTTCTTTTCATTTATCCCTAGGAGAAACAAAACTACACCAAAAACAAAGAAATGCACTGAGCATGTCCCCAATCTGATTTAACAATGTTTCTGAGTGAGATTTCCCTTTAATCTGGCCTTTGCAGCGTGTTATTCACATGAGTTTGCCTTTTTCTCTTCTCCTCTGAGTGTCTCCCTTCTCTGCCTGGGCTCGTAGTGGGTTCATTGTCTTTCATCCGATGTCTCTGACCTCTTTCTGTAGCTCTGCTTTCTGGGTGAGTCCCACTGTTTGGAAGTTCAAACCTCACTGTCTGACCTGCTGACATGCTTTATCCCGTCGTTATCCTCTCCTCTTCCTCTCACTCGCTGCCTGACTACAAGGGAAACAAGTGTAATGGTGAAGCAGCCATGCACACACTGAAACACACACAAAGGGCATAACATACACACAGCAGACAGGATATTGGAAACGCTTCTCAGCATACAGTTGAAGAATAACAATCATATCTCTTATTATGTATGATTACGAGGTGTTAACATTATGACTTCATTATGGTAATATTAAACACAAGGGTCCCTATAGAAATCACCTTATTATTTAACCCAGATGTGAATCCAAAAATGTGCTAATTAATTAAGGTAACATAATAATTGACAATAATACAAAAAAAGTGTCAATACACAAAACACATTCTTATTAAGGGAAAGAAAATATATTAATGTAACAAATAAACTACATCTCAAACTATATTCAGTTGATTGTTTTTTTCCAAAATGTGAATGACATGACAAATGGTTGGCACACCAAATCACTGTTAAGTCATAGGGGTATGAATATTAGGGGGAATAACAGATTTAACGAGGCTAGTTTAATTAGTTCTAATTAGTCCTGCATCTGGTGGCGCAGTGGACTAGTGCGTTGGTGTTCGGATCAGATGGTCACAGGTTCAAAACCCCACTGCAGTCAGCATGTCGTTGTGTCCCTGGACAAGACACTTCACCCCAAATTGCTGGGGATTGCCCACAGTATTGAGTACGTAAGTCGCTTTGGATAAAAGCGTCTAACAAGTGACATGTAATGCATCCTCTTGAAAGTGCTGAATGGTCTACCTGCATGTGCCATCCGACCTCTGCAGCTCATCCAGAATGCAGCGGCTCGTCTGGTCTTCAATCTTCCTACATTTTCCCACACCACTCCGCTCCCTTCACTGGCTCCCGGTAACTGCTAGAATCCACTTCAAGACACTAGTACTTGCATACCATGCCGCGAATGGATCTGGCCCTTCCTACATCCAGGACATGGTTAAACTGTACACCCCAGCGCGTGCACTCCGCTCGGCATCAGCCAAACGACTCGCTGCACCCTCGCTGCGAGGTGGACCCAAGTTCCCATCAGCAAAAACACGTGGGTTTGCTATCCTGGCTCCAAGATGGTGGAATGAGCTCCCCATTGACATCAGGACGGCAGAAAGCCTGCACATCTTCCGGCGCAGACTGAAAACTCATCTCTTTCGACTCCACTTCGAGCGTTAGAATTACTAACAAAGCACTTATATACTAACATAGGACTGGCTTATCTATAGCCAGCTGAGTAGCACTTGAAATGTGTGGCTCTATGATACTTGATGTACTTATATGATTCTGTTTTCTTCAGGGTTGTGTCTTCCTGGTCGTATGTACTTATTGTAAGTCGCTTTGGACAAAAGCGTCAGCTAAATGCAATGTAATAATAATGTAATAATAATTTAAGCTGTGTTTTCTCCTGTAAAAAAAATGCAGTTACATATAACATGATGCAGCAAATACACACTCTTCAGTATTAGTGTACTGTTTTTTTTTAGTGTTGCAGGTAATATACAGAATAAAAAATGAACATACACTTCACAATGAAAATTAATTAAATGTGTGACAACAAACAATCAACATCTTTCTACTGTCATTAAAAGAAAAAACGAAATTGTAGCTCAAACTTCGTAAACAAGGTCCAATTTAATTGTATTGATAATAATAATAATGAATTAATAGTTTTTATGTATTGCATATTTGGACACCAGTGTCCATCAAGAGCACTCTAAAACTCAACTGAATTAAGTCTGCAAGTGTTTGTGTTTAAGCTTCCTATTGAAACTTTGTTTGTAGTATGGAATTAGGATAAAGCATATGTACTCGCAGGCTCTGAGCCATAGTTTTGTGTTCTTGGCAAACACAAGCGGAGAATGTAGAAAGTTACCACAACGATGAAAGCATCGACAGTGAATTAATTGCCAGTGTAGGTGTTCAGGTCGTCACCTGTAACGAGCAGGAGCCACTTGAACAGAGCAGCTGAGGACTGAGTGCAATCCAGGATTGTCCTCTTCTGAACTTCAGCTAATCAATTAACGTGATTTAATACACCGTCACTCCACATGCAGGCCAGCGTGGCCCAGTGTTCTCCTAATTTATACTGTATCGACCGCTTCATACACATGCAGAACGAGAAGAGGAGTAAGAGAGAAACTGGAGGCAGGCAGAAAGTGTTGAACGGATGCAGGTAAATATGGATCTCAGGGGGAAATTAAATGATTGTTGTATTTTTTACTGTTTCAGATTGCCAAAGTTTAAAGGGCTGGAAAGAAAGAGGCGAGAGCAAGCAAGGCCTGGAGAGACTGACTCAGAGAGTCCTCTCCTGTGAGCCTTCAACTAGCCTTTGGCATAGAAAGTGAGCCTGCATATTACTCAGTCTATCACAACACAGCAGGAGAATGGGAGGAGAATTAATACACTTGGCTTTCATGCAAGTGTGCTCTCTCTTCGCCTTTCTTCTCCCTGCCCTCCTGCTCTCGCTCTGTCTTCAAGCTCCACTGGACAAAACCACTTTGTGTGCTAATAAAATTAACTTGTATATTGCTCTGATTTTTTTTCTAGCCGATAACAACCGGGCAGTGCAAAAAAAAGTAAAATAAAGAAACTCTTTGAATCTAGAGATTGTATTCAATTTTCTGTTCATTTGAAAACACGCCTGGTGCCGGCGGCAGCTCGGTCTTCAGAGTGCTGCTGAGGCTCAGGGGCAAACATTTGTGTCTGTGTGCATTTCAATGACATAAACAGTATCTAGCCTGCCATACCCTCAGCAACCATCTATTTGCATCCCATAAATCTGAATGACATTAACATTTAAAAACCCAACTCCTGCCTGTGGATGGGCCCCTCAGATGGACAGGCATCCATTTTATGTATCCACATGGCAGGCAGGGAAGACGGGCATAAATCTGTGCAGGTTAGAGCGCTGAACCGCCTCGGCCGGCAGGTTAAGTGAATATCACCCTCTGCCTCCTGAAAGAGCTCCGGTTCTATTTCCCACTCCCATTAAATATGTGTTTCATTTCTGCCTTATTTGGATGGAAAGTAATTTCAGTCTTTTATAGAAGGTCATAAAATATATAGTGTTTTTTTTTCTAACACTCTGCATAACATTTACATTTTCTATTGTATAAATGTGATGGCCGCGACACCGGGCTGAATAAAACATTCATGGCAAAAGCCATTTCTTCCTTGACATTTGGTCTCCTATCTATCATCAGTTTTCTATATGCAGCCGGGAGAACAAACGCTGGTCAAATGTTTAAATGTGGCCTCTCCACATTATATTCAAACCCTGCTTTCACATTAACACCCGCCGGCTAGTAGATGGAAAATGCTTTTTTGTGTGCAGATAAGAGAAAAGTCAAATGGAAATGACTCGCAGGGCTGTTGTGGTAGAGCGTGCTGATGGGTCTGGGAAATTGAAGCATGTCAGTAAATTAGAAAAAGCCATCCCTGCCTCAACTGGCAGACATGTAAATGTGCAGAGCCCCTCAGATGAGTCCATTATGGACCGTCCCACGCAGCCTTTTCTCATCAGAAATCCCATCAGTATATTAAAAGGTATAGCCTAGGAACTGATAAATGAATTCTTCTTTTTTCTCCCTGACTGATTTGAATCATGCCTGGGCTCAGTGATGGGCAGCAATTCAACATTATCATTCATCCTTCAGCGGAAAACTGTCTTACAGGAAAATGAAAATGATTTATTGTCATACAATTGTGCTTTCTAAATCAGTGATAATAATATTGTACTGATACGATCTGACAAAATAGAGAACACTATTTGAAAATATCTGTTGTATCAGATGTAGAATAGGGCATGAATGATCTGCTACAGGAATTAACTATTTTTATGTTTCTGTTTCTCACTGCGATTCTTCTAAACACTTTTATATACAAGCTTTTTTTCCACCAGTATTCTTTTACTTTTATTAATGGATTTCAGTTAGCCTATATTTAAGTTTAACTCCAAAACTCTCTGTGATCTTTAGGATATATCACATTGGTTTTCCTGTTTTATCCCAAAGGAATGCATTAGGGGATATTTAATAAAAAGGTATTACTCACAATGGTAGCTCAGCAAAGTTAAAGAGCAATAGCATTTAAATCCTCATTTATTATTTAAAGTTAGTCCGTAACCAGTTAATCCAAGATTACATTGATTTTTACAGTGAGTTATCTTTCCTGGAATCATTCCAATAAAGAACTGCCGACCAAAAAAAGACAGTTTCCCAATTGTACTTTATTACTTTCCTATAATAATTAGCACTTTGATGCTACTCTAAGATGTTACCGCACTACTCCCTTCACTTCAATTAGATGTAATGCTCTTAAAACGGTGCTCCATTTGCAGGGCTCACTGTATTGAAGGACAGAAGCTAACCAAGAGTAAAACTGAAGGTAAATGAATTAAACTGAAGCTTTGAAACTTTTTGTCACAGAGAAATAATGAAAAATGAAAGCTGGACACCATGAGTTAAAGTTGTATCATTAAAAAAATAAATGGCACACATGTTGGCCTCAGAAGAAGCTAATTCTATCTCAGTCCTCATGTGCATTCTTTAGATCAAAGTTGTTTTTATTCATTGCAGATATGTGATGCACAATGTGGAATACTGTTGAATGTGAATGTGAATGTGCTGTAGATATATGATGTGTCATTAATTACGATGACAATCATGATACCAAACATTCTGATCATTTTTGGAAGTATATGCACTTTCTTTTTAAAACCAATTATTTTTCCCAATACGGACAGTTGGTCGGGAGCCGCGGGTTCACTTCCTTTTGCCCTGGGAGCACTGTGTGTCGAACTTCACTACAGTCGCAGTCAACATGTGGTTAGCGTTTTGAATTCAACTACTTCGGTAAACATCCTAGATCACATTATTGTTGAAGACCATGAGGATTATGTATTTCTTTACACATTTTCAAGGCAATCCACCAGTAGTTGTCGAGATACCGTGCCTACAATCATGGCTAAAAGTAAGGCTGTTTGTTGACTTTCTCAAATGCAACATCAATATCACAGTAAGGTTCCCACAAGAGAAGATCTGAAGCCGAAAGGTCTTAGCAGTAGAAAGGTCAGAAAACTAGCGAGCAACCTTTTCAGCGTATTCTGCCTTTCAGACAACTCGGAGGGCATACTTTTTTGAGTTGAAATTTCAACTTCTGACCTCCAAGCCTTCCAGGTGCACAAGGCCAATCTTAAACAAAATCCATGGCTGTGACCATGAGCAACTGATGTTTCTTTGGAAGACAATTGAACCCCAAGCAATGCAGCTTTCACATTTGTAATGGCATTTTTAACATTCTCCAACTAATTTTTGTGCAGAGATCATCATTTTCAGAGATTGTGTAACCATTTATCTAATAACATTGGGAACAGGTATTGACTTCAATTGAAATGCAGATATACTGAAAAGTATACTTTATCTTGTGCATAAATTCACTTCCATTGTTGTGTGATGTCAAACAACTGCTTCTTCATGAAGTCTGGATAAGTGGATTTGCCCTTTTTAAAAACTTTGGTTGCTCCCATTTTACTTTTTTTAGGAGGCTCGGAATTAGTATAAAGAAAAAAACTCTTTAGGTTTGTTCATTGCAGAAAATGGAATATAATATAATTGGGTGGGATGAAACCCTCTTTAATGGTTACATTTGCAGAGCACACAGCACACAGTGACATTTGTTCTCTGCTTTTAACCCATCCTAGTACCAGGAGTCTAGTACTAGGAGCAGTACAGTATGGTGCGTTTCAAAACTTGTGAGACAAAATATCCACACTTCATTTTTAGTTAGTGAATTGATAGTCAGGTAGATAAACCCTGATGATCAGAATGTCGTTTTTACATTCAGTCATCCAAGTTGAAGTTTTCCCAGTTTTGAACTGTGCTTTCCCATTTGAGGTTGTGTGGAGGACTCCCACAGGTACTCATTAGCATTGTTTACTTGTGAACTTGTTGCCTTGTTCTAATCATAGATTTTACAACACCGTCTACATTCTGGCATAGTTTTCCCACACATATGTGGTGATCTGAAGTGTTGAATTATTCCAAGTCAACATTTGCTCTGAATTAATGTACCATATTTCAGTATGGGAATTTGTGTATTAGTTGACAGTCACACCGATTATTTCAATAAGCCCAATTTAAAAATCCCTGTAATTTATCAAGATTTTACCGTCAGGGTCCATCATGACCAAAAAAATCAATTTGTTTCAGCATGTGCTGGTTTCACAAACGAGACATTGTATGCTGAGTTCAAGGTGCAGCAACCACAATATTGAATACTGTATAAGATTTCATTGGGGAAAATCAATAACCTTCTTAATATGTCATATCATGATCCCTCACAGCCTGAAGTAAAACTACCACTAAAACCTTTCTACAGGGCAACATACTGTAAGACACTGAGGGTAAACAGCCGATAAAGGAGCCTGGTTGAATGTTTCTGCTCTCATCGTCTACACAGCATGATATAAGTAATCACAAGGATTTTCACCACGTTTGAGAACTCAACATTTATCCAAACACAGTCAGGCTATTTGAAGATGTTAAGTGATTTGGTATCACTTTATTTTTTGGCACCCTTTTATAAAGGCTATACCTTATAAGTTATAAATTAGTAAGTGAAACTTTACATTTAATAAAAGAGAAAATATGTCAACTACATTGTAGGCCTACATAATCATGTTTGCCTTATACATTAATACATACATTAATACATTACATTAATACATACATACATACATACATTAATTCTGAGTAACTTGGAGTCTCCTTCAAAAATACATTAAATAACTAATTATAAACCAAATGAGTTATAGCTAATACATCCTCATTCATACATACTGATGGCATAGGCTGCCACCAGGTGAGGTTAGGCTTTCAGTGTCTGCTTAAGAACACTTTGGTATTCTCTGGAGAAACAGAAACCTTCTGAATACTAGATGACCACTCTGCCTCGTTAAGCCTGTATATGCAATTATAAGATTGGAAAAATATGAATAAATAAGCATTTTGCTTTATTTACCCAGAGACTGTATTGCGCTGCTGTGTGTCAAGTGGATCTCAGCATACAGTTGCAATTTCCGACGGCAAGTGAATGCAACACAGAGTCAGAGCGGGAGTGCGCGAGCGCTCTCTTCCTCCGCCCCCCTCGCTCTCGAGCCTCGCCGCGCGTGTGCCCGCCTGTGAGGGCGCGCGCACGGGAGGTGGCGGGGGGTTGTGCTCGCTCCTGCTCTCTATGCTCTCTGACCCCAGTGGCAGCTCCGACTCACTGCACTCCCCCTCCGTCACACTTCTCTCTCTCCGCTGTCTGTCAGTGTCTCTCCTCTCTCCCCTTCGCTCTCTTGTCTGGTTTCTTTCCACAGGAGCCAGCCGAGGTCTCGCCGGGTCGAAGGTTCTGCCCTATCCGCCCAGACTGCCGCAACCCCCGGACGGCAGCTCACAGCCTCCCCGCTCTCCCGCCGCTGCCGCATGGACCCGCGTCCCTCCGCCGCCGCCGCGTAGAGGGCAACCCCGACCCGACACTCTTTCTCCAGCCAGATAAAACCCGCACAAATAACCCACACGAAGGTAGAGCAACCTTTCCGCTTTGCTTTGAGAACCGAAGAGGGAGGGAAAGGGGGAGAGAGAGGGAGACGAGGAGAAAAAAAAAAAATTCCTGACACAAAGCCGTCGGTTAAAAGGTGGCTTGTCATTTACGAGGACGAGCAAGAGGTTAGCGCGGCGGTGCCGTGACACTGACCACCTTTGGGTGCTTTTATTATCCCGGGAGCAGAGTTCAGGATTGCACGGACCTCATTTCTTTTTGTGTGCATTTCTGCAAGAGGCGCATAGCACACGTTGTGTATACGTATGGTATCTGAAAGGGTCAATTTATTCGCCTTTTACCCTCTCTCTGCTTCCCGGAGTGATTTCTACTGGTGAAGTTAGCTATATGCTGCGCGTTGAAGGGGGGGGGGGCGCGCTCTGTATGTTCAAAGACAGGACTGACAATGTGTGTGTGCACCGCCGTTATAGCAAAGCAGCTCAGTGCGAAGCTACAGTCTGCATAATAAAAAATATCCACTGCCAGGGCAGGCTAAGCTACGGAGCTAGTTGCTGCTACTGTAGCCACAAGGTAGAGACAGACATGCGAGTTTAAAACACACACACACACGCACACGCGAATAGACACACACACCGACTGCACTCGGCGAGGAGACCGTGAAGTATGCTGCTGCTCAAAACGACCTGCACTTGCAAACAAAGAGCACATTTCCCAAGAAGCAGTAGTACTTTTGTATTTTGCATTGGTAGAAATTATTACTGAGGTGAAGTGTGTGCAAGGTATCTTTTAATTAAAGTGATTTTTGAAGGCCCACGAAGATCAGAGGAGATCAATTTCTTATGCAGCAGCAACGATAAAATTGATTGGAAATATCATTTTAACTTTGCAATGTAAAGATGTTTTATTTGCAAGAATTGAGTTTAGCCTCCTTTTTGTTGGCATATATATTATGACTTAAATTCATAGCACATGTCAAAGAAAGTCTAGCTGACCCAGAAAACATAAATCTGTGCTTTCGTGAAAATAGGATTTTTGACATTTAAATTGGAGTTTTGATTGCTTTAATATATTCAACAACTGGAGGTCACAGCCTTTTGTATTAGTTTACTCGCCACTGCATCAGAGGATTTAATGACCGACAAATGAACTGCGGAGCTGCTGGTTCCCTCTCAAAAAGATACGTTTTTTGAATTGAGGGCAATTTTTTTTTCTCTTTCGGCTGCATCGGTAGGTCTGGTATAAAAAGCCTGTCAAGCCCACAGTGGCCACTTTACTGTCAGTCAGGGAGGTCAGGCAGGAGGGAAGCTCAGGGTTGCAGGAGACACAGCGAAGCCCGGTGAGTGAGCTCGGAACATGCAAACACCACACTTGTTGTGCAGTTTCTTTTAGATGCTTTTCCTTAAATAATTTAAGCTGTGAAAGTGTGCTTTATTGTACGGTTAAGCACACACTAGAGCAGTTCAGTTGCCAAGTAGACTGTAGTTACTTCAGGCCTGGGGGGGAAAGCAGAAATGTATTTTTGCATGTTAAATCTGTTGTGTGCATGCATTGTAAATAACCTCTTGTTTTATTTAAGTCTTTGCTTAATATTTGATCACCAGCAGAGATTTACACTTGTAACCTTTTTGTGCTTGTTTTAATTTCAACAGGCTAAAACCTTAGAGGCCATGCCTGCAGTTATTTTTACATGTGAATATATGAGTTTGCATTAAAACCAGCTTGCTTATGAGCAGCAGAGCCGGAGCGGTAATTAAAAACCTGCCTTCCAGATTGTAAATTGACGCCTAAACCGTCCAGTGTTTACTTTAGAAAGGTAGAATAAATCTAAGTTTTATATTTGAGTTGGCTCGCTGCAGTTCTTGTAATGTGGATTCTGTGGGGAATGCTTTGATAAACACTTTTAGGAATTATGGTTTTTTTTCAAATTCAAAAAGTGACACGGCACTTCTTTTTGTGCCCTCTGAAACCAAACAAGAAAAGTGTACTTGCATCATGTAATATTGAGTGATCATACGTTTAGAGTAGACACAGATCCCCTCCTCCCTTCATGTGTGCTCTGACTGTTTGTACTCATTTAAATCCACCTGTTTTTGCCTCTTTCATCTTCTGAACAGTACAAACGTGTATCATTTAAATCCTATAGGTTTTCAGTTTCTTCTTCTGTGAAAGACCAAGGCAATCAGATGTAGGTGATTGTGTTTAAAGCAGCTGATGTGTGTGTGTCTCTTTTCTCCTGTCGGTGCAGACTGCAGTGTGTCGTGGTCGGCTGGGTCGCTGCTGGGACACTTCCTGGGCTTTTTGAGCGGCCCTGAAGGATGACTGCTGCACGGCTCGCTGCTGAATCCCGGTGAACGAACGGCGTCTCATGTCCAAACGGCGGAAGGATGGCTCATGGCAAAGTGACCATCACGGTGGACGAGTACAGCTCCAACCCCACACAGGCCTTCACACACTACAACATCAACCAGAGCCGCTTCCAACCTCCACATGTCCACATGTAAGTGACACACACACACACACACACACACACACACACACACACTGGAACACCTGAAATGCAGAATAGAAAAATATATGAATATCTTTTTCCTGTGAATTTTTTTAAATATATACTTTCGACTAAAATTGACAAATGTATGATCTGTGTCTTTCAAACATACATATTTCCAGGCCGTTGTTTCATTTCGCATTTTATGTTTTGGTAGTTAGGCTGAGTTTGTCTGACATTTTAAACATATTTTGGAAGATGTAATAACAAGACTGTGGACATAACAACAGCAGACATGTAGATATTTTGAGTTGCAACAGGAAGCCAATCAGGAGCCTGTTTGATGCAGAGTCTTTGTTTATTCTTTGATTTAATTGGCTCAAGCTCAGAGTGTACGGTGGCCATCGAGGACAAACTTTGAAAACAGAAAGAGACCACAAACTGTACTGTGTTACATTTGAGGCCATTGGATATTACTGGTTAAAAAGTGTGTGTGTGTGTGGAAGGTGAAATGTATTGTTTGAAAGCTAGAGATCACTTTAAAAAGCAATCTCACACTGAAGACTTAATGCTCCTCATGGTTCACACTCAGATTTGATTTAAAGCTTTTCTGTCGTGCATTGCAGACGGCTCGCCGCTGCTCCCTGTGAGACTGTTATCATTTGTGCCATGTTGTCACTGTGGTGCATGAGCGCTTTGTCCGCATTAGGGCGCTCTTTTTATTTATTTATCAGACCAGTTACTTAGCGTGGCTCTTGTCTGATGTGGTTATGCTCTGCCTCTCATTAGTGGGTCAGAGTGCTGTGACCCGTTGGCCCTCACCACACACACACACACACACACACACACACACACACACACACACACACACACACACTCATATACACTGCAGAATCATTTGGAGATTTTATAAAATATTTGTAAGTGACTGTTGGTTGTGGTTACATGCACAGTGTGAGCTTGAGACATGTGATGTTCTCTGAGCGTGTTGTGTAAAAAGTGAAGGTGCAGCATAGACAGGAAGTGACCTGCTGTTTTCACTGTCATGATAATAGATTTGTTGAGTATTGGTTCGATTTAAGGCTTTTTTTTTGCACTTTTTCTTCTGGGGTAAAGCTGACATATTCCTTTTTTTTTTAAATATCTTTTTGTCATTTTATAAATTACGGGAGCCACATATAAGGGAGAATGTGTTGGTAGGCTTTTACTCCTCAAAACAACTTGACGTAAGTGTTAAGCTTTGGAATGTGAAACACTTGACATGCAATAATTACATAACTGACAGATTGAACAGTTATATAATATTTGAGCCTGACATATATATATATATTTATATAGCTTGTTTTCATGTGCTGATTGTTAAGTCTGGTTAAAAACACACATTTATAATTGATCACTGTTAAACAACCATTTGCCTTCTATTATTTGCTCTGGACATCCTTATGTCGTTCCAGAAAACATTAGCAGTTTGTAAAAATATATGTATTTATTTTACTATATTGTTTGTTTGTAGCCTTTATTTAACCAGGTGAAGATCCCATTGAGATCAACAATCTCTTTTTCAAGGGAGACCTGCAATGGCAATCTCTGATCAGACTAAAGTTAGAACAAGCCATCAGGTAGGAGACAGTCAGTCCGTCCTTTCTCCGGTACAGGTTGCATGTGTTCTCAGATCATTGTGTTGAGGTGGAAAAGAAAGTGTCATCTGAAATAAATACAATCCAGAAGAAGACTTGGGGCAGCAGTGTACAATCTGTGCAGACTGAAGAGCACTCTTTCACGTTTTTGGAACATCTGGAAAACAAGTTTTTTTGTTTACCTCAAAGACTCAGATTCCCACAAGTCTCTCTGATTAATCATGTTCATGTAAACAGGATTGCTTTAGGGAGGATAGTCACATTCTGGGATTTTGTAAATAGATGAATGGCACTCTTACCTTCCTCTCACGGTTGGCAGTGATTCCTCAGCTGTGAGCACGGCTGCCAGCACAGCCAGCGTTGGTGCCTTGATTGTGTAAAAGGAGACGAGGTCACCTCTCAGTTTGTGTTGCGTCAGTCCATTTTAATAGATGAAGGAGGCGGAAATAAATCAGGCTTATTGCTTCAATATAAAAGGTTAACAGACGGCAGACAGCACAGGATTCACCAGAACAAACAGCAGTTTGTATAGGCTACCTTATTTTATTTTTTCCTCAAGACAAATAGATATTACAAACAATATTTTCCCAGCTCTTAAACATAATAGGATTTCCTCTGCAAGGTTTTGTTTATGACTACATTTGACTGCTTATTTTTGGATTTATAATTATATTGTTAATTTGATTGACAGATGTTGTTTCTGTTCCACGGAAAGTCTCACAACATGTGGTTCATCTCAGCCTTTTAGTCTACAGTGTTCTACTAGTTCCTTCACCTCTTTTATAGCATACAAAGGGATAATGAATGTCTTTCTATGAAAAGACAGAAACCAGCAAAGTGCGAAAAAGAATGAATCCACCTGAAAACATTAGTCATCCAGACACAGTTGAGTTTTATTCTAGACGTCAAAGAGGAACAGATTGTGGATGATATTTTTAAAATGATAAGTAGCTGTATACTAAAAGGCAGCCGAAGTGAAAACTATATTTGTTCAGCTGGTCTGAAAAATACTGCGTAGGAAAATGTCACAGTGACAGTGTAGAGGTCGGGACAGAAATGCAGTTAAAATTCCTAAAACTTGGAATAAATAATCACAAGGTTTATCCTAATAATCACGACAATCATTTTTTGTGAAGCCCTGCTGTTTTTTTTTCCATTTTCGCTGCGGTGGCTTTTGAAAGTGAAGGAAGGGGATGTGTTGAAGCCATGGGGCCTCTCAGCAGATATGTGTTTGGATAAATACATTAGGCTGTTTCCTGGCTTCCACAGAGCCTGCAGTGTTTTACCCTGCCATTCTTAAACTCAGACTGGGAACCCCGGATCACGTACACACACACACACACACACACGACCATAAGCCCATCCCCCCACTATGTTTAAGTGCTTATAGAATACGCGCTCTGTTCTGGGAAAATAAAGGCTTGTTTAGATTTTGAGAGATAATGATCCGACTTGCTTAGGGGTTCTCGTTCACTGCATGCACAGTATTTAGACATAAATAAAGTTGTTGCTTCTCTGACAGCAAAGAGAGGGAGGAAAAAAAAGTGAGGGGGTTGCCCGCCATTTGAAATACAACCCCTGCTCTGATCCCCCCCCCCCCCCCCCTCCCAGACAGAATATTTAGATTTCTGTGATGGAGTACAGCAGCTTCTTTTATGTGGTGTGAAAGGTACCGCTCTCTGAACTGCATATGATAACATGCTTGTGGAGCGTACACACACACACACACACACACACACACACACACACACACACACACACACACACACACACACACACACCACACACACACACACACACACACACACACACACACACACACACACACACACACACACACACACACAGTAACGTGACCCCCGGAGTCAAAGTGGGCTTTCTTCAGAGCATAGGACGTCTCTCTGTCACTGGGCGTCAGACTCAGTCCAGCCCTCTTTTGGGTCTGGTTTATTTTTTCTGCGCCGTCTGTGTTTTTTTCTTTCTCCCTCATCCCCCTCATCGTCGTTTCGTGAAATGAAATGCTCAGCAACTTGGAACATATGCTTCGAGTTGAGACACTAATGGTTTCAAATCCAATTTGAGCAGGATCTGGGCCAGACTGCGGGGAAGGCACGGGGCGCAGACAGACAAACGGACAAAGAGTTCAACTCAAGGAGGATTTTTTTAGAGTCTAATAAAGTCTTCGTTTTAAGGACTAAAGATGTCTTGACATGTGTCCTGTGATTGGACTCCAGTCAAAGCCTAGCAGCAAATGATATTTACAATATTTTGATTCACACAGTTGAACTTAATTCCTCTTGACAATTCATTTCCTGGCCGATTCTCAAAGAAAACAAGTGATGATTTCTAAGAATTTCCCCTGAGAATGAAATCCTTGTTAGGCTGCAACTTTTCATTATAAAATACTCGGTCAATTCCTTATTTTTCAACTGAACTGAATCTTACGGCCAAGGGGGGACTTCAAACTCAAATATATTCAATTTACAATGATTCCTAAACAGAATGAAATGGCTATTGAAACAGGGCAGGAAGGAAAGTCATCAGAACCACAAGTAAGATGGAGGTATTCGTGTGCATCAGACGGTGCAAGGATGCTGTTGTTTGTGGTTGATCTCGATCGCAGATCTATTGGCATGTCTCTCGATGATTTAAATGCATATCCCATTAACACCTTAAGAGTCTTAGTTAGTTTAATTCCTGGGGGACATGCGCACGATGCAGGCCAACACAACTGTGCTAGTGAAGCAAGCCGGGGTCAGCACAAGAGACACGAGGTTATAAAAAAGCAACCTGATCACTCAGTTATTTTCTAAATGGCACAAAATGTGACTTATATTACAAACAATGTGATTTATTTTAGGGTGATTTTGCCTTTGGCTGTGTTTAGGTTTTTGCCATTTTTGTCAACAATGTGTTAAAAGAATACATTTGTTTTTGATAGATTTGTAATGCTTCAGTTTAGCTACAAACACTTCCCACCTCATATATATATATATATATATATATATATATATATACACACACAGTGGGGCAAAAATGTATTTAGTCAGCCACCAATTGTGCAAGTTCTCCCACTTAAAAAGATGAGAGGCCTGTAATTTTCATCCTAGGTACACTTCAACTATGAGAGACAGAATGGGGGGAAAGAATCCAGGAAATCACATTGTAGGATTTTTAATGAATTAATTGGTAAATTCCTCGGTAAAATAAGTATTTGGTCACCTACAAACAAACAAGATTTCTGGCTCTCACAGACCTGTAACTTCTTCTTTAAGAGCCTCCTCTGTCCTCCACTCGTTAACTGTATTAATGGCACCTGTTTGAACTTGTTATCAGTATAAAAGACACCTGTCCACATCTTCAAACAGTCACACTCCAAACTCCACTATGGCCAAGACCAAAGAGCTGTCAAAGGACACCAAAAACAAAATTGTAGACCTGCACCAGGCTGGGAAGACTGAATCTCCAATAAGTAAGGAGCTTGGTGTGAAGAAATCAACTGTGGGAGCAATTATTAGAAAATGGAAAACATACAGGACCACTGATAATCTCCCTCGATCTGGGGCTCCACGCAAGATCTCACCCCGTGGGGTCAAAATGATCACAAGAACGGTGAGCAAAAATCCCAGAACCACACGGGGGGACCTAGTCAATGACCTGCAGAGAGCTGGGACCAAAGTAACAAAGGCTACCATCAGTAACACACTACGCCGCCAGGGACTCAAATCCTGCAGTGCCAGACGTGTCCCCCTGCTTAAGCCAGTACATGTCCAGGCCCGTCTGAAGTTTGCTAGAGAGCATTTAGATGATCCAGAAGAGGATTGGGAGAATGTCATATGGTCAGATGAAACCAAAATAGAACTTTTTGGTAAAAACTCAACTAGACGTGTTTGGAGGAGAAAGAATGCTGAGTTGCATCCAAAGAACACCATACCTACTGTGAAACATGGGGGTGGAAACATCATGCTTTGGGGCTGTTTTTCTGCAAAGGGACCAGGACGACTGATCCGTGTAAAGGAAAGAATGAATGGGGCCATGTATCGTGAGATTTTGAGTGACAACCTCCTTCCATCAGCAAAGGCATTGAAGATGAAACGTGGCTGGGTCTTTCAGCATGACAATGATCCCAAACACACCGCCCGGGCAACGAAGGAGTGGCTTCGTAAGAAGCATTTCAAGGTCCTGGAGTGGCCTAGCCAGTCTCCAGATCTCAACCCCATAGAAAATCTTTGGAGGGAGTTGAAAGTCTGTGTTGCCCAGCGACAGCCCCAAAACATCACTGCTCTAGAGGAGATCTGCATGGAGGAATGGGCCAAAATACCAGCAACAGTGTGTGAAAACCTTGTGAAGACTTACAGAAAACGTTTGACCTCTGTCATTGCCAACAAAGGGTATATAACAACGTATTGAGATTAACTTTTGTTATTGACCAAATACTTATTTTCCACCATAATTTGCAAATAAATTCTTTAAAAATCCTACAATGTGATTTCCTGGATTCTTTCCCCCCATTCTGTCTCTCATAGTTGAAGTGTACCTAGGATGAACATTACAGGCCTCTCTCATCTTTTTAAGTGGGAGAACTTGCACAATTGGTGGCTGACTAAATACTTTTTTGCCCCACTGTATATGTATATATATATATATATATATATATATATATATATATATATATACATATATAAAGCCTGAATTTGAGAAATTGAAATATTTTTCTACATGATACAAAAGGACAAAACAGTTGCATAAAGTAGAGAGACATTTCTACCTATATTCTCTATCAGACCTTCGGTTGAACTCATGTTTAGGCTAGTAGAGTTGCGTTAAGCAGGGTTTCCTGATTAAAAGCTATGTAAAACCTGTTAGAACAATCCAGAATATCCCATCAAGTTTTTTTGTAAAGCCTCACACACAGTAAAGCCTCATTCTACTTTCTTTTTTAGGGTACTTATTTGCTCTCTAAAAAAAAAACACACCTGAGCTCGATGCATTCATTTTTATTTTGGGGAATAAAAAAATCTTTTAACCTTCTCACAAATGTAGGGTAAAAAAAATCCCATTTAACAAACGCCTTCTCCTCCAGATGCCTTGTTAATTATTACCGCCCTCTGAATAATTGAGGAGCTCGTAAGAATTAATCATTTAATGACACCGCCGCCTGCATCCATACACGTGGATATTCTGACACAAGCTGGGGAGAAAACGGCACCAAAAGAACACGGCCTTCACGCATCCGTTTTAACACCGTCCTAGTTTTATTAATGAACTCCTTGGGAATTTGTTATGCTTCTCATTCTTTGTATCGTGGAAGAGTGCTGTAAATGTGGTTGCGGAAACTGTTTATGATAAATTATGATTTGTATACGATGCTGTTTGATGTGCACACAACATTAAACCACATTTTGCTTGCATCTCCATTGTTGAGTTTGCCTATTGGACAGAGGGAGGATGGTCAGCATGTTGTATCAAGTGACGGAGAAAGATGCTGGAGGTGCTCAGATTCTAATTCAACGGGACATTTCCATCTTTGCATTGATAACCTTGGTTTTACAACACAAAGTGGACGATCCAAGAAGGGACCATGTTGTGGATAAACAAGTTAGACATTTGTTTGTCTCGGCTGCTGGGATGCTTAGAAGTTTAAAAATACTTGGATGATTGGATATTTAATTGTGGATAAACCTGACTTTCAAATAGAAAAAGTAGACATTTCGTAACTTTATGTTGTGTAATTTACTGTTAATACATCATCGATTGTTATGCAGCGATCCGTAAGCATTAATAGTACTTAAAAATAATGTTCCTCCTTTACAAGAATATCAGTGTTGAAGCTTCATGTTTGCAGTTTGACCTTTTTTGGAGGTAATGCAATTTATTTCTCCATTTTCAACCTACAATCCATGTTCCCATTTTGCATCTTATTTGCCTTGTCTACAGAAACGTATTGAGAATGAACATTTGTTTTTACTTTTAAGTTTGCAGTGTTTTCTGAAAGTCAAAAGGTTTTCTCTGTGTTACCATAATTGTTACAATTATGTTCGGTTTTTTTTTTAACTTTCATGGCGTAGCTACAACCTGAACTGAAACTCCTTCCAGTGTCTGTTCTTGTTCGTTGTGGTCGTCTGGTAAAAAGTGTCTCCAGATGACAATCCACTTCTAGTCACTAAAACATGTTGAAGGTTTTGTTCTCTAAACGTTTGTCCGGTGCTTGTGCTCAGATTTTCACCCGATGCTTTATGTGAAGTCTGTTTGGGTCCCATGGTTATGATTGGTCCTTTAGAATAGAAACACTTGTTCTTGTGCTCGACAACTTTTTAATTGAATCAAAAACAACCAAGGCAGTCATCTTTTTAGACAACATCCAGTCAACGTCCTCCTTCTGCTTCAGTACCCGCCATGCAGATGTGGATGAGATAGAAGAGCTTTTCTCCGAGTGAAAGGTCTCAAATCAACATGTTTCCTTAATCTACATAGCAAACATTGGACTGAAAATAACGTTGGGACACATAAGTCAGGCCCCTCTTAAGAATAGATAACCCCTTCCTCTTTCCCAAACAAAAAGCGGCTAACATGAACACATAGTCAGCCTGAATGAGTCTTTTCAGACTATTGATGTACCCCAATAGGACTTTCGAGAATTAAACATGCCTCTCTGGCCTGGAGATGTTTGGTTATTAATCAAAGGGGAGAGTTTCTGATTAATAGTGCAGCCTCATGTTTACTCCTCACTTCGCCATCCATTGTTACATTTTGTCCTATCAAAGAGTTTGTGGAGGAGCAGCATTCAGTTTTCAGGTCTGCTGACAACAAAGAGCCAATCCCATTTTGTGGCCTTTTGTTTCTGTCAGCCCGCTGCTACTGGCGGCAGGAGTGGAGGGCCTTTTGTAACTGGAGAACCCTTGATGAAGTTCCCTCTCCACCCCTGACCTGCTGCTGGAGCCCGGCGGGATGGTGCTGATGCTGAAGTTTACGGTTGTGGTGGTGGTGGGGGGGTTAAGTGACAGTTGACATAGGACAGGTCTGCGGTTTTTCAGATTGAAGCCCTTTTGATGTCTTTGAGATGTGGGCCTCTTAGCCCCCGGAGCCTGGCATCACAGGGCACGATCTCCGGATGATGTCACCTCTCTCTTGACATGAAATGGAGGGAAAGCTGCCCGAGTCTGCAACTTCTCAACGTGACAAGTTCCCCATTTGGGCCGTTTAGAGTGTGTTTAGTTTGCATTTACCTGTAATCAATCAGCAGTCGTTTTTATTTCTCCTAGCGTCAAGTATGAACACTAGACGCTATTTTCCTTTCTGTAAGGTTTTCAGAAATGGAACAATGCATCCTACCCTCAGATTTGAAAATAACTTGGAACAGAAGACAGAACAGTGTTTATGTTGTTGTTCTTGTCTTGGATCTCTATCTTCTGTTGAACCTGAAGCTGCATATTAGTGCTTGAATTGCTAGGTGTTACAAGAATTGAATCAATTGTTTGTATGGGTGTGTGCAGCATCTAGTGCTATAAAGTTATACGATGTGGTACGATGAAGATCTTATACACAGGCTATTTATTACAAACCATTCACCTCAGTCTTAAGGACTATGTGCAAATCCTACTTTCAGGTATACAAACATGCTTTTCTAAAAAGCCTTTCCGTCATTAAACAAAGGAAGCCTCGAAGGTGGTTAAAATACATGTTTTCATTGAAAGCATTTGTAAAGACTTCTTATTCTGACCGGACGTTGTTTGTCAGCTGACATGGTTGCACTGTTTCAAGTCATTATTACTGAAACGGTATTGATTTAATACCAAATGTTACCCAGCAAAAAGTCTGTCCAAACTACCCCACTAGTTTATCTTCGCAGCAGTCTGCTGGTCGGTGTTCGGCCCCGGGGGCCACATCTTTGCCATCTCCTCAGCCTTCCTCCCATCAGCCCTGCAGCCAGGCGGACTGTCAGCAGCACAATTAAGGGCTGTGCCGTAATGAAAGGAGCATTAGCAGAAGCAATTTATTTCCCAGCGCAGTGCCGGAAGGTTTCTCCGGAGCTGATATTCCAATGCTGGCTTTGTGTGCCATTATGGGAGGGATGAGGAGGACGCTCCCTGCCTGAACAAATGTAGAGGGGGAGAGAGAGTGGGGGCCATAAGGCAAAGGGCCATCATTCACCATTCTTTCAAATCAATTCCCATTTGAATATTGTTTTTACTGTGCACTCCCTTGTGAATATCCATCGCTCTGCATCTACATTCTGTTTGTGCTTCTGCCCATTTTTCCTGTTGGGTTTTCTTGTTTGCTTGTTTCTCTCTCCCACCTTTGCCTCCTCCTACGCTCCCTTGAGCACCCCCGCCGCCGCCACCCCCCTCTCTGTTATTTCTGTGTTCATTTTGTTCCTCTGAAGTTTATTGAATTAGCGCAGACAGCTGAAATGCAGAAGATAAGAGAGGCGCTCTCTCTGCTCCTCTCCGAGAAATGGTATTGCACCGTGGATGAGTGAGTGTGAGAGACTGAGTCTACAGGAGGGGGAGGGGAACCAATTCAGAGGTTATAGACAGAAGAAATGGGGAGCATTGTGTGTTGATGTTTCTCCTGAAAGAGCGATAAAGACGGTTTGAGCTAGGTGGAAGAACCGGGACTATTTGGTCTCCAGTTCAGCTGTGCTTATCTTTTCAATTCACTAGTGATGTGGCATAGTGGACACACGGACATCAAATGTTCCCTGAGTGCCTTTGTTGTAAAGTTCGACAAGGGGGTGGTGAATACAAAGGTCCATTTACAACCTGCTGTGATCTGTTGTTCTGTTCATGGAAACGGTTTTGTTTAGAAATACTATATTCATCCCCCGTTCTGTTTAAAAAGATATAAGACAATAAAACTAAACCTACACATTTTGTTCATTTTATGTTGTTCGTTTAATTATTTGTACTCCCTGTAAATCATCAGGTGCTGCAATGATTTGTTAACCAAAACACAAATCGGTAAAGAAAATCTGAAAACATTCAAATGTTAGCGATTGGATAAATGACCTTTTTTACCGAGCGTTGTTTATTGTTCTGTTTAGCAACTAAAGGATTTCTGGACCAATTGTTCCAAGCGTTAAAACGTCCTTTTGAGTGTTTGCACCATGCGACCGGAAGAAACTTTCCCAAACGTAATTCCATGTTATACAGTGTTGTCTAAAACATTGTGATTGTGTTCCCAAAAGTCTCCCTGGTTGTGTTTCATATAGCATGTTATAACCAATGAAAAGTCTCCCTGGTTGTGTTTCATATAGCATGTTATAACCAATGAAAAGTCTCCCTGGTTGTGTTTCATATAGCATGTTATAACCAATGAAAAGTCTCCCTGGTTGTGTTTCATATAGCATGTTATAACCAATGAAAAGTCTCCCTGGTTGTGTTTCATATAGCATGTTATAACCAATGAAAAGTCTCCCTGGTTGTGTTGTGTGCATGTCAACATACTGTTTGCAGCGTGGGTCTGGTTGATTGGAGCTCGGTCTCTCTGATACCTTTTGAACCAGTGAGTGTACGAGTCTTGATCCTGTTTGTCGTGAATGAACAGGTCAGCTTTAGTTGATAAGCAGTCACTTTCCACATTTCCCCTTTGACCTTCAGAGGGTTTAGGTGGCTGTGTCCCCACTGGGTGTCTTTATTGATGAGAAATCATTAGCACTCCATTAACAATGAAGGAGCAGGAAGCAGAGAGAGAGAGAGAGAGAGAGGGAGGAGGTAGGTATAAAGTGGTCAGGGACCCACGCTGAGATTGACATTTATTTCTGTCCGAGACAAGTGGGCAGATCAGAAGGTCGTTGACCCCGTTAACCCTTCAGGGAGGGGGGGCTGCATAACTCCAGGGCATCGGCATATTTAACAAAGCTTAATATACTACACACTCCTGTCTGCACATTAGTAAACATTTACTTATTTTTATTTAGTCAAGGATTTTTGTTCCAATTATTTCATAATGTCCCTTCGAACAAAGCATCATAAAGAAACATTGCTGCTCGATGGACCTGACTAGTCCTGAACACTACCCAACACCTTTGAATGATTTCATTTTCTTATCAAAATCAGCGTTCATTGTTTTCTGAATGACCCATAGTTTACTTAATATTCAGTTTCCCTTATCCTAACACTATAACTTTATCAAGTTTGAACCATAAGAGCTGATAAGGATTGAAAAAGACATGGTACAACGTATGAAAGGAAAGACATTGGTCATATTTATCTCCAGCCTCAACTGCCCTAAGTCTCTGTTTTTATTTGTTACTTTCCCTTCTTTAGAACAAGATGAATATGATGTCCCAGTTGAAATCATTGAGAGGGTCTCATTTTTAAATGTGGTGTATTCATGAAGTTATCTCCCGTAATGATGGATAGCGGTGTTTGACTGTAACTAACTCTAAAATGTGCGATAAGAGCTCTTTAGCTGGACAGTTTTTTGGCCGCGAAGCCAACAGCCCGCTCTGTTTTGGACGCCCTGAAGTCTCGGTGAGGAAGTATTGTAATCAATCACAACGATTATGTGGCATCCTTAAAGAGCCGGACTTGTCGGGGAGTGACACAGACCGCGACCTTCTTATCTGCTGCGAGTGAAGTGTCACGTTTGAAGGAGCAAGCCCAGGCTGAACTCTGACCCCGGTTGCTTGTGTGTTTTTCTAAAAGGCCACGGAGCCAAGTGTGTTCAGTCAAATTGAATATCCTCCTACAGACAACACAGAGCACTCGTCTCTCCAGCACTGATGTATACTTCTCTCTGTCTTTCTCTATGAAACATGTTCCAAAAAACGGTTCAATTTCCTTTTTTATAGGGCAAATTTTATCAAGCTTATTTTAACATTGATATTAAACTGATATTTTTGAAAACGTATGGAGGCTGCAGGTTTTTGTATGCTCTCACTACGGGTCCTTATCATAATCAGATGAAAGTGTTTAACTCTGGATTCACATGAAAACATATTTGTAGTAAGATATGAATATAAGGCATTATGTAATGCAGAATAATAGAACGAGCTTAGTCTAAACGAACAGTCTGGCTTAATTTGAAGAGAAACATATTTCATTCTCAAATGTGCAATCTGTCATCTGTGAATTTTGCAATTAAGAACATAACAAGAGAATGGATCGTTTCGCTGCTCTTAGCTCAAGAAATACTGCATTCAAGTTCAAACGTATGTTAGGTCTCAGAAGTGCAATACTATCATTTTCCCAAAATGGAGGCTGATAAATGTTGCAGCTGTAGGTGAGGAGAAGTTAACTCGCTGAGGTTTCTCTGCTGAGGGATCACAGACGATCATCGAGCAGATATTTCTGCAGCCACAGACCTCGGTTTTGTGTCAGCTCCAATGTCATGGCGGATTTGAGAGTGTGCTCCTGCCCTCCTCGAGCGCATTAGCATTTCTCTTTCTCCCCCACTCTTTTCCCTCCGCAGTCTTCCCTCTGATGTCACGCCGAAGCTCAGACATGTTAACACGAACCTTCATGCTAACACAGTTCAGCCTGTCACTGGAGAATATTCTTTTACCTGCTGCCGGGGCGCACAGACTTTTTCATTTTCACTGTCTCCGTTTACAATAGATCAGAGGCCTTCGCTGAACTCCTGAACTCCTGTATACATTACTAATGAACCTCTGGATTGTTATACGGTCATATGTTAACAGGGAAGTGTGTGTGTGTGTGTGTGTGTGTGTGTGTGTGTGTGTGTGTGTGTGTGTGTGTGTGTGTGTGTGTGTGTGTGTGTGTGTGTGTGTGTGTGTGTGTGTGTGTGTGTGTGTGTGTGTGTGGTGTGTGTGTGTGTGTGTGTGTGTGCGTGTGTGTGTGTGTGTGTGTGTGTGTGTGTGTGTGTGTGTGTGTGTGTGTGTGTGTGTGTGTGTGTGTGTGGTGTGTGTGTGTGTGTGTGTGTGTGTGTGTGTGTGTGTGTGTGTGTGTGTGTGTTCATGACGGTTTCTTGGCAGGGCCTGCTCTTAATTGATAGGGGCTGCTGGTATTTACTTACATTCTCAGGGTGGATTAAATCTCAAAGGAAAGGGGAGCAGTTGGAAGTTGTTTTTCTCCTGGCTTTGTTTTAATATGTATGCTTGTGTGTGTATATATACATATGTGTGTGTGTTTTGTCCTCCCATGTGGTTCTGCATTCGTCCTTCCTCCATGACGGGAACTGTCGGATCCTGTAAAGCTGCATGACATCGAGACACCACAGAGCACCAAATCGAATCAGAAGCTACACTGCAGTGTATGTGCTGCTCTGCTGGCTTAAGTTAATGTGTTTGTGTGTATATAGGAACACAGACTTATTTACTGCACACAGTCAATAGTAAATAGCATTATCTCTGTGGCCAGTTTTTCATTTTGTCCAGTGCGTTTAATATTAAGTTCAGGGCCTGCTCTGGTCACAGAGAAGCTCGCTCTGCTCCAGTGTCTCACTACCTAGCCGACGGCTTGATGGAGTAACGGGTATAATGACTCAAATATTGACTGATTGCAGGTTACAGATGAAAAAACACAATCAGACAAGATTCACATTCTGGTAAAACAAGAACATTTGATCCAGGGATGCACCGATTGTGGTAAAAGTCGTAATAGGTTTAATTGTAACCATTGCATGAGGGTGCTGCATTTGTCAGGCACTGATGTTGTCTGTTAGCATTTCAGAATTAAGATTTAGAGGACTGTTTTCTTCCCCTCCGCTTCTTATTCACCAACCTTTGCAAGCCGGAAATACTCCGAAAGCATGCAGCTGCTGTTTTATGTAAATCAGTGAGTTTGACTGCTTTGTGGCAACATTGGATTCACATGACTTCTTCAATGGGATGAAGCACAAATAAGTTTCAGGCATTTCCTTTACCACATCGGCACAAAACATTCACACCTGGTTGATTGAAGTTAATTTAAAAAACATTGGCTGTAAGTCAGAATATACAGATGGGTTACAAAATCAATAACTGGATAATACATTTCCCAAACCTGTAATATTTACTATGGCCCTCACAGACACCAGATCTCAACACATCAGTACTGGAGATTTTTAAACGGTGCTTTCCAACACATGTCACCTAATGTTGTTTTTAAATGTGTACGTCATTGAAAGGTGCATTACAGACAGTGACCAGCCTGTTCACCATAAACCTGGCCAGGCAGATGGCTGTTCAACTCACAAACAGAACAGCAGCAGATGCCAGACTGTCTGTAAACCTTTTCCATGTCTAGTATTCTTCTCAACATGCCACAGAAATGTAAAAACAGGAAGATTGCTTCCCAAGTGAGACTTGTTGTAGAATTCTCTTTGTGCCAAGGTGCCCATTTTCTCCATCTTTGTTAATGACGTCCTCTCAGTCTGAAACCTTTTGATTTCATCTTCTTTCTGCGGCTGTTTTCATGCCATGTGCGCGCACACATGCGAGTTAACTATGTGGGTGTGTGTGCTGCTTGTCAGGTTGGAGATTGCAGCGTTGATTATGTGTCTGATGTTTTCGACAGAGTGACATCTCTCCTAATGAAATAATGGCCTAGTGGCAGAGTGCTGGAGGATTGCACATTGCAGACTTCAATTACAGAGAAGATGATTTCCCCCCCTCTTTCATTTCAGTCAGAAGAGTACAGGTTTTTCTTCCTTTTTAACAGACGTGCTTACATCGAACAAAAAGGCTGAATAAAAAGCTTTTTTTTTCAGCCAGACTTGGGCCTAAGTGTTTTTCTTCAGAGTAGAAAGGACACGGCATGCCTTAATTCACTGTCTCTTTAGCCAATCTGATGCCACAAAACAGCCATTTCCCTCTTTGTGTGCACAAATCAACCCGAGCGCTGGTTGTTTTCCAGCTCAAACTACAATCTTTTTACCGTCTTTTCTTTGAGACGCTGCTGCTGCATTATTCTGTGCACCGTGTCATTTATTTTGCACAACAAATGATCTTTTTTTTAAGGTTCCAGTTTTCAGCTGTGCCCCTTCTGCTAGCTGGTATGACATTTGCATACATTTCCTAAAAATATGCTTCTGGATCTTCTGGTACATCCATTTAAAATATCACAAAGAGGGAAAAGGGCACGTTCTTTGAATTGCAGCTCTTTTATCCAGAGAATAATCTTCACAATTATTAAATAAAAACAAGAGCAGAAGTGAAACATGTTATCATTTGCAGTTTGCTTTCTGTGCTTTGTGCTTACTGAGTTGTGTACCTTTTTATAAATGGTGAATTGAGAATTTGTAGGTTATAATAACATAAAACAACAAATAGTTTTCATATGGAAAGCATTCTAAGAAGCATAGCATATCATATCAGCAACATCAAGGACTGAAAATATTCACCTGTCGAAAAAATGATGTGCAGTTCCTGCATTTGAGCAATTTGTATGTATTGTCATGAATGAAATGTAGGTTGAGTAGAGAAATAAATGATACATTTGAACAAGTCATTCAAAAGGAGAACACATTTCAGTTTATTCTGTCTACATTTTCATGGGAAATGTTTGTTTCCTTTAGATATCCACATCACTCAAACATGGTTGTGTGATTGACAGATAAGGGCATACATAATATGGTAATAATAATATGAAAGCTGTTACTTCAACACAATAAAAGAGGTGTACACCATCAACTCACAAATAATTAAATGGAGTCTTAAAAGATTACAAAATGAATTGAGTTGAGCGAGTTGCTGAGATTACTGATATTACATTTCCTTGCTGAAACAAAGTTCCTGTTCTGGATCCTTGCAAAAAACACCATATATTTGAACTTTGAGTAACTTCAACAGTAACTTCAGAGTCCTGAACATTAGGCGCTTCAACTCCTCAGACGAACATGTGACATGTTATCAAATCAAAGTTTAGGGCTCATTGTCTCTCTGTGTCTCTGTCTTTCTGCAGGGTGGACCCCATTCCTTATGACACTCCCAAGCCAACAGGACACACCAGGTTTGTGTGTGTGTCTGATACACACTCGCGAACAGACGGCATCCAGATGCCCTACGGCGACGTGCTGCTGCACACGGGTGACTTCACCGAGCTGGGCCTGCCCTCCGAGGTTAAGAAGTTCAACGACTGGCTAGGTATTAAGCTGCTTAACACACACATCCGTCTGCACACACGCATACTTCTCGTCCACACACAGAGCTGACACGCACAAGTTCTCTGTGTAGGGAGGGGGCACGAGACATGTTGCACGCATAACCAGTAACTGGACCACACAGTGACACCCCCGCCCCTCCCCTCTTGACCCCACAACTGCTGTGCTAAAGTGTCCAGTTTAACCCTTCTGACCTAACACCCTGCCTCAGTTAACCTTTGACCTCTCCCTGTGGCACCATGGTGTGTGTGTGTGTGTGTGTGTGTGTGTGTGTGTGTGTGTGTGTGTGTGTGTGTGTGTGTGTGTGTGTGTGTGTGTGTGTGTGTGTGTGTGTGTGTGTGTGTGTGTGTGTGTGTGTGTGTGTGTGTGTGTGTGTGTGTGTGTGTGTGTGTGTGTGTGTGTGTGTGTGTGTGTGTGTGTGTGTGTGTGTGTGTGTGTGTGTGTGTGTGTGTGTGTGTGTGTGTGTGTGTGTGTGTGTGTGTGTGTGTGTGTGTGTGTGTGTGTGTGTGTGTGTGTGTGTGTGTGTGTGTGTGTGTGTGTGTGTGTGTGTGTGTGTGTGTGCCTTGGAGGCGAGAGAAGAAGCATTTTTGTCCCTCTAATGTAGTCATGTTTCACACAAACATACTGACCGGCAGTCCCTCTCACTAAGTGCATAAATCAATAAGAGCCACACACCACACCAACCGTAACGTTAAGACATTTGAGCTATTTAGTATATATTTCAATAGTTTTTATTTATATCAGCCCTTAGCAGGACTGGGTACATTTTGGAGAAGAGTACATGAGTTGTGAATGTTTAAACTCAAAAGTAAAATGTTGCACCTCTCCATCCGCTTTCATGCTCTCATGAACATATGGAGACCAGAATAAAGAGGACACACGAGAGGACATTACAAGTAGGCCTGGAGATCCTTGTGAGTTTTGACATAAGTCAGAAGATGAGCTATTGAAAAAATCAAATCAAACAAAATTGGTGTTCATTAAGCCAGCAAGTCACATTTGATGTCGCTCATTGGCTCAAAGGGGAGAATAATATCCAAAGCAATCCTGGACACACCAGAGTTGTCCCTGCTGTTAATCGTCCTATGCACACTGGTTGAGTATTTTTGCAACCCTGTTTAAGGTCAAAACAACGTGGAGACTCAAAGGGAAGCCTGCACACCTCTGCGGTTTTCACAAAACAGTGAATGGAATGTCTAAAATGAGGATAAGAAGAGGGAAACACCACATGAAACAGGAACATAGCATAGATGGAAGTGAAGCTCTGAGATTGGTTTCAGCCTTCACCTCAAATCCAGGATCAGGTAGTGACTCATGACTTACTTTAGTTAGATTTTCTAGTGAAAATGCTTCTCTACCCCCTATTTTTATTTATATCTCAGTGAATAATTACAACAAAAGTTCAGAGCGTTTTTTGAAAGAGTCTGACATATTTTCACAGTTTCAAACTAAAAGTAAACTCCTCAGTTTAAAGTGGCACTGCTCTCAACATCTGTGTTTGCAGTATCACACACTCGCCCCCTGCTGAGTTTAAAGGTAGCTGTCAAAGTTTGGCCTCAACAGTCGACAGCGGCTGCAGTCAGTCTGGATTCACAGCAGTTGCACTGGATACCATCTGACCCAGTTTTCACTGCAAAAACAGCCGTCTGTAGAGACTTCTCAAACGTCCTCTGCAGCATATTCCACTTCTCTGCTGTCCCTCAGTATGCTCTGCATGTTCAAACAGTCACATCTTTAACAGAACTTACATCTCAATCCTCAGGCACAGACTTTCACACTCACAGCCTCCTCCTATTCTTCTGCTTTGCTGTATATACATTTGAGGCTGTTTTCACACGAGTGCAGAAACATTGGAAAGCTCCATTTATATAAGAGTTCCATCTAACCTCCTTATGTGTAAAGTTGCTTCAACCTTTTATGTTCCGTGGTATCCAGTGGTGTAGTGGGCGTTAGACGCGGGGGTACGCCGTACCCCCACTTATTTGAAGCATGATTATTTTTTTTAATAGTCTAATAAATATAAAATCATTGCCAGTGTTATCAGTTGCAAGTGTGTATTTGTTGTAATAATGATGAAAACATAATACATTTCACAGCAATTATAATAAAAACGTAGCTCAAGCATTTATGCAACTTGATTTCAAGCGTGTGTGTGAGGGGCAGCACCGTGCGTGTGTGTGTAGTGTAGGGTGACCAGGTGTCCCGCTTTGTGCGGGACTGCACACACAGCATTTTTATTATTTGTCCCGCGTCCCACAAATTGAGACTGTCCCGCATTTGAGTGACAGTCGTGCAGAAAGGTCGGATTGGTTCGCTGACGGCCGGCACCGCCCTTTATTATTATATTGTCTAAACGGGATCATGTAAGTTGTGCTGACATGCGACACAGAGGTCTCCCCCCCCCGTTGACAGTTCACCCAGTAAAACAGTCCCCACTACACCACTGGTTGTATCCACTCTGTAGGGAGTTTTGCTAAGGCTCAGTGGTGCAAAATGGCCACCTGATGTGAATTGAAGAGCCAATGCAGTCAGAAAAACATGTTTTAAAGCTTGAGCCCTGCCAAAAACTTAGTTTATTCCAAACATTATCTGAAAGGCTTAAAGTAAATTTGAGCTGAGAACTTTTGTTACTTTAAAACAAAAACTGCTGCATAATATTACAGGTTTGCAGTGTATTTACAAAACATTGACAACAACTCAGCTTCCTTTTTACTTTTTTCTAGACATAACTCTCATAAGTGTACCCATATGACCTGGCTGACTTTTACTACCAGGTGCTGTACCCTAATTCCCCTGACACACACACATTTGCATACACTACTTTTTTCTGCTTTGTCACTGCCAACACAGCTCAGATCTTCTATCAAAGTCCTTCATCCATCAACACAGACAGCTATGTAAAGTGTGTGTGTGTGTGTGTGTGTGTGTGTGTGTGTGTGTGGGTGTGGGTGTGGGTGGGTGTGTGTGTGGGGGTGTGGGGGTGTGTGTGTGTGTGTCCTAATGGAGAATCGATGTAGGGCGAAGTGGAAAACAGCTTAGTGTATTTTGGAGCTGCCTGGTTTGTGAGTGGGTCAGAGGATGGAAAATTACCACAAACATGTTCCTGCCACTTAAATTAGGTCAAGAGGATAAGTTATAAATCTGAGTTATAATGTTAATTATTATAATATATTAAGTGCTATAATCAGAATAAAGATGGAATTTCATAATAAAAACTAATAATATAACGAGAACAGTTGAGATCACATATTTTTACTGTTCAAAGGAATTGCAGCTGCTGTGGCTCTATACTGACACAAATCATACTTTACCCTTTGTTTTTTCATCTATAGTGAATGCTGCCATTAAAACACTACATTCTAATTATTAAGAAATTATGGACTTTTTTATTTAAATATTTGCTTTCCTCAAAAATATTTTGGCCTCAATAATGTTGTATTATGTAGTTGGAGCTGCTTAGAGGTAGTGTTATGAAGTTAAACAGGTATCTCTCATATACATCTTATATAACTGAAAACATTCACTTCATTTCAAAAGCTTCCCGCCAAAAACCGAATTTTATCATGATCACATCTGAACACATCATGATAACAGTATCATTGACCTTTGCCCTGTGCAGATTTTTACTGAATAGAGCGTGAAAGCATCATAATGTAACTTCAGTTGTTAACTACGTTGTGCCCACCGGCTGCAGAGCGTTAACCTTAACTAGATCTTCCTCTGATCTCAAAACAGATGTGTTGTTCACAATATATCATCCACACAATGATCTACACAATCTAAACAGATTCTAAATGTAAAGCTGGATGAGGTTGTTAATGTAGATTAAAAGCTGTAGATGGAGCAGTGTGTCAGTGGCCCTCCCCTCCCTCTCGGCCTCCTTTGTCTGCTCCTGGAGGAAGTCTGTAGGGGCCGTCGCCTCCTGTTTGGCCCCGTGAAGTAGACGGTTGGAGATCGATGCAGAGGAACGAGCTTTCCCTGACCCAGCCTGTGTGATGGCAGAGCAGCGGCTCTGATCTGCGGCTTTAAGCTGCTCCCAGAGGCTCAGATGTGTACGTGTGTAGATGTACCGAGGTTAAATATGTGTGTTGAACGGTGATGACTAACAGATAGATATGTGGTTCCCTTCCTGCGCTTGTTTGTTTGTTTAAAGAGTCAATCATTTGAAATAAATATTTGTGATTATCACATCCTCATTAGAGCGCCATAATTATATGTATTGAAATTTATATAGTGGTTACAATTATCACGTGACCTCAGTTATTACATTGAAACTAGAATCTTTTCCATTTTCGATCTTTTGACTTCTGAAAGTCTACATTTCCAGAGGTTTGAGAAAACCTCATTTTTTTTCTTTCATACCTTTTGTGGGCGAGGAATAGGAAATAAATCTGTGTGTATCACTCCAGCAGCCCTCTGTAAGATGTATCACGGAGGCAATAAAAAGCAGTAGAGATTCCCAGTGGAGTAATGGGGATGGAGTTGTTTGATGGTAATTATGTTTCCCCCCATATTTTCCCTGCCTGCTGGTGGGGAGGATGATTCGCTTGCTGGTGTGTGTGTGTGTGTGTGTGTGTGTGTGTGTGTGTGTGTGTGTGTGTGTGTGTGTGTGTGTGTGTGTGTGGTGTGTGTGTGTGTGTGTGTGTGTGTGTGTGTGTGTGTGTGTGTGTGTGTGTGTGTGTGTGTGTGTGTGTGTGTGTGTGTGTGTGTGTGTGTGTGTGTGTGTGTGTGTGTGTGTGTGTGTGTGTGTGTGTGTGTGTGGTGTGTGTGGTGTGTGTGTGTGTGTGTGTGTGTGTGTGTGTGTGTGTGTGTGTGTGTTGTGTGTGTGTGTGTGTGTGTGTGTGTGTGTGTGTGTGTTGTGTGTGTTGTGTGTGGTTGTGTGTATCTGTCTGTATGGCTGTGTGATCCAGTTAGAGTGCTGGGGGACTGAGAGACGGGCTCTCATATAAGGTTAGACTGGAATTTATGATCCTGAGACGCGACGAGAGCTAATTTAGAGGAGCGGGAATGAAACCTGTAGACCGGGGAACCATGATTCTTTCATTTTCAGCATTAGAGAACGCACTCTCTCTCTCACACACACACACACACACACACACACATTAGATGGAAGCAGGGGGAACATTTTAATATATCTGCATAGAGCCAGCGTATCCTGATTGCATTTATATTCTATTCAGTTTCTTTTATCTTTATTTCCAATTGCGAACTTGACCGCTGCAGAAATGAGCAGTTCATGAGTTTACATCTTTTCTCTCACTTTCTGGCATAACTCAAAAAGCTTTTTTATTCAACGTTATATTGGATTATTTATTCAACATATTATTCAATATGCCCTCCTGGCATGCATCATAACCTTTTGCTATTACTAGGCGGAGCAATACGTTACGGAGCGAAAAGGGATATCTAATGTTTCTGAGACCAACACTTTCCTGTCAGTTCAACTCCATTTGTAGGAGGATAGGGACATCTATTCTGTGAATAATAATAGTCTGTACAATATCCGTGAATTGTTCTTACAAATATTTCATCTGGTAAACCTTTGCTAAATGCCAGCTATATATCTTTTTTTTCAAGTTTGAATTCCCTCTTTTGAGTATTGACTACTTTTGTTGTATTATTTCATGATCAGCAAAAAATACGAGTTGAAAAACAAGCATTTGTCGAGAAAACTGATTTCTTTTAGTCTCAACCTTTTTACAATTTGCTGATATTTTGTAGCTAGTAATAGATGGAATAGATCCTCTAGAAAGGAATCTGATGAATCAAACTATACACATTAATAAAGCCTGGAGATACCTATACAGAAAATTCAGGCAATGCAAAAAGAGAAAGTAACAGAATCCACTGAAAGCGTAAAAAATAGAATAAAGGAGAGGGGAAACAGAATGAAGGGGTGATGAAGGCCAGAGCTTCGAGTGCTCAATCTGCTGGAATAAAGTAGTAAGTCTGTTTCGTGATGGCGAAGGGGAACCGGGACAAATCACCAGACAGCCGAGCGAAAAGGGCACAGCCGAAGTTGAAAGATGAGGGGATGAGAATTGTAATAAATGTTCTTCTGTATTTAGTTCAGGTTCATGCTTCCTGCAGCCGCCCGGTGTCTGCGGACATGTACGGTGTTCTGCAGGGGTCAAGCAGAGCCGTCAGCTGTGCTGTAACCTCTGACTGTCTCATACCTCATTCACACCAACAGTGTTTCAGGGCTGGTTCGGAGCTGGAGCTTGAAAAGCACCGGGTTTTCCTGTTCACACCGCAGCGGAGCAGCCTCTTAGCTCCGGATTACGGTTCATTTCGAGCACCAAAAAATTATCCGGCCAGAGCAAAAGCACCGCATACGTCACGCTTACGTCGAGGCGGGGGCAGGGGCGGGGTCAACTCCTGAACAACAACAAAACGCCGGCGTTTTATCCAGTTCGTACACAACGATGGAGAAACTTAACAAGCAGCACTGGTCCACTGAAGAGACCAGCTACCTACTGGGAATCTGGTACAGATTACAGAGGTACGGTACGGTAAGAGGTACAGAGGAAGCTGGAGCACAATCGGCCATTGTTGTTGTTGTCGGTGTCAGCTGTGAGGGGTTTCCGCGCGATTTGGCTTTATGAAGCAGGCACGCAAACGGTTACGTCATGACGCAAACGATGACGCAATGACGCAGCACCAGTCGGACTCTGGGCAGTGTGAAAAGAGCCGGAGCTAAACCTGAAAAGCTCTAGCACGGAGCTTGAACCGGAGTTGCGTTGGTGTGAATGAGGTATGAGTGAGGTTTCCCTACAGTCCTGATCTGTGCTCTGGGTTAGATATACAGGGAGCTCCTGAGGAGGGAGCTCCATGTACAAAATACCAGGACAGCCAAGTGGAACAGTACAAGCCCTTTGTGATTTTATAACGTACTCTTCTGCTTAAAGGAGGACAGAGCTGCACAATCTGCAGTGTGCTAGGAATCCGTTTCCATCTTTAATAATCAATATTCTGCAGATTTAATGAACGCTCAATAATATCCATACTTAGTTCACAACAAGCAGTATGACAAACCTGGAGAAATGTGGATTCAGAAATACTTTGATCAAGCAACACATTTGTATTATGTGCTGGGATATCACTGTATAAATGTATTGGTGCAGTTTTTGATCAATTACAGACAGCAATCATCTTCATTCTTAAAATATTACAACCATAATAAAAAGGCAAAAGGCTACATTTCTTTTGGATGGTAGTCAATATTTACCAATGTGTTGGTTAAATATAGTTATACAGGGCTTTGTGATGCAGAGTTCTGTGTCTTCAGTCAGCGTGTGCACAGACATGTTATTATTTCCTATTGGTCAAGCGATTTTCTTTCTTTTTCCTGATATGTTTAACTTCACCAGGTAAGAGGTATATTAAGCAAATGTCAGCGCTGTGGAAATTCTTGCCATAACGTGTGGATAAATATGTGTATTTGAGACTCCAGCTCACACCCCTCTCCCTCTGATCTCCCTCAGGTGGCCTCCCGTACGAGTTCAAGGTGGTGATCGCCGGCAACCACGAGCTGACCTTTGATAAGGACTTTATGGCCGAGCTGGTCAAGCAGGATTACTACCGATTCCCCTCCGTATCCAAACTCAAACCCGAAGACTTTGACGATGTGCAGACGCTCCTCTCAAACTGTGTGTACCTGCACGACTCGGACGTCACCATAAAGGGATTCCGGATATACGGGGCGCCCTGGTAAGAGCAGCAACCTTCCTTTTTATGCCCTCCATTTAAAAATGCTCTCATTACTTTCTGCTTTTCATTACCGGCGAGTCGTATTTCTGTGCCGTTGTGTTGCGGATCCCCGAGGTGAAGGTGTGCCTCTGTCAGTGTCTGGCTGCCTTCCAGCTGCCCTCGCTGCAGTAACTCTGCACTCGGCTCTCAAAGAGGGGCCCTTCTTACACGCAGGGTGCTACTCCAGCTCGCACATTTCTTTATGAGCTCGGGACCTTCGCCTGCTCCCCAGGCTTACGTTACACCTGTGTTTTGACGCGAGGTTAAGTGATACGCGTGGTACTGGGACACCCGGTCAATAGGCGCTCGGGTGTGGAAAAAGTGAAGAGCAGGATGGGGGGGGGATGTTTGGTGGAGGGGGGGTGTAAGCAGCATGTATTCAACAGACAGAAGCAGGCGGAGTGTGAAGTGTTTTTGCAGAGAAAGAGCTTGTAGTCAAGATTGAAGAAAGCTCCTGAGATCACAGCTGCGTTCACTAATGTTCGGTCAAAATGTCTTTCTCTATAATGCTTATAATGCTAGAGAACGGTACTCAGTGTTAATGAATATATATACTATATACTGAATACATTTGGATTGATAAAATAAGACAGAGAAATCACCTTGAATATTGAGAATCTGGAATTAGTTCATGAATAACCGATTAAAACATTCCTTGGTTGTTGCAGCTCAAATCAATGAAGCAAACATTTGCATTTAATGATTAATCTAGAGCAATTTTATGTTGTCTTTATTCCTATCTAATCTATTCATTGACTCAGCATAATTTCTCTGTAGTTCAGTGTGAGCCGTTGTGGCCGTACAGTTTTTGTAGAGTCTCTCGGTGTGCCCTCTGCCCTCCTGCTCTGCAGCTGTGTGTTCTGCAGTGTGGAGTGTGTCACTTCCTGTCCGGCTGTGACTCCCTCTGCTCTCTGTGTACACTGGTTCCCTCACAAGTCAGCTCCAGACCTAAAATAAGTATTTAGGTCACACCTTCATCCTCCCAGTGGCTATCATTAGCAGGTCTGCAGCTGGGCTTCAGGAGTAGCAGAGGACAGCGACCCGGCATTCAGACATCACAGCAGCAGGAAGGAGAGATTACTTATTGTGTCCTCCATACTTCCTGCTTTCCATCCCTCTGTTTGAAAGAGGAAGGATGCTGCCCCCCTTTCCCTGGTGGGTATTTAGTCTGAGGGCTGGTAAATATCTGTTGTGACAGCTTGGGGTCTCGTGAGAGGCGGAGAGGACAGCTTGGGTGCCCCCTTCCCCCCCACAATGCCTCCTCAGCTTCCTCACCTCCTTCACACCCATATGCCATGGTGGCTCGAGGTCTGGCCTGTTGGTCCAGTCTGAGGTCTCACTTAGCCCTGCAGCGACCCCTCACTTCATCAGCAGCTCAGCTTCTCGCCGCCTGGGTGGGCGAGCTCTTCGGAGCCCCTCTGCTGCTGCTGGACGCGCCGCAACAGCATCACTCAGGAAATGTAGCGTGTAACTACCAGCTGATAAACGCTGCAGTGGCCTCCTCTGCTGCTGCTGCCTCCTCTGCTGCTGCTGCTGCTGCTGCTGCTGCTGCTGCTGCTGCTGCTGCTGCTGCTGTCCTTCCACACAGGAGACAGGGAGCAGAGCAGTGCTGGCCTACGTGGCTTTGAAACAAGACCTTTACCTTGGTCCTTTCTATGACAACCTTGACACAGTAAAGGTGCAGCACTTCAGAGCCAATAGATCCTGCGAGAGCCAGCAGAAAGACACAATAGTTTTAGATTATCAAACAAGTCTGAGAAAACACAACTTTAATATTCTCCCCATACCTCCTCTTGTATCACGCTAAGAATATTAATTGTGTTTTGCATAACATACCACCTGGACTAATTAGTCGGTTTACTTGTACCTCCATAGCAGGAAGGACTATGACATTGTCTCTCTGCATCATAGGAAGCAGCAGCAGGTTACAGCTGTGCACAAGATGGAGGAAACATCCCGCTCTGATTGACTGATAAGCAACTTCACACCCTTCACCCATCACTGCTCCAGCCATTCTTTTCTTATCAATCCATCATTTAAATGTCTGTTTTTAAAGGTCTTCTGCTTCAGCACCTTTCAAACATAATCCATGTTTTATTTGCAGCAGGTTTTCTGTACAGCATATGGCCATTCACAGCAAAACATTTAACATTATTAAATACGACTGAGGAACAGTTAATTCAGTACAATTGGACACATCTGTGTCCTTGCATCAGGCCTAAAGAAGCACACACAAATGAAACATAGTTTTAGATCAAATCAGTGAAAATCTGCTCTTTCTCACGCTGATAGTTCCAACATTGTATCTTCTGAAGCAGAGGAAGTAAAGCCTGTTCTCTACTCCACTCTTCAGGGACTGAGGCGGATTTGAACCAAGCTTTTTGGTTAAATATGTGTCCAACAAGTTGCCTCAGTTAATTAATCTCAGCAGAGAGTCTGAAAAATTGCCCCAGATGTTGTAAATCTTACACGGTAGAATTTATTTAGAGGAACATTTAGAGTTGATATTAATAGCAAATCAGGTGACTTTAGGATAGTGATAAGAACTAGATATTTTAAATGACTTCTTTTATTATGATCATGTCAAAAGTTGATGTGTTGATCATGTTATTGTCTTTCTGTCTATCTCTTGTAAAAAGTGTTGATGTGCAAACAGTCTGCTCTGATAAACATCCTTACTACATTAAGCAGTAGGAAATATCTTTCCATCTTATATCAAATAAGATCATTTTCAAAATTACAATTCTCACCACTTCTCCAAGGTGATGTCGCCTTATTGTTTGATTTGTCTCCCCAACACTCTGCATCTGAAGGAGATTTGGTTTGAAATGAAACAGATCAAATACAGAAACAGCAGCAAATCATCACAATTGAGAGTGGAACCAGCTTTATTCAGAATATTTGCTTTAAAAAATGGGTTTCTGTACAACTATGACCTGAAGGACAAACCCATTTCATTAGAGATATTCATTTTCCAATCTTTTCTTTATTGAAGAAATCTACCTTTTATCATCCTGTTAGCGGACTCTATACATTTTGAATATAACTCTCTTCTGACCCTTTTCACTTCTGCTTGGAGTGAAAGCAGTGTAGCATGAAAGACACACAACACACACCGTTTAATGACAGATGCTTAACAGACCGAATACCTAAACCTCCTCTTCTCACAAGCGCACACACACACACACACACACACACACACACACACACACACACACACACACACTGTGCAAAGATGTCAGGCTTCTGCACCTTGTCAGTCAAGCCCTATGGTCAAGCCTCTCTTAAAAGGAGCTGAAGGTTTTATTCACGTCGTTAACTCTTTCTGCTCCAGGCAACACAATTTCGGAGGAAAGTAAAACTCTTGAGTCCTTTTCTCTGAACTTGGAACCCATTTAATTTCTTTTTAATCTTCCGTCTTTGATCCACTGCTTTAATGCAAGATGTGAATTTCAGTGTTTTGCCCTTTTGTAAATGCTAAAAAGTTGAGTGGCGTTCCAGTGGATCAGTACAGCTTGTGCAAAACACGTCAGGTCTAAGAGTGTAGCCGTTTTTAAAAAGTGTGACCAGGTCTCTACACATTATACACACTAAATGGGAATGTATGATATTGTATCAATATCGTTTTTATTATATATTCCGAACACATTGTTGGTTGGAAAAAGATTACTTAGAGGTAAATATCTTATCCTAGTTTGTCGTTGGTTGTTGTTTTCTTTAGTGTCCAGTTCCATAAAACAACACACATTACATTATTTTATTTAAATATTTTCTCTGATGTAAAAAATGATCTTAGCATTTCTAGTTTGTAATTGTTTGTTATAAGCTGCTTAAAGCTAGTGTTAGAACAGGACATATTCATAACCTGTTTTTTGCCGAAAACAACATTTATTGCAATTGAACACATTATGAAACCTTTGCTAAATAATAATTCTTACACATTAGAGCTTGAACTAATTATAGTGTATGCTTTTGAGTATTTTTTTCTTTGCCATAGCGCTGTTCCCAAACACGATACAGACTGCGCGTGTTGCTATGTCTTTGTTCTCACACAACGATAGCAAAGCATCCATATTCACGGAGATGATTGTAAGGTATTGGCACCAGTTTTCAAATACCCATCCCTACACTAAGGCACAATAACTAATTAGCCATCCCAAATATTCCCAAAAATGTGCCCTGTCTAACTTTGTTCTGTTTGTTTTTCTTTTCAATCATTGTAACCCAAGTAAGATTTGATATTGGCTTTCAATATCACACTAAACATGCAGGCCTAAAGACATCCTTTTCAGTTATGTGAATCTGGAATGAGCATCGGTCTTTATTTCATAGACTAAATTACAAATCAATTCAAATTAATCATCAAATAATCTCACACACAGACATCAATAATAGAGGGAGTGAGCGGTCAGCCAGCTCCCAGATATCCTGCTGGTGTTGCCGTCTCCGATAAGCTCTGCTGACTGAAACAGACCAGAGCAGTAGGAGCAGAGAGGAAAGGCTCTCTGTGGGGATTAACACGTTTTGTGATTCTTGACTTGACCGCAGCTTAACTCCCTGGACCAAGGTCAAACTGTTGCTGCTGCCTCCCCTGATCCTCCCTGCTCTCCTCTCTGTTCCTCTGCGGCGTCCACTGGGGAGTCGCTTCCTTTCGTGTCATATCAACTCTTTTAATTCTGCTTTGAGATTCTCTCCTATTCCATTGACTCAATACTTTTCTCCTTGCTCCTCATTTCCGGTCATATTTGTATTCTTCTCCTCTTCTCCTTCCTCACAGTAATCACTTTTGTTCCTGTTAGCAAATGAAATGAAAATCAATGTTTGGTTGGTCTGTTTAATAGCAAATCAGCCCGCTGGCTTGCCTTTGTGTGCATGTATGTGTCATTTGTGTGTGTGCATTCCCGAGGCGGCAGATTAAATCCAACTGCCCTCATTTGACTCTCTGAAAGTCGCCCCGAGGGAAACCTGGAGGGCCAAATGCAGATTTGTCATTTGCAGATTTGAGTTTTATTCATGTATTCCTTTCTCACTGTAAAGGTCAGGTGTGTGTGTGTGTGTGTGTGTGTGTGTGTGTGTGTGTGTGTGTGTGTGTGTGTGTGTGTGTGTGTGTGTGTGTGTGTGTGTGTGTGTGTGTGTGTGTGTGTGTGTGTGTGTGTGTGTGTGTGTGTGTGTGTGTGTGTGTGTGTGTGTGTGTGTGTGGTGTGTGTGTGTGTGTGTGTGTGTGTGTGTGTGTGTGTGTGTGTGTGTGTGTGTGTGTGTGTGTGTGTGTGTGTGTGTGTGTGTGTGTGTGTGTGTGTGTGTGTGTGTGTGTGTGTGTGTGTGTGTGTGTGTGTGTGTGTGTGTGTGTGTGTGTGTGTGTGTGTGTGTGTGTGTGTGTGTGTGTGTGTGTGTGGAAGCGAGAGGGAGCTAAGCACAGCGGTGGTGTATGAATATCAGGCAGAAATGTGTGAAGTTTGTTTTCCTCTGGAATAATTTCCCCTCCTCCGTCTATTCGTCTCTCTGTCTTCACTTCGTGGCCAAAAGTACATGATGCTTTACTTCTGGGAAAAATAATACAAAAAATGTTGAAACACTCTTTTCTCTTGTCGGACAATAACTAATTGTGTCCTTGTTATAAACTACATAACAAAACTGCAGATTAAAATCAAGGTATTAACTTTATTTGGACGTATTGATGTGATATTCCTCCCATCTCCACAGCGAACTCTAACGTTTCTGTCTAGCCAGCGCTGGAAATGAACGTTTGTATAAGCTCCTTCATCTCTAACTGGAAATAACAAATATTCAAAGAAGTGATGCACACTTCCTTTCAAAGAGTTACCTTTCCTTGAAAAACAGGCCACAGGTCTACTCACCTTTTTAAAGGTTATTTTAAATTATTTTAAAGGTTTTTCTCTTTGTTGAAATTAGCCTTTTTCTTTTTTTTAAAATATAGTTGCTGAAGGCCAAAGTCATGGACTTTCAAATCATTATATTCACATCATTGTATTTATTATGTTTATACACATATAGCTTAATCACCCCTAACTTAAGTCACCTCTTTGCCGGCGCCATCCGCTGTCAGTTTGTGTTGGCAGTCTGCCCACCAGACACACACACACACACACACACACACACGCTGAGTGAGACAAACTGTTTTCTCTCACATAGTGGGAGCACATGGCAGCGTTACCTCGATGAGGCAATGGGTCCTGACAAATGTCCGTCACCAAGAAGTCAAGGGCTTATTTCACTCTGCAGAAAGTTAAAGTCAAACTTTCTGAGCTTCCGAAATACCAACTATGGTTGGAAAAAAGATATGTAGTGGATACAAATAGTTTGTATTTGCCACCCAAGACAAATGCCTTTATTTCCTGCAGGGATATTTGTATTTATTAATTAAAATCCAGTGTTGGATGTACAATTGTAATAGACAGAGATTATTATTTGGTGCTATAGAAAAACACTCTGCGCCTAATTCCCTCTGGAATCCAGGCAGACGGTAATTGTTTGTCTTAAATATTGATTCAGGAGTTATGTAGATAAGAAATAACATTACAGTTTTGTAGCTGAATCAATATGTATTTATTTATCCCTTGCGGACGTTTACAAGGTTTAACAAGCTTTGGTTCCAAAGGAAACAAAAATAAAGAATGGTTGTGGAGCTAGAAAAAAAAGCCTTTTTATTTTTACGTTATGGGAAATGAAATGTTTTCAGTCGACAGCCGTGTCACATTAATTACAGCCATGTTTCAAGATGAATGAGATAATGATTTATTGATGTTAAAATGTGACACCTTTACTTAATGGAGCATAAAATGGAGATCGTCAAGCATCTGTTACTGTGGCCGGATCATTGTGGACACTGCTGTGTGTGTGGTTTTTAATGTGTGTATTTCTGCTGTTGTTGTTGGCCCTGCTTGCTGCACCTTTGGGTGCTGCTGCAGGTGGGTGCTCACAGATGCGGAATGTTCAGACTGTTTGGAGCCTCCTGCACCTGCTGATGAAGGCTCGGAGGAGGTGTGTGTGTGTGTGTGTGCGTTGGCGGTTTTGTTCTCGCAGGCTGTCAAGGTCTGCAGGTGTAGCATGTGTGTGTTGATTGTGTATGTGCGTGTAGCATTGTTCAGTGTGTGTCAAAGGATTGAATGAGAGGGTTAAGTGATGGATTTGTCATTGCACGCTCGCTCTGCAGTATGTCGACTCACAGCGTTCCCTGCTAAATGACACACACACACACACACACACACACACACACACACACACACAGAGCAGAGACAGTCCCATATGCACACACATACACAGTCACAAGCACGTTTTGAGAAAGAAAGAATCCAACAAACGCTGTACGTCTTAGCAAAGGTCTGTTCATACAAATGGATTAAATGTTTCACACCTCCCTTGACTCCTCCTTCCCCCCCGTCGCCTCCCACCCCAAGGTGAGCCCCCAATGTGTCAGAGGGAGAGTGATGGCTCCTCGTCGTCGTTTAATAAAGCTCTCCTCCGCGGCCTGGTGTGCATCAGTCACCGGCCGGGCAGCCAGAGGTCTGCCTCACGACGGGTCGCAGCTCCATCACACTCGGTCAGGCCTGAAAAGGCTGACACAGCCAAAAGATCTAGGCCACAACACGAGAGTCTCTGGAAAAATAGTCATTTAGTCTGGTGTTCACATTTGCTCTTTTTTTTCTTTTTAAAAGCAGCCCTTGTCCAGTTTTAGTTTGGTCGATGTGTCTTTCTCGTGACGCAGAAGGAGTGAATCCATTCATCATGACCTCTGACAGTGTGGAATCACATCACTCAGGTTGAAGGCTGTTTTGCATAATGTCCAGATTATTCTCTCACAGGAAAACTTAAAGAAACACCCAGCAGTAAGAAAACGTCCTTTGCTTTTTGGACGCTATTTCCAATCCCTTTTTCCTAATTCATTTTTACACAAACAAGGACTTAGTGGACATTTTCTTGACACCTTTGATCCAATAGTAGAACTATATAAATATAATAATAACAAATCATTTAGTTTGTCATTAACATCTCTGGATTTTTGACTGTTGATTTATAGTTTAGATTGTAACGGTGAACCTTCTTTCGAGACCATTTGTCTGCTTGGCTTATACAAGTCCTCTGTAGTTAATTTGACATCCTGCTCTGCTTGTCTCTGTGTTGAGTTTGTGTTGGTCTTTAGTCTGACAGTCTCCTGTGACGGTTTCCCACCTTTTTGTGTGATGTGAACCAAAAACTGAGCGCTCAGAGACTGATGGAGAGAGACAGCTGTGTTCAGCGGGTTTGTTTCTACTCTCTAGATGTGTAGCAGAGTGTTGGCTGCTCTGAGGTCAGATCGGTGTTTGTCCCTGACAGTGTGGACAGACTGTGGTTACAATACACATAAGGCCCCCGGCTGGGAGGTAATCACTCCTGTGGCTTTGCGCTTGTCTGTGTGTTTGAATGTGATAGGCTCAGTTGACGCTCTGCGATTCGACGCTCCGTGTCCCTTTTGATGGGGACACATGGAGACAGACGTAAAGAGCTGTCTCTCTTCTTATTCTACACGTGTGACCAAACGTACAGAAACTAATGGATACAAAGCTGCTTGAGCGCATCTTTTTCTTTGTGTGTTGTGAGGTGAATGTATAGATCTGGCTCTCTCTTTTCACCTAATGTGCTTTCTATCTTTTATCTTGAAGCTCGCAATTTCTTTCTTCAAGTATGAGACACATCCATCCATCCCCAGCGAGACACTTAACGCCAGGCTAAAAGGAAATGCAACCCACCTTCAGCTATTTTTGGTTCCAGCGTGAAAGTGTAGACGTGTGTCTTGCTAGGACATTCAGATTCAAGCTCCAAGTCTTTTGTCTTTTTTATGAGCTTTCACGGAAATGAGGTATTCTGCAAGATTTTAGCTGCATATTGTGCAAACATACTTTTGGTACCGACAAAATGTTTATTATTCTTTTATCAGATAAGCAGATTTATATCTTTTCTGCAAGAATCTTGTTTTTACATAATGTGTAAAAGAGATGTTGGCTTCTTTTATAACAAATGATTAAATGAGATCAAATCATACCCGGCCCCAAATAACAAGAACAAGACCTGTAGATTTTAGGTGTCTTTTGTTCTATTTACTCATTTCTACTTCCTAAATGGTGTGCTCTATATTGATGCTGATGCAAAAGCCCCGCTAGGGATGGTTGTTTCCAATTTTCAAAATCATCACATCTGTTACAATACATTGCAATTGTGTAATCAGTGTGTCAGTTTGTATTTGTTTGGTCTATATCAAATAGACCTCAAGAAAAGAGCGGTAGTGCAGATTGTTTGGAGTGAGCATGTAACCCCAATCAACGCCTGGAAGCGACCTCAAAGCGTGAGTGTTTCTAGGCAGCGGGAAAGAGAGGTGGATGCTGACAGCCAGCAGTTCCTCGTGTTCAGAAGGCTGAGCAGCGCAGAAACTGACTGGAGAGTGACCAAGCTGCAGTGACTCCCCTCCTCTGCAGTGTCTGACCTCCTGACGTGCTGCTATAACCCTGGCTGTAAACAAGAGACCTCTGAGTCCATGTGACTCTGGTTAACTTGTACTTGACCAAATACAACGAGGGACTCTTTACTCTATGGGTGAGACCTTTTTTTTCCATCATGATGAATGGCTTTCTTCAGCGCTTCTGATCCCTCAGACAGCACCAGCTTTCTTTCTTACCAGGAAAACACACGAGGTCCGCTTCCACTTTGCTTTAAAAGAATGGACAGTCAAAGTTCAACAGCACGCTTTTGTTTCGGTGAACAGACCATTGGATCATTCATACGAGGGTTATACAGCAAAGTTACCTCTCATACTATTTATTTGTCTCGTGACTTGTTTGGCCTTCCGATGCCGGCCTTGCACCCTTGCAGCCAGGTCCTCGCTCTTTCATTGCGCTGAAAGGGCTCTGAAGTGCAAGCCTCCTATATGCTGAAAAGCCTTTCCTCTTCCTCCCCTCCCTCATTCCTACTTTTCTATCCGGCCTCTATTCTTCTTCTCACATGTCATTGAGTGGATAAATGTGTGCAAGCGGGTGTTTCTTCTTCACGGAGAGAAGAGGTAGAGGAAGAAAAGAAGTAGCAGAGACCAGTGGGGGAGGAGGACAGGTTAAGGAGGTGGAGAGGCTGCTTGCCTTTCAGCCTGTTTCACATTGGCTGGCTACCTGCTTGCGGTTGCATGGTGACCTTTGAACCGGGGCTGGCGGGCTTCAGTGGCAGCGTCAGCTTTAATTAGAGAGCCACACGACTCGACGCTCTGCAGAGCCTCTGATCCTCCACTGCAAACGCTCAGACTCAGGGCACAGGGGACGACAGATGCATGTAATGACAGACACACAGGGTGAGATCATCCACTTCCCACAGAGTAACACTTCCAATATATCAATGTCTGATCTTCAATTCTGGTTTGAGTCGGGGTCTTTGTCCAAGAAACCAAATGATGTTGGATAAGAAACACAAGAAACCATTCGCTCCTAGATAGACTATAAGGTTAATATCTACTTTTTGTTTTTATCATTTTTTTTTGCCTTTACTGAAATAAATATACCAGGAAGACTGACAGAAAATCACCCACAAGGAAATATGTCCTCTGCGTGTCAACAGGTTTCCTCCAGCGGCTGTAAAGTCGGCCTTCAAAGTGCGCTACATTTCCAAAAGGATTCATTAGATTAAACAAAGTGTTTGCTCGCTCCTTAAAACATTTGTGTGTTTTCTCCGGCAGGACTGTGGCAGTGGGGGGGGGTGGCAGTGGGGGGGGGGGGGGGGTTGTAAAGAGAATAATCAGTCCCATTAAGGCTTAATGAAGGCATTGGTGGGCGGTTTGAGCCTGTGGGACCAGTCTGCTGTTTGTGGTTGCAATGTGAATTCACGCAGTGTTTATTTGTGTGTGTGCATGTTAAACCCCCATCTTGTCTCCACATTAAAACTTCCCCCGCAGGAAGTCTGTGTTTTGAGATGGGTAAAATCAATGTTTGTCTGCTGAAGCACCTGATGAAACGGGTTTGGAGAGACAAGTGGAGTATAAAAACAGACAAAGAGAAGAAATAATAACCAAAACAGAAAATAATCTGCCAGTATCATAAACCTATTTATTTATGTTTCCCTTTTAGCTTATACAAGTTCCTCTGGTCTTCCGGTCTTGTCATTTCAGTAAAATCCTAAAATAAAAAACCCCTAATTAGTTTTCCTATTGTGTGCCTTTGTCTATCATTGTGACCTCTAGTCTCGGTTAGCTTGGTGACTTTGGTTTGTTTACAGTGGAAGAGGAATCACCAGCCGTTCAGCCGGAGCAGAGATCAGCTTCCTCTCGCTAGCTTCGCCCACCAAGGTGAAACTGGCAGAACTGGCCTCACAGCAGGAGCTCTGTGCAGCAGCTACAGCTCTCACAGGTGGAAGAACGACAATTGTGAAGGGTGTAGATGTTCAAGAACATTTCTTTCACACTAGAATATTTCTAAAGGTTTGTTTTGAATTAAACTGTTTGCCTGAGAGAGGTGGTAAAATAATGAAGTCGGAGGAAGACTGGTGGAATCCTTTTAATTAAAGCCGGAAAAGATTGTTATCAAGAAATTGTACTGAGATGTGAGAGAGGAAGAATAAGCAAGGGATGAAAAGAAAGCCGGTGTGAGGAATACAGCGGGGGATTAAAGACAGTGAGCGAGTGTTACAGACCCCTGGCCAGTTTGCTGCTGTAATGAACATTAGGGCTGCGGCATAAATTTAATGACCTGTGAAACAAACAGCGTGGCTGAGACCGGTGCCTCTGAATGCTAAGTGGCTCTATTATTAATACCAGCTCAGAGATGCCACTGTGTAAACACACTGTGAGACTCTTTCCCCTGTGACGCCCGTTAAACACACAGCGGCAGGGTGTTGGCGGTGCACCGCAGCTCTCTGAAACAGGGTCACGTTTTCCCTTGTACCTGCACAATTAATGGCACTTCGCCTGTTAACAGCCTACCTGCACTAACTAACAACAAATGAACAGCATTGCAGTGAATGGCTGTGCAGGTTAGTCACCTTGATAAGGAATACTTTAGTGATGGGGTAGGATAGCAAGTGGTAATAAATAGGTTCCATGTTTTTGAGAATTTAACGAGGTAAACGAGTACAAATGAGTTGCAGGTTGCTGTTTTCAGTTGCCTTACGTCTCGCCTAAACTTCCTATTTGAAGATACAGTATGTCCACGTTGTTTGTTACTTTTGTCATCACTAATAACGTGTTTCTTTAAATGAAATATATTTACATAAATTCTGTTATGATCATTTCCATGTTCGGATTTTGTGCCTCTACTCTGATATGTTTACATGCTATAGAGATGTCCCGCCCCTTAGCCTATCATGTGCAATGTGTTGGAGCGTTAGCCAATAGAAGCCCGACTGTTGCATAGTGAGATTACTATGTTACTGAATAAACAAAGGAGTCCAATGGAGGTGTTTCAGGCAGGGTGGGAGTCTGTGGGAGAGGACTTTGGGATTGTAGCCTTTGCAGACCATGTACATGCCCAAAGACCTATATAACTCCCTAGAGGAAAGGGAAAACCCCTAAAAGCATAAGCATGTATCTTGGCAGTGAGGGAGTAGTAGGTATATTGGAAGGTAGGAGCTCTGAGTATGATTAGGAGCAATGCAGATTTAATCAAACGATTCAGCCCAGCAGGGAGCACAGGGGGGACTTGAAGAGCCCAGAGCTAAGCAGATGCCTGCGACATGAGGACGGATACATGACACAAGGAGGCTCCTTGAGGCTATAAAATGCAATCACAATCCCCTGGATTGGTGCACAAGATGGCTCAGCAACCAGCCGGGGAGTGAGGGCGAACTGTCAGCAGACAGTCCCCTGCTCCGGCCCTGAACCCCACCTCAAGCTACCTGCTCAGTCCACAGATAAGATTCATCACTATCAACACTTTGGTCTTGGTTACAACCGGGGTCGCGTGTATGTTCCCATCGGTTTGTTTTTTTCTTTGCTGTGTTTGTCGTGATATGTATGTGAGTGTACACCGGCAGACCCTGGACACAGCAGGACTCAGTCTTGTTTTCCATCCCATGTGGTGTCTCACGCTATGAGGGGATACATATTTGAAAAGCAGAGGAAACCCTGTGTCCCCAGCTGCTGTGGCCTGAGGTGTAGCGGCTCTGCATTAGCTGCACCTTTTACCACGCTGGCTCTTTTTCTTTCTTTCTACCTATAGATGTCAGCTCAAAGTGTACCTGACTGTCTTGGCCATTATTCTCTGTAGAGTTCAGTGTGAAAGGTCACCATCCTAAGTGCAGGCGCAGCCGAAGCTTGGATGAATAAGTAATACCATCAGTGACAAAAAGTCTGGATACAACAGGAGAGATGCTAAGTGCTGGAAGGTCTTTGATAGAAAGGAAAGAAGTGCAAGCTCCACTGTGTTTTATGGCAAGTTTTAAAAGGAAGAAATATCAATAATTTTAAATGGAGTTAAATCAGACTATATAAGGTGTTATTTGTTGCAGTTTAGTTATCCTCTAAAAGCAGTCCACACTTGAAGCTTGGTCCTCTGTAAACATTGTACAATTGCTGCGTTAGGAATACAGTAAGCACACACTGAAGACTAAAGTGTGGACACCCCTGTCCATGTGTACTCTGCTGGTTTGAGATGGATAGTTCCAGTGAAAGGAGCCACAGCGCACAATGACAGTTTGGGCCAGGCCATTTTATCTTTTAACACAACAATGTCACTCTGTGCAAAACCAACTCCATCAAGAAATAGTTTTGAGTTTGCTTCAGAGGAAGGACTGGTCTGCACAGAGCCCTGACCTCCGCCCCATTCAACATGTTTTGGATGAACTAAAACTAGTCAGACAGCATCACCTCATCACTTGGTGTCTTCGTGGCTGAATGGGAGAAAGGTAAATAGATTATGGAGAGGCTTCCCAGGAGAGTGTACGCTGCTGTAGCATCAAATGAATGCCCCTGGATTTTGAACGAGATTTTCAAGACTGTTTGCAGAAACTGTTCATATGTTTTGTTACAAACTGACAACTGACCTAAAGAATAACCTCGTGTTTGTAGCGCTTGAGGTCGAGCAGCGTATTGAAGAAGTTGATGAACATCATTGTTGCACTTGGGTTGTGCCAACAGGTTTAAATGCATTTATAATGAGTCGCTTTTGATAAGAGTTTCAGTTAAATGATTGTAAAAGATCACATATCAAATATAGCTCTGGTGTTCTGGGTCCATAAACATTATCTTTTACCACACCGCCTTCATTTTTTAATTACCTAAATTTGAACTTCATAGTTTGGCTAATTTCAGTTATTTAATCTGACATTTTATAACGACAACATAATGCAATTTGACAATTGAAGATCACCCGCCTTGAAACTGACAACAACATTTAAGGACATAGGAGGCACGATACAAAGTTGATTTAAATAAATGGATCATGAGATGTTACAGTGTAGGACTAAATCATGAATCATCATTCACCACAGCTGGAATTGTTTTTCCCAGTATTCTCTTTTGTTCCACACACAAACGCTCTCACACACTTCAGTTTCTCCCACTCCGTCTCCCACCGCACTCTGTGGCCCGTGAGGGAGATGTGGATGGTCTGTAGCGAGCCATCAATCACGGCGGCAACGACAGCTCTATAAACAGAAGGGCAGCCTACCGACTGGCTGCTGCTCGCCGGTGATAGCATTCACATCGTCCTGCAGCACTTCCCTTCCTTCCGGCTGACCTCTGCACAGCTTCAGCGGCAAGGACGACACTCTGCTTATCTCTACTCGCTGGATTTAGACACCCGATGTGGGTGGTAGGAACCTCCAGGTGTCTGCAGGGCTGAAGTGTCGTAAATAAAAAACGTGGGCATACTAGGACCTCCATTCAGTGATCAGGCAAACAACCAACAATGGAAGCAAAAGTCAGTTATATTTAGGACATTTATTTTAAGGAATATGCCAAATGAATGGCAAAAGGGCACGATCTTTTAGACAGATTGATATCTGTAGATCTGCGACTGAAATTCTTTTTTCCACCATTCTCCCCTAAAACAACTGCATTTAAATGAACTTGTAGTGTGTTTTTATGGTTTATATTTTATGGGTACCTCTGTCCAACTCCTGAGTCTGACAGGCTGCCCGTTTCAGCCTTGTGTGTTTTTGTTTTGTCTGTATTCCGGCTCTGTGTATACAAACCCATGAGGTTGACAATGCCAGTTTTTGTGCTTTCCTGTGCCTATTGTTGCCACTGCGTCTCCGTGCCCCGGTGAGCATCCACTCGTTGTAAGGTCCACACAATAACCGTGAACAGAGTGCCATGTATCTGCACTGGATCGACCCCCTGGCTCTTCCTGTTGCCTTTAACACCTCGTCCTCCCCCCTTGACCTATGACTTCTCCAGCAAACACTGGTCGGTCTGTCATGTCAGGACAAGGCAGGTTGTGCTCCCGGCTTTTTGACAGCAATATGTGCAGGGGGTCCGCGGGGTATTAAAAAGTATTAAAAGTTGATAAATCAATTTAGCGAAAATGAAGGCCATTAAAAATTATTAAACTGCATTTTCCAAGGTATTACATTTTGTAGCTTGTTTTCAATAAGTATATAAATGGTCCAAAGAGGTTGTATTCTACAGTCTGCCTGAATGTAATCATGGCGTAGGTGTGTAGTGTGATTCTGTGTAGTTTATTGATGGCATCCCGTTGGATTTGACGTCATCTGAACAGGACGTCGCACGCTCACTGCTTGATAGCGCGAAGGCCCGTTTACGCCGGTTGGTAAACAACATCGTTACGGGGAAATGCAAGTCTGCGTCCAAATGGTTGGAAGACAAGGAGAAAGGACAATCAATACTGTATATAGTAAATGTGAGGTAAAGTGTGTCGCCAAGGTAACCGTAAGGTAAGAACTCCAAGTGGCGATGAGGTCTTAAAATGTATGGAAAGGGTCTTAAAAAAGGTCTTAAAAGGTCTTACATTTGACTTTAGGATTCCTGCATATACCCTGATGTGAGAAGCTGCTGCTTTCTTTCTACTACTATTCCTCAGAAGGAGAGTTGTTCCACAGTTACAAATACTAAAAAGATCAATCATCTGCATCAGTCAAGAAAAGCCCATTGTGTAAGCCAGAGCACCTTTAATGTACATCTTTAATGTCTGTTAAATAGAATTAGGAAATATGAAGTTTAAGATATAGGGTGTAATCATTATAACTTCAAAAGGTCTCACATATCAAAGGTTAGCTTGATCAATCCCTTCATGATGGCAGAGGGTTTTTTGAAAACATAACAGTTTGGCCATAGACATTCATTACACATCAGAGACTCTTGTAAATGAAAAGATGGACAACAGAGTGAGGTAATGTCATGATGAAGTTGATTCAATATGCTCTATTTAAGAAAAGAAAAAAACTCAGCATCCTTAAAGTTATAGATTTGGATGTCAACAACCAGTTTATGCATGTTTTCAATTTATGTAAATTAGGATTGGTTCAAATGCTTTAATGTTTGCATCGACAACACCAGATATGCATGCAACGGGTCACATGTGTGGCAGACAGGACATGGGGCTTAAAAGTGCAGGTTGAAGCTACATTAGCAGAGACCATAACCTGAACCGCCGACTGAACTGTTGGTTCAATTTGGGGGGAGGCTGTGTATCCATAGCGTTTTTTGGATCATCAACAGTGGCAACAACAGCACATTTCTGAAAGATCAGAGAGTTTCAACCAGCAGTACACACGACACATGCTCCCTCCTCATTGGGAACAATTGAAATGGTTGCAAGCACTCGGAAAAATTATATATGGACTCCAAGCCTAATAAGCAACAAAGAAGAAGATTGTGTGGAATACAAAAAACAATATCTCTGATTCTTTCTAACCAATGTTTGATTTATTTAACTGTCCAACAATGTTAGTGCAGGGGAGGGAGGCTAGCATGGAACAGCAGGTTCACCTTCGATAACACAAACACAGAGTAGGAAAGAGGAATAATAGACAATGTATAGAAGAAGAGTGAATGATTTTGGTGTTTCACAATCCGGCTTAACAAGATTTGAAGTCTGAATGTCCCAACTTCTTATGTTACCCTCTGGGCTATTTTCTTCAAAGAATTTCATTATGAGTTTTTTTTCTCCTCTGGTAAAATGCAGTTCAAGTCTATAGAGCCGCAGACCTTCAGCATTCACTCTGAATTCTCACAAGGACTAGCAAAGGCCAAATCACACAATAGTCCTTTTTTAAATAATTTTGTTTCATCTCCTTTCTGCTCCCAGTATTGTATGTCATAAATGAAAGTTTGAAATGTTCAAGCTTTTTCAATTAACTTGCAGACCTGGAGCTGCAGTCTTTGTGCTCAGAAAGAATGGGTTCAGCTTTGAAACGGCCTGAAAGACACACCTGTGTAATGGAGTGCGTTCTTTCGATTCACCTTCAACTTTCCCTGTTTGAAACCCGTAGGAAAAGGTTTCCGCCCGGTCCTTGGAGCAGAGCTGGGAAATGAAACCTTGTCCAGCAGTTATTGTCACTGAGGAAAGCTCACTTATTTCCCAGAGATGTTATCCTCAGATCTGCCTCCCGTCACTCCCCCTTCCCCTATTCCACCCTTCCCCCTCTTACATTGTTCCCCAGGATCAAGTTCACAGAGGTCGAGGCTGGAGCAGGGTAATGGGACCCTTGTCCCTGTGTCTCAGGGCAGGTTGAATGGGCTGCGGCCCCTGCCCCATACAGGTTCTCAGAAAAGCCCTCCCCTCGTTATTACTTTGGTCTCCAGTTTCTTCAGACATGCCCAGCTTCCTGACAGTCCATATCCACATTTCAAAGTATTTGTATTCCATGTTGGACATGTGGATACATCCGTGTTCCCATAACACTCATGGCTCCTCCCAAACCCCACCTGCCACATCCTCAGCTCTGCACCTGCATGTCTTGAATGTCTTTGGGAAATAGTTGTGTTTTATTATGAAGGGTGTTTATTTCAAAGCAGTTTCTGACAAATCAGAACAAATACCAGGAAAAACCCAAAACAATTCAGGTACTGCGAGTTCTTCTCCACCACCTGTGGTTCTTGCTAATTTTGTCATGTGTTTTATCGCCGTAACAAAGTGTTCCCAAGGCAGCATTTTTAGTTTGAATCACTTCCGTGAGACCTTATTCACTAGTATCCTATTTTGACAAACGTGGTGCAGCCTATATAACGCTGTCAGGCACGTTTACTAAATGATGTCAGACCGGAGCCCTGTAAAGCAAATGTAACCTGTCAGATGCAATGGCGTCATCCCTTGAGGGGGTAAATGTTATTGGGTTTAAATTGTTTTTACACTCTGTCAATATTAATTGTTGCACTTTGACTGCCTCCAGCTTTTACTCCACGTTTTTATCCTTAGCTTTTAAATGTGAATTGGGCACGTATTTAATTGTATGCATGCTTTATACATCTCCTTTATCCACGGCACAAATGAAGTTCCTCATGGAAAATAAAGTAAATTGAATTGAGTCACACTTCCAGACAAGCAGTTTCAGTCTCTAGTTTTTGATTGCTTTGATGTTTGTGCTGATCCGGAGAGAGTACGAGTGTGTGTTGAAGGGAGAGGGGGATGTAATGAGGGCAGGGGATACACTCTGACCATCGCTTCTCTCATTTGATTTCCTGCTACAATGTTGGGCTCTTGCCCTTTTCTTCTCTCTTCCTCTCACTCCTCTCTCTGTGCTGCTCTCAGACCTGCATGTAGTGATGGCTGGAAGCTGCCGGCACAGTTGTGTGTGCTGCGGAGCGTCTGCTGGCTGATGCAGCGGTTGTTTTACATTAGGGCCTGCAGGTCAAACTGCAGCTGGCTGTATCTCAGCGTGGAGAGACACCCTGGGGAGAAAGAGTGTGTGAATGTGTGTGTGAGTTTGAACCAACTCGTCCCTGTGGTTGTAGCCTTTCCTAAGCGGGCCAAGTCCGGTTGCTAACCCTTAGCGCCTCTACGTTTGGCAGCATGTCTGCAGCGAGATTAATCCATTGCACACTCCATCAGTCACTAGGCACAGGTTATTAGTGCTGGAGCACACAAACACACACACACACACACACACACACACTCCTACATACACGGCCCCTTCACCCTTGTGACTTCGCCTTCTACCTCGTCCCCAAAGTTTGCAAAGGTGGCCTTGGTGTTGAGAGGCCATTTGTCAAAACCCAGCCAGAGTCTCCACTTGGCTCCTTTAATAAGGCTAGCTGTGCTGTGGGATTACATACACACACACACACACACACACACACACACACACACACACACACACACACACACACACACAGTACATGCACTGCATGCTTTTCACATACTCATACAGCTCTGAGGGTCAGGTGGTGCGTCCCGCGGGGCTTATAAAAGTCCCATTAACATGGCCCTCCTCATTGGTTCTGACAGGTTGATCAATTAGACCCCTCCCCCCGCTGACCCCGGGGCCGCTCTGACTCAGAGGTCAGACAGGATGGATCGCTGGACCTGTACACACACTCTCTCAACTCTCCTTCTCTTCTCCCTCTCTCTGCTGTTATCTCTGGGCTGGTCACGGTAGGGCTTGTTCCTGATATCCCAGGGTGCAACTGTTCTGTGGCTTTTAGGTGGAGGTTCATACTCTACCTGAGACATGCTTCGATCTTATCGCTGCTGTCAACACGACCAAAACACAGACACAGCGCTCCGTCTCGCCGTGCAGGGACATGTATCTGTGTGCATGTGTGTGTTGTTCCCTTTCAAACTTCTTTGGATTTAAACACATTTCCTCGATAATTTGTTTTTTGGGGGAGGGGTTTCACTTCCCCAAAAGAAGTTTTTAGGCTGCAGAAATGAATACAGTCAGGGTCTTTACAGCTGTAATGGTACAAACAGTCAGACAGTATTTGCCTCCTCTTTCCAGAGTGTGTGTTGTGGGGTCTGTTCTCCTGGGTCTCAGGTGTGTGTTGAATGAGACACACCGAGAGTCTGCACCCTGTTTGGTAAACAGTCTGCCTGCACAGGGCAAATGAAAGAACCTGTGTGTGTTTGTGTAGTTCAGGAACAGGGTACACGAGAGGTTGACCTGAATGTGTGGCGCACACAGAGGGAGACAGCCAGGCAGTAAAGAAACAGCAGGTTAGAGAGGGTCAAAAGAAAAATATTGAGAATATGTAACCTCAGAGATTTTCAGCAAAATGATCAGTGGTTTGGGATCATAGTGTTTTATTTAATTGATCAGGACGTTATTGATAAGAGTCGGGTTTTACCGGTGTTGTTTTTTTAGTACCGCCTTATGATGATGATCAGTACAATAAACTTTCATTACAAGACCATGGCACCCAGCACATCCTTTCTGGGTCACTGACACACAAACGTCAAAGACACTTCAGTGAGGTGTAAGAAAATTGTTAAAATGATCCATCAAGTGGGGGAGGAGTCGGATTAAATAGGCTAATGAGAGGAACAAAGCATTTTTGTGCGTGTGTGTATTATTAGGGGGTATCATAGTCTGTCTAGGGACCTAGAGAGAGTAGGTTGGGGGGGTGTGTACGGGGTTAAGAGCGGTGTCACACCCAGAGAGACGCTGCCCCGCCGTCCTAATGATGTCCACCGGCCTAATTGAATATTGACGTTCTGCACAAGAGGGCTAAATGGCTTCTGTCTGCTTCACCTCCGCTGCCGGCCCAGGCTGCACATTTGAACCTGTTTCCACTGTTTGACTCCCAGGGGGGGGGGAGTGGGGGAGGAATCGTTACATGTCCCAGTTACCATGGTTACGGGCTTCACGTCCTTTTGAAGCTGCATTTTTGTATTTAAAAAATATTTCCTAAAGTAAGTTTGATTTTTGTACTTCTTGAAACCATCGTCTCGCGTGGTACCACATGACCACATCAAATCAAGTTTTATTTATATAGCACATTTATAAACGATTTTTGGTCGAGCCAAAGTGCTGTACATATAATAAAAATAGCCTACAGTAGAGACACTTTACAGCAAATACAACAGCACAGATTGTTCAGAATATCAGTATGAGAAAAACAACACCCTCTGTCCTTAGACCCTCACATCGTACAAGGAAACACTTCCAGAGAAAAACCCACAGTTTAAAGGGAACATGGGAGAAACCTCAGGGAGAGCAACAGAGGAGGGATCCCTCTCCCAGGACGGACAGACGTGCAATAGATGCCGTGTGTAAATCGAAGAGATAATACATTTTACAGCATATAGACCGAATGTTAGGAAATGCATGTGTCTGTAATAAGAAGATGAATCCACGAGGATGTCAGCTACAATCCTGTGGAAGCCATCAGGGAAGCAGCATGACGAGACCCAAGGCAGGACCGCAGAGACAGGTTCAGCCACTACGTCTTACCTCGTTCTTTAGACCTCTTCTTATTCTTTCTTGCTTCTCTTACTTCTACTTCCATTTCCGTGATCTGTGTTTTACTTCCCACTGTGCCTGCCTCCAGGCGCTTCTCCTTTGTTGCCACAGCGACGTGTTCCAGATGGCAAGTGTCAAGGAAAGACTGCTTCGAATGTAGTCGCAAACACACACACACACATACACATACACACATACAAGCTGATCTACATATACACACTCTGAGAACAGACTGAGACACTGGCAATGTACATTCTGTTCAACACTTCATCCTACTCAGATGCTGGTGGACGTCCACTCTGCCCACTACACACACACACACACACTCTGCAGTACAGTATAATAAAACCTGTGTCACAGCCACACAGGAAACAATCTCTCCTTTATGTGACCGGGATGTCATTAATCTTGGCGGAGGTTAACAAATGCACTTGCATGGAAGGTATATTTCATAGGCAGACAGCCGACAATGGGGCCATTGTGGCGTGGAGCTGCAGCGCCTCGCTCTGCATGCAGTCAGGACCTTTTTGGCTAGCTGTGGATCCTCGGCTCATGTCAGGGGTTATGTTTCATCTCCCTGATGAATGTGTTTATGCAGGGGAAAACATGTGAAACAGCAAATTCAACGTTGCAGCTATTTATTTATTTGTGCTGCCTGAAACCACAATTAGTTTCTCTGAATGGGGGGGAAATAAATGCGTTTGCCATTTTTCAAAGTATGGCCTTGTTGCAATTAGTCAAAACTAGCGCCAGACAAATAGCCTGCCCGTGTGCAGCCGGCAGACCTGGCCAGCTCGGCTTTGATTCACCACTCTCCGAGTTCCTCCACAGCAGCGCTCGATCCATCCGTGAAGTGGCGAGCCTTCCCAGTAATCCATTAGACTTCCATTAGCTCCGATTTGTGTGATTAGTTCTAATTAATCAGTTCAGTATGTGGCCTTCACTCCCCTGTGCACTCCTCACATTTCATTTCTAACCTAATTTCTCAGCTCTCCACCGAGCGAGAGAACGAGGCAACGACTGAGCGAGCAAATCAAAGACAGAGCTTCAGGTCCGCCGCCATCACCTAATTTTTTTGTTAAGCGCGCAAACACTCAATATTGTTCAAGCACCAGACCCAAACTGGCTGAGGCGGTTCTTAGAATGCTCTCTTCTCTCACCACGCTGAATTTTTTGTCTGTTTTATTTTGAGCTGAGAGATTGCTAGTGTTTTAAAAACCAGCAGTTTTACACATCTAGAGTGTGCTGGGGCTGTGCTGGGGCTGGCCCTCCTGTGGAACAGTGAGTATTGATTAGCGCCAGAGCAGCTATCCCTCACTGTAACAAAGCCTATTGATGTTTGTGGAGCCCTGATTTCCCCTCGGTCAAATAGCATCCGCAGCACCATCGCTAAGTGACCGGAAAGTTCTCCGAACTCAGCGGTCTGTCCCGAAGTAACCTGGGAATAAAAGAGTGGAAATCATGTTTTCATCAGCGCCTCTTCTGCTGCAAAACTAGAATGAAATGATTTCTTTCTAGGCTTTTTGCAGTAGGTCAGCTTATATACTGAGGAATGATGTGCTGATAATCTATCTTCCTTTCCTCTCTTGTCAGCCTTCTTCTGCCATTACAACTATTGTGATAAATGAAGGCTCAATTTATCAACCAGCCTCCACTCGATTTATTTTTCTCCCCTCGGAATCCCCCGCTCCTGTATCCAACCTCCACGCGGCACGCTTGATTTCTTCATCCGTTTTTCACCCCCCTGCATCCATCCATCCATCCCTCATTCCCACTCAGCCACATCGGTCTCCCTTTGTGTCTGCTGGGGAGGCTGAGACGCTGCCTGTCACCCCCGAGCTGCAGACTCCCATCCAGGCTGCCGGAGGTGGCCCGGCTGCTGTCAATCAATCTGCAGCCTGAGTAGCAGTGGGGATGGGGGATGACACATGATGTGGCTCCCTGCTGCTTAGAAATTCACTACTTTACTTTTTTTCAGAAGGCCTGCGCAGTCAGTCGTATATTTCTGGCTTCTTAAATTAATTAAACTTGATCATGCCTCTTTGAATTGAAAGCTTCTTCTAACCAATAGGGTGCGTCAAACCAAACGCTCCCTATTCCCTATAACAGTCCGACCATTCAAAGGTGCTTGTTTCAAATGTAACCCTTGTGTATTTTCACTTCCTGCTTTAAGTGTTTATGTTGCTCTGTCTCTTGTGGATTTGTGTATTATAAACTCTTTGCTAAAACACATGTTTAGGGTGACAATATGTCAAGTTTCTGTTTACATCTGGTTGTACTGTCCACAGCTAACCAATCAAATGTGTTACCGAACCAAAGCTGTTAGGTTCAATGTCACACACCGAAATGCATTGAGTGTATCCCCGAGTGTTACGTTTGCATTGTTTACATTGCATACAATGTCTTACATTTACAGTATTTATTTACCATTTATAAATGTTACCTATTTAAACTCGGAAAAACCTAGAACAAAAAAACCTGAACATGCATCAATGTCTCAAGAAGTGAATGGATGAAGTACATCTAGTTAATAAAGACACAAAACATAACAGTAAGCATTTAAAACAAGAGTTGTTTGCCGCTTTTAAGAAATAGCAAGATGAAAGGGATATGCATAAATTCAGAAATACATTTTGCTCCCAGATATCAATTGATCTCTGTGCCGTAATCATGGTGGAGTCTCAGTGTTAATGTGATCCCTCTCCCTCCGTCTCTGCAGGACTCCGTGGTTCAACGGCTGGGGGTTCAACCTGCCTCGGGGTCAGTCTCTGCTGGATAAATGGAACCTCGTCCCTGAAGGCATTGACATCCTGATGACCCACGGACCTCCGCTCGGTGAGTCCAATTAACCAATCACAGCCCCCTCATCACCATATCTAATGAGGTTGTGCCTCATTATTCCAAATCTGTATGGAGTCACTGGAGGCGTCTCAGCAGGCGGTGTGTGTAGATGTGTGTGTGCTAAAGTCAACACTGTTTTCATTTAAATCCAGCAGTATCTAGAGTCAGATTTAATATTTGTGTTTGACTTTATGAAATACAAAATACATATTGTTTTGTTTTCACTTCACACTGATTCAGTTTTCCTTCTAGTTGTTTGGGCCCCAGTTTTGCTGTTGCGCTCTTCATCTGGCTTTATTGAGTGATTTCCTCTCGCCTACGAAGGGTTGTTGCTGCGGCCGCCGCTGTGGCGGTTTGATTGCATGGAAACTCGATTTTGCAGCAATGTGACAGACGCTGCAAACGATTGGAGAGAGACCATGGGAGAGGAGAGAGAGCTGGGGGGAGGGGGATGTTGAAGATGTAGGAGGGCTTTCCAAATCTAGAAGACAAAACAAATTGAATAAAATAAGGGTTGCACAAAAGACGAAGTAATCTGAAGAACGAGTTGCATCAGCAAGAATGTGTTTGACTGGTAAACTCAGGAAAAGGGCAAAAGGCTAGTAAACAGTAGTGGTGTTTATTCATTCACTGAGTATCAAGGGGTTGGTTCTAAACGGACGAAAACACTGCCAAAATATAAAAAACAGCTGTGGCTGACCTCAGTTAGACCTCAACAGTTTGCTTCATTAGGACAGAACTGATTAAGCAAAATATAATTATTGCACTTCATGCAGGAGAGGAAGTCCAATATGACAAAGCATTTTCAGCTGGAGAGACTTTGAGCATGTATGTAGCAAGATATAAGAGAATATCTGTTTCTTAATTATTACTTTATAACAAAAACGTAGGCATTTAGGACAAGTGATAGCATATTGAAGCCTAAATAAAGAAGATTTTTGTAACAATAAAAATTATAAAGTACATTTCTAATGTCACGTATACGGAAGAGGATTAGGGCCACATGAGGATTTTTTTTTTAAAAAGTCAGAATTCTGACTTTAATCTCAGAATTCAGATTTTTAAATAATAAAAAAATTGTTCTGAGAGAAAAGTCAGAATTCTGACTTTTTTCAGAACAAAACATTTTTTTTCGAATCCTCCCAAAAAAAGTTTAATGTGGCCCTAATCCGTACACGTACAATAGGAATCAGAGCCAGGAATGAATAACAACCAGATTCAGAAAAATAAAAAGTCGAAGAACAGCTCACAAAGAGTTTGGCCTCATTAAAGTTCAGCTCACCTAAATAACTCATTTTAAGGAAAAATGAAAGGTTCTTGCTCGTCACTGTTTTACTTTATTGATGGTCAGATTATCTGCTGCTTTTTTTTAAACCCACCTAGTTAAGGTCACGTGTTGCATTCCCATACATCGAGCAGTCTTTGGAAGTGAGACGTCCTGACCTCCTAACATGTCTGTGTGTGTAGGTTTCCGAGACTGGGTTCCTAAGGAGCTGCAGCGGGTCGGCTGTGTGGAGCTGCTCAACACGGTGCAGAAGAGGGTGCGGCCCAAACTTCATGCCTTCGGAGGCATACACGAAGGTACTGAGAATAAAGATAACCCTAAACGAGAAAATGTAAAAAAAAAAAAAAAAAAAGCAGATGAACTTAATATTTCATTAGAAAATATTGAATTTCAAGAGTACATTTAAGTAAAAATAAATATATTTAGCACAAAAATGACAGATTTGGTGGAATGATTTCATCAGAATTGTCCCTCCCTGAGTGTATAGTGTTGCATGTTTCCTGTTGCTGACGTCTGTCTCCTCCCCCCCCCCCCTCAGGCTATGGGATCATGACGGACGGCTTCACGACGTTCGTCAACTCATCGACCTGCACCGTCAGCTTCCAGCCCACCAACCCCCCCATCGTGTTCGACCTGCCCAACCCCTCCAGCTCCTGAGACCAGAGGGGGGGGCGGGGGGGGGGCCAGGGCACCATAAACTCCTTTTTTTTCTATAAATATGTCAAGTTAAAAAAAAAAAAATTCTAAGTGTTTCTTTGCAAACGTTTTGGTCTTCTCCAAGCTGTTGTTGAGATTGAGAAGATGTGGAGATGTGGGGCGGGGGTTGGGGGGGTTTGTCGGGGAGGATCAAAGGAGAATCCCGGTGTTTTTGTTTCCAAACAACAATACTTGTTTCCAGCGTCAATTTCCAGTCAGCGTGGTGGCAGATATCAGGGTTTGTTCTTCTCCAGAGGAACAACAACGTTATTTACTCTCATTCATTCTGAGAATTGCATCATGCAAGTTAGCATTTTTGGTATCGCCGGGTTTCTTGTAATCACTTCACAAATTCCAGTAAAAGTGACATCATCCAGGAAATGATCTGAGGAGAGCAATGATTTTAGGAAACGTTTTTCTCTGATTAAGGTTTCATAAAGTTATTTTCTACAAAACAAGCTAATTTTTTCACACATTATTTCTTTAACAAATGAATATTTGTGTTGGGGGTTTTAACTCAAGTTTACGTTTCTGACATAAGCTGTTAGATTGTCACAAAAAAGTAAATGTTATAATGACAGGCGAATCATGAGGGATATCAAAATGATTGTCCCCTCCGTACCCTAGTACCATCAATTCTGCATGTCTTTGTTCATTTGGAAAAATCATATTTAAAAAAAGAAGTGACAAAGTCTACATGTATGCAATGTCAAATGAATTTGGTTGAATTTGAAACAGAGCTGCAAGCAACACCGGTATTCTCCTTTTCTGGGGGATTTTGTGGTTAAACAATCTTGCTCTTGATAAATATTGGTCAGATCTGTAAGATAAATGATGCTTTGTGAATTTGTACAATTTCTTTATGTTTGGTTTGCATTGGCCGGACAATGGATGCCATTGTTTTATGTTGTATCATCTGATATTTTGTGTTTAGATCTATTTTTTTTCTCTCGTCAGTTCCTCTTTTCTTATTGGCTGACAGGGACGCTGCCTTAAACTAGCTTTAATGTTTTAGCTAGAGCCCCACTCTCTGCGAGCTCAGAGAAAAGTCCTTATTTATTACCCGCAAAACAACACCTGACCAACGCAGGGACAGAAAGCTATCAAATTACAGCCCTTAAAATTAACTTTGTAACATCCCATTATGGATTTCTGATCTAATTTGGAAAATGTATGTATAAAATATATATATAAATATATATTATATATTCATGTTGTAAAACATCTGTACTAAAAGTAGTGTTTGACAAAAAAAATGAAAATCTGGTGCATTTTCTTCAGTATGCATCAGTATAATTGACTTGTTTCTTTAATGCTCCCATCAGACGCTCTTTCTTTAATGTTTTTTGTATGGACTCTGCCAGTAGGGTAGACTTTCATTTTGGATGAGAGAGGAACATTTGTCAGTCACAATCCAACAGGTGCTGGTTGCTCCCAACAACACGCCTGCCTAAACCTGGTAAAGCTGTCCTTTTAAAGTGTACATCTGATAGTATTTGTGTTTTATTGCTTTTCTTTTTTCTAATTTTGCACTGTGTGTAAATGCAATCTTGCTAGCACAAAAAAAATGTTGCCAATAGTTGTCTCAACTTTGCCGCTGTAAATGCTCTTCCCGTGCTCTGTTCCTCTCTCGCTCTTTCGCTGATTGTATCCCTCTTCATGGAAATGTTAGTTCTCTCTTTCAGTTCATTGTGATATATTTAGCTGCCTTTATATGCAAATAAAATTGCAAAGATTTTTACTTATCAACCTTTGTCTTCGTTTTGAATCCTAATCTTAAAGGTATGTTGTGTCTCTACTGTGACGTGTTTCCATGCTTTAAGGTTCAAAAAGTTCTTTATTTTTCTCACACTGCCTGTGCTGCAGCACCTCTTTTCACCCTCTGTCTGAAACCAGAGCACAGTCTGTGATAAGCAGAGGTGGGGACTCGAGTCTGACTTGACTCAGACTCGAGTCGCATATTTGTTGACTTGAGACTTGCTTGACTAACATTGATAAAAGACTTTTACTTGGTATTCATTACTTGAGACTTGACTTAAGCTTGAGATGGATGACTTGAAAGGACTTGACTGTTTAAAATTAAATATTTGCGTTTGTTTTTGTAGTGAGATATTACATTTAGTTTTTTCGAAAAACGTGATTATAGCGCCATGCGCGCAAACCTGGCAACCCACTAGAAGGCAGGAGTCTCAGTTAACATGGCAGGGTTAGGTTTACTCCAAAAATAGTGAAGTTTGGATTCAAGGATTATTTTGTCGATGACGGTAATAAGAAGAGAACAGCGATATGCAGGGTCTGCAGCATAAAGATCAGTGACACGACCACCACAACATCCAACTTCATTCGTCACAAAAAAAACACAGAGAAAGGTACGTGCATGTGTTGTGTTAGCTAGAAAGCTAACGTTACATTTAAGCTACGTTAGACTTGGTTTCAAATCGATTAAGCATTGCAAAGAGAAGACAAAACGGTAAATTAACACTAGAACCGCCAAGGGATTCATTTTGACTAACCATGATACTGACGGGCTGTCAGGAGAGGGAGAGAGAGAGAGGAAAAGAGATGCCTCGTTTATTTTCCCCCGTTATTATCAGAAGTTACTGTAAACTGTTGAATACTGTAGTTCATCTACTTTTAGTAGTTTGTTTAAAATTTTTAATTATGTTGTTTTTGTTAGTAGAAGTGCATCATTCCTTGATTTATTGTAAAATGAATCTGAACTTTTTGATCTGTTATGATGATAAACTGGAGCAATTTCAAAATTAACCCAATTAAGTGAGTTTTAAATCGTCGTACTTAGTTTATAAGGAAATTATGAAGAGGAACAAATTAAATGATTTGAAAATGATATCTATGTAGGTGGTGACGCTGTTGGCGGTTCTAGTGTCAACAGAAATTTAAATTAAATATGTGTAATGGCAAATGCCATATATGATTTTCTTACCTGGAATTCTGCCTTTTTGAACAGACTTTTTCATTGAGTCCTAGCTATTGTCTGCAGTTCTAGGGTTAATATTAATCTAATATGATTGTCATCGGTCTAAATTAGATCATAGTGTGGGTTAATTCTAGGGTTGCCAATCGTCCCGTATTAGCCGGGACGCCCCGTATTTGAGCCAAAAAGGGGCGTGTCCCGGGACTTTGTTTGTCCCGGACTCCCGTGTAAAGGGAAAAATAAAAAATATGTTTCTGTTTGCGCGCAATTCAGTGTGTCTTGCTGCGTGCCTGTGTGTTTGTGTGCTGTATGAGAAGGGCGCTAGGACCGCTCAGTTGACAGGGCAGGCACTCGCACGTGTGTGCAGTGGCGGCGCCAGAGATTTTCTCTAGGGGGTGCTGTGGGGTAGCTTGACGTTTCATAGAGGGTGCTCAAACATTAAGGGTTTCCCATTAATGCACCAGCGCTACAGTTGCATTTTCTACTGCAACACTCCCCACACGCACACACAGTGTAGCGCGACTGTTACAATGAAGGCTCGATAATCAGCTCACGGCATATAGCTGTAAGCAGGGGTAAAGTGCTATTTTTACAAGTGGGGGATGGACCTCACCTCCTCTAGGAGGGACCTCACCTCCTCTAGTGGGGTCCGGGGGGGAAGATTTTTTTTAAATATTGAAGTTAAAAGCATCAATCTGGTGCACTTTGAGAGCAACATTAAGAGATCTATGGATACATCTCTCAACACCCATATGAAACAGAACTGTAAACAGATTTTCTATTTCTTTATAGATATTTTACAAATCACTCTCCTTTTCAAACAAACCGTTTGAGACCCACTGAGATAACTAGACTAAAGTTAACTATCTAAACACTGAGAGAGTCCTTTACTTCACCTGAGCTGAGGTTAAACTTATCTGAGACTCTCAGTCTGACAGGAGAGAGTTCTCCCTCCACCTTGTGGTTGAAAAAGCTCCTTATATCCGTTAGCTTGGCTAGCTAGCACCAGATGCTAACCACAACTATCTCCAGTAGATACCCACCGGTGCGCGAGCTCTCTCTCGCTCGCTCGTGCAGAGCAGAGCTTGAATGAAACACAGAGACCCAGAAGTAAGCTACTTGTATTCACGAGGCCTATTATGTGCAGAATCCCTCTCGCTTTCAGGTGGTTTTGATTGAGTGTCCACACGTGGACGTTTAAGGACTAAAAAACGATACATTTTTCACTTTGCTGTTAGCAAATAATTTGGCACTCTAGCTAACAGGAAGTCACTCAAGTGTCACAAAGTAATTTAGCCTATGGGTAGGTCAAAAATCGAATGGGTGCTGGCCATTGGCCTAATCATATCACCTGTGTTGGCTTTATGTTTTTGGTAAAAAATGTGTTTGTTTCACATTTGCATTGATGTAATCAATAATTTTTCTAATTTAATAATAATAATAAAAATAAAAAATAAAAAATATTTCTTGGGGGTGCTTAGGGGGTGCTTTGGCAATCCTGGGGGGTGCTTCAGCACCCCCTAGCTCCCCCTGGTGCCGCCCCTGCGTGTGTGTGTGTGTGTGTGTGTATGTGTGTGTGTGTGTGTGTGTGTGTGTGTGTGTGTGTGTGTGTGTGTGTGTGTGTGTGTGTGTGATTTTCTCCGATGGGCGGCGGGCGTGGCATCATTGTTTGTGTGGCATGTCAGCCTGTTCAGTCGTGTGGGCAAATGAGCGCTGCCGGTGGAGGAGGTGATAATGAAAGAGGAGAAGAGAGAGAGGATGTGGTTCTGGGCCCTGGCCCTTCTAAAAAGAAAATACTTGTGTCTTACAACAAACAGTGGGAAGAAAAACACAGTTGGGTAAAGCCTGTGAGTGGAGGTCTGTCTCGGGTCTTCTGCACCTTGTGTCGGAGGGAGTTTTCAATAGGTCACGGTGGAGAAAACGACCTGAAACAGCATGCTGGCACAGAAATGCACAAGCGAGCAACACAAAATAAAGGTGCATCAAATATAACTAAATTCTTCGGCAGTTCAACTGCAGAACAAGACAAAGTTGTTGCATGTGAGGTAACATCAGTGTATCACACAGTTAAGCATGGTTTGAGTTACAACAGCATGGACTGCAGTAATAGGCTGGCAAGTGCCATGTTTAGTCATTCGAACACTGCAAAGAAAATGCAATGTGGAAGAACAAAGGCTGAGATGATAACAGCCAATGTGCTTGGCCCCAAAACTGTTCGGGATATTCTAAAAGAGCTGTGTCCTCCTCCCACCGAGGTCGCAGAAGGTGAGGAGGTGGAGTAACTAAAAAAGTAACTAAATCCGCCAGAAACCCGAAAATCTTTGCACACACGCGCACGGGGGACACCTGCATGTGTCCCGTTTCTCCATTTCTGGAAGTTGGCAACCCTAGTTAAATCCATTTTCATAACCACTGTCTTTTAACTGATGCGGAAACTGGGCTTATTCATCAGAATTTCGTATGACTTGACTTGACTTGCTTGACTCACCACAGTGACTTGGGACTTGCTTGATACTTGTAGGTCAAGACTTGAGACTTGCTCATGACTTGCACATGTAGGACTTACTCCCACCTCTGGTGATAAGCAGCGGGACGCCCCTTAGCCAGCGCCATCTAGGTTGCGTTCCGATAATCCAAAAATCAGCTCCTAAGTTCTAACTCTATCTCCTATTCCTTGACCTCTGAGTGAAACGTCACGGGGTTAAGGGATAGGAGAATTCAAAAGGATTTAGGAGAAGAGACTGCGGTACTTTAGAGAATCCGAATGCACTTTCACTATCCGACGTGTTTATGATGCGCCAGCGGACGTCATGAATGTGCGTCTGCTGCTGTGGGGAAACTATGGAAACTACAGTTTTCTATACAGCGGACTACAACATGGATGTATAATAAGAACGAGGGACTACTGTAAACTCATTGAGAGACTCTGCACCCTGCTCTGATGCTGTTGCTTTGCTTTATGAACGAGGACAACAGAGAAACATATTCTTCATGACCAAAGTTGGAATTGAAATAAAAAAGGAAAGTGAAACTTATGCTCGTCACCCTCTCCCTCTGGTCCACATTAATACAAATGATCCCAATACGTATGATTGTATGAACTATGAAAAGATCTTAAAATCAATACAAATGTATTTATTATAAATGTTAGTCCTTAACACCTATCACTGTGTACATCACCATTCAAACATCTTTTAAAAGTTGAACAAACTCCACACAGCTCAGTAAAGACTGTGAAATGTTGACTTTATTTTATCATTTCAGTAAGAACTAACGTTCATATTTCTCTTTTTGATTATAATACTGATGAACGTTCAAAACAAAGCACTTTGGCAACTTACCACATACGTTTTAAAAAGCTTAATAAGCACCGTAACTTTCATGATATAATTTTTCGGTCATAATTGGTTGTTTCCGTGAACGGCCGACTGTTGAGTGACGGCAAATGCTGCGGCTGCAATGCATTGTGGGGCAGCATTTTCTCCTCTCCTTTCGGTAAGGGAGGTCCAGTGGTTCCTAAGCTAAAGGAGGTTATAAAGGAAGTTTGAAACCTCCTTTCCTTTCATTTAGAGAATTGGAACGGCACTTATCATGGCTGCCACTGAGGGACTTCCGGGTCAATTCACTCCGTTAGGAAGGTTCCTAAGCTAAATGGCCTATTGGAACGCAACCATAGGTAGAAGAGTTTCGACAACGGAAGTCCAAAATGCTTGATCGTCACGTGGTTCAGGGAGACTCAATAGTTCCCCGGAAGTTCGTTGCGGGCCATTTGAATCACGATTTCAATGCATTAATACCAGGATAGAAATGCAATTTTTGGTAATTAGTGGTCAATAAAGGTTTTGATTTGCAATATTTATACAACATATCGATATGTGTATGTAGTCACATCAATGTTTTTTTGTTTTTTTAAAGTAACATTTGCTAATATTTGAGGATTAAGATAAAATAAGAAGTACTTTATTGACATGCCAGGTGCGGTGGAAGGGCCGGGGAGGGCCAGGCCCTCCCATTTGACATTCTTGCCCACCCCCAATAAACACGATTTTCATTATTTATAAAAATAAAAATGTTTTTTTCTAAATAAACTGAACTTTTATGCTACGATGTATGTGATAGTAACTAAAACAAAAAAATCGCAGGCTACGTCAAATAAATTCATGTGTCTGTTGTGATTTGTGATTCGTCCCCATTTAGACCAATCACAGCGTCACACTCTGCCACCTATTCTGGATTTGTTTATTGTTTATTGTTTATATTAAGATCCTGCATATTGGGGCTGAACATCCAACTGTGAAGAATGTGGTACTACACATTGGAACAAATGATGTTGTGAAACAAGAGTCAGAAGTGCTGAAAAAAGACTTTAAATGTCTGTTGGAAACTGTCAGCTCTCTAAATGCAGAGGTGTTCATCAGTGGCCCTCTACCGCCAGTCAGAAGAGGAGTGGAGAGATTCAGCAGATTGTTTGCACTGAACACCTGGCTTTCAACTGTCTGTATTGACCATTCTTTAAATTTTATTGACAACTTTAACTTTTTCTGGGACCGTAGACATCTTTTTAAGGCAAATGGAGTTTGTCTGAACAAGTCAGGAGTGAAATTGTTTATCTCTAACATATTCAACTGCCTGCGTCATCAATCTGTTCCCTCTGTCAAGGACAAGCAACAAGAGGAATCAAAACAAGAGAAAGACACAACACATCGCTCAGAAAACCTTGAAAATCTATCACTGCACCCGCCTGAGGAATGTCTTGATTATGGGAGAAAAAAATGGAGGAGTCTCCACCACCCTTCACCCCCCCCACCCCACAGCTCTCTCTACTCTCCGTTCACCCTTTCACCCTCGCCCACCCTCCTGGAGATCGCTGAACACACAAAGGAGATACAGAGGGTTGGCACCGATTCCTTCCTGGAGTTCAAAGACCAAACTAAGGCGATACGCAGGGTTGGCAGCATGTCCTTTACCCCCGCTCCTCAACGACGCCCACCAAAATCACTGCAGAGACGGGCACCATCTCCCCCGTCTTCATCACCATGCCTACGTCAACCACCTCCCCTCCCTTCAAGAAAGCATCTGCAGTCTCCGAAGCCTGATAAGGATGTGTGTGTACAAAACGCAACAAACTCTTACTGATATCTGCTGGGTCCAGGATCAAGGGCATATGGCACTCTCAACTCTTTCCAGGACATACCAGGGCCCTGCCTGCCAGTAGCTTTGCCGATATCTGTGTTGATAGGTAATAGATTAAGAGCGGTGAATCATCTTAGATACAGGAAGCGCTCAAACGTTTGTGTGAGTTTATCTAATTTAGCAGTGATTCCATGTCAGCCACAGCTTGTTACAAAAAACCTGACTGATAGTGTGTTTAACAAACTTAAACTAGCTTTATTAAATGTCAGGTCTTTGGCAGGAAAAACATTTTTAATCAATGATTTTATCACTGAGCACAATCTTGATTTTATGTTTTTAACGGAAACTTGGATTGAACAAAATAACAGTGCAGCTGTTCTTATCGAATCAACCCCTCCCAACTTTAGTTTTATGAGTCAGGAAAGAATGCATAAGAGAGGAGGTGGAGTTGCTATTCTGTTCAATGATTCCCTTCAATGCAGGAAGACATCTTATGGGAACTTTGCTTCTTTTGAATATGTGGCCCTTCAGCTGAAATGCTCCTCTCGAGCTCTGTTCCTAAATATCTATAGACCACCCAAATACTGTGCAAGCTTTTATGATGACTTTACTGAACTGCTGTCTATAGTGTGTATTGACTTTGATCGTCTAGTCATTGTTGGTGATTTTAACATCCATGTTGACAACCCCCAGGACAGAGGGGCAAAATAACTGTTTTGTGTTCTTGATAGCTATGGACTGACTCAGCATGTGACGGAGCCCACGCACAATAAGGGACACACTCTGGACTTAATTATCTCAAAGGGTCTGAATATCTCTAAGGTTGTGGTGACTGATGTTGCAGTCTCTGATCATTCCTGTGTGTTCTTTGAGAGCTCTATTTCTGTTCACAAGAATGTTCAAAAACAGGTAACCACAAAGCGATATTTAACTGAAAATACTAGGGGAATGTTTACTCAGAATTTTTCTTCCACACTTGCTCCTGCTAACATCTCAGTAAATGAGCTAGTAGATCATTTTAATTCAAAAATTTAAAATGTTATAGATGCCATTGCTCCAACTAAGGTAAAGGAAGTGACTGGGAAGAAAATATCTCCATGGAGAAAGGCCATGACTGTGAGAGCAGAGTGTCGAAAAGCTGAACGTAGTAGACTGGACTACTGCAATGGTGTCTTCACAGGTCTCACTAAAAAATCTATTAGAAAGCTGCAGCTAATTCAGAACGCTGCTGCTCGAGTCCTCACTAACACTAAGAAAGTGGATCACTCCTGTTCTGAAGTCTTTACACTGGCTTCCTGTGTGTCAAAGAATAGATTTCAAAATACTGCTGCTGGTTTATAAAGCTTTGAATGGTTTAGGCCCAAAATACATTTCTGACCTCCTGCTAAATTATGAACCATCCAGATCTCTCAGGTCTTCAGGGACTGGTCAGCTTTCTGTCTCCAAATATCTGGAACAAACTCCCAGAAACCTGCAGGTCCGTTGCAACTCTGACTACTTTTAATTCCAGACTAAAGACTTTTCTTTTTGCCGCTGCTTTTAATTGAACTATTCACATCTTAAACTGCACTGTAACTTTTATCCATGTATTTATTTATTTTTTCTTTTAATGTTTATTTTATTATCTTTTCTTTTTAATGACTGATTTTAAATGCCATTGTCTTAATGTCTTTCGTTTTTTGTAAAGCACTTTGAATTGCCTTGTGTTGAAAGGTGCTATATAAATAAACTTAACTTGCCTTGCCTTGCCTTGCCTTGCCTTGCCTTGCCTTGCCTATCATGTACAATTTGTTGGAGCGATAGCCAATAGCAGCGCGGGGGGTTACACCGTTATGTTATAATGTTATGCTGGGGTGACTGGTGCGGATCCAGAAGGTTGTTCTGATGGAGAGAGGCAGGCCTGTAGTTTATAACATCAGACGGGTTGAGAGTGGGTTTCTTAAGGAGAGGGTTTACTCTTGCCTCCTTAAGACTATTTGGAAAGTGACCAGAAGTTAGAGAAGTGTTGATGAAATGGGTGAGAAACGGTAGAATATCAGGAGCAATAGTCTGAAGGAGGTTTGAAGGGATAGGGTCCAGAGGACAGGTGGTAGGGCGGGCAGAGGTAATGAGGGTAAGAACCTCACTTGGAGAGAGAGGGGAAAAGGAGGTTAGTGAGTGGTTGAAAGGAGGGTCTGGTGACCCAGCAGTGAGTAAAGGTGAGTCAGAAAAAGAAGAGCGAATATCATCAACCTTTTTTTCAAAATGGTTAACAAAGTCGCTTGACAGGAGGGGGGAGGGGCTTTGGGAGGGTGAAATACAACCCGGTGTGGGCATTTATTACTCACAAACATATGACACAGCCTCAATCTGCTGTTCACGTGAGCACATTCACCAGCCAGATCTCACACACACTACCACCCACACAGACAGGGAAACAGAGCCTAAATACCCACACACTAATCAGCAATTAGACACAGGTGGGGGGAGGAGCAATTAGACACAGGTGAGGGGGGAGGAGACAACACAGGTCAGTGAGGTAAAGGACTCTTGAGTGTTTAAATAGTTCACTTTAGTCTAAGTTCAAACGGTTTGGTCACAATTTATGTAAACACACATTTCCAAGGCACTCCTTTATAATTATTGGGATAAACAGGTTTGAAATCATTCCAATGCATACTATAGGACAGTAACCAAAAATATCCTTTAAAACTGGAGAGATAAAAAAAAAATGCATAAATGTTAAGGTGAAATAAGATATGAATGAACAACACAAATAAAATACGTTTCATTTGTTATTGGCTATGGTAGGTTATTGGTATATGTTCACATACTTATTTGATTACATCCACTTGTCTAAGATGACCACAGAGACTTTCGACCCAAAACCAGCTGTTGACTTGTGGATGCAAGCAGCTAATCACAGACTCAACCAGAGAGAAAGAAGTAGGCCTACATCATCAGCTACCATGTCTAACAGAGAGGAGAACAGTCAGGAGAACAGAGAGGAGGGTAGTGATGACAGTTTGTAGGATTACTGGTCGTGCTAATGTTGTCTTGTGTTCACCACTGCATGTGCGTTCTGTGTTCACCTCTGCATGTGTGTTCAGTGCCGTGTGTCTGGCAAATAAAGTCAAGACCCCCTCAAAAGTTACGGTTTATTTCATTTTAAAGATGAGCACCAAGCAACATCTCCAGGTGCTCCTTTGAGAACAAGGGCAAAAAAGTTATGTGCACCCCTGCATATATAATAACGATGTTAAAATAGCTCCTTAGTTGTGAAAGGCTAGAGTTTATTTGTATGAGCTAGTAAAGATGCACCAAAAAGTGAGGTTAACATATGCAACTTTTGCTTCATTACTGTTGTCAATTACTACACACCACAACATTTCTTCAGAGCATGGATCGAGGACATTTTTAACCACAGTACTTGGCCAATCAAGTAATAATGACTATAGCTGGAGATGTAAAGAACCTCTAACAGACCACAAACAAAACTCTCATCAACAGAAGACTCAACAGGCTTCACTCAGCGGGAGAGAATACAAATGTGGCCTATGTTTCTCTCCATTATTGTTATCTGCGTATTCACAACGTGAATCTTCAGATCTGCATCATTTCCCATTGGTTTCATCAGGTTTCTTTCCTTTTCAACAGAGGCCAGCAAAGATCCTTCATAGGCCAAAAATAAAATGGGCTTGAGTTGTTGGGCGCCTTTCCCACCGTCCCCCTTCTCTCATCACCACAACATCAAAGCAACCCAGCCAATTAACTATTCGCCGAAACGAGAGCAGCAAGGCATCGCCCCGCACCCACCAGATCCCCCTGCACATTACCATAATCCAGTCTAATCATATTAACATAGTCAGCAGATGAGCAGGAGGAAACACGGCTGCTCAGGCTGCGCTCAGTTCCTTCAACCTCCTAGCGTGGGTGTGAATGTGTACAGGCACTTCAACGCTGCACGTGTTGTGTCTCTGCAGTCCTCTTACAGGCACTAATATAGGCCTTTAACATAACCCTATACTCCCTAATATGCTACATGCTAAACATCTCCCGGTTAGCTTACTAACGGTACATATGTAAACCTGATAGAATGTCAACATTACATGCTAATCATTGTAATGCTAATTAGCAAATGGCACATGCTAGTTAGCATGGTAATGTAATGCAAGCTGCTAACAAGCTAATATTATAAATGCTACATCCTAAAATGTCAAGATCTTGACATGGTATAAATTGCTTGCTTAATGTTTGCATATCAGCATACTAATTGAACATCTTTACATTAGCATGTCAGTTAGTTACAGGGATGGAACATATTACAGTACATTTACTTGAGTGTACTATGTACAGTTTTTAGGTTTTTGTAATTATTTCAGTATTCCATTTTATACTTTTTACTCCTAGAAATATTTGGTAAAACATTTCTGACTTAACCGATTCACAGTAGTAACAACATTTAAATATACTAGTAACTAGCTTCAACCTGAATACACAGCACACATTTATATGTCAAACATTTAAATCCAGGAATATACCATACGTTATTTGAAACTAGCTATTTTCTTTAATAAATAATTTTCCTTTTGATACTTTTAGTTTATTATAATACTTTAACTTACTGTGTGTCTTTTTACTTACATAATATGTTATGTAAGTACAGCAGCTTAGTTATTAATAAAGTAGTACAATTACTTTTTCAATACGTTTAATGGATAATTGATTGGTTAGTTAGTTACATAACCTAAAAATGTACCAAAATACTTGATTAATATGTTAAACATTGCACAGTAAACTTTAGAATTGTAATGTGCTTAACGTTGAATACTAAATGTATGCAACATTCCGAAACACTCAACTGAAAGAATGTTAACCACTCAGCATTCTCATCTGTTTGTCATTACTGGTGTCATTTTCTGGTTGCTAACGCCATTGTAACACATAATCACTTATGTAACGGTGATAGACCATAGTGGTAGACTTCTCAGAACAGAGTGGGCGAGCTGACCAATCAGAGCACGGTGGGCTCACAGGGAGGGGGGGGGGGTCAAGAGCTCCAACAAGCCATTTAGAACAGAGTGTGAATACACATAGAGATGCTGTATGAGAAACCAATGTGAGTTTGGAAAATTGCACAATATAACAGGACAGACGGTAAAAGGACAGATTCAAAAAATGTCAAGTTGAATCGTTTGTTTTTAGGGGTGCAACAACTAATCGACTTAATCGATTAAAATCGATGACCAAATTAGTTGCCAACTAATTCAGTCGTCGATTCGTTGGTGATGTCATCACGTGTGTTTTACACGCCGTTAAGGTCCAACGTTATCGGTACTGGAGACATTTCAAAAATATGTCATGTATTATTTCTACAAAAACATTATATCGCAATCTTAGTGTCGCCAACTTGTTTCTAATATGCAAAAAGACAAAAACATGCATCTATTAGGGCTGCACGATATTGAAAAAAACTGACATCGCGATTTTTTCCCCCCCTGCGATATATATTGCGTTTTTTTTAACCTGTTAAGCCCCAACGTCCCGGCGGGTACTTTACTTTTTTTTTTCACGACACTGTGTCTCAGGGGATCTTAATATTTAAGAACCTATTAATGTGTTATACCAGATTAACGGAAATAATCTCAGCTAACTGACGATACAAACTATTTTTACCAAAACAAAACACAAGTCTCATAAGAAGCATCTAAATGACCCCTGAGCGAAAAATGCTAACGCACTTTGGCACAGAACTCAAGATAAAAGTACCCTTATTACTTATCGTAGCTGCACATACAAGATATCCGATTAAAGCTGAGGTTCCACAGATTATTTAGGTATATAGTCTCATCACTGAGTGATCCGAACTCGGACAGGGGAAGCAAACACAGACATCACAACACGTACCTTTATGTAGCTTCTAGGGGAGATGTCTCACCGTAGCTGTCAATCTGATCAAAAGACGTGTTCAATGGCATTAAAACGAGAAAAAATGCGGCTGAATCGGTTAATCCATAGGTTTTTAACGTCTCTGTATAAAAAAATTATTTCATTTATAATCCATAATTCCATTTTAATGTAAAAATCGCAAAAGTTAGCTGCTAATGGCTGCTGCTTCTGGTCCTGGCTATGCAGCAGTCCAGCGCAGTCTAACACACACACATTACCAAATAAGGAGTGAGAGTGACGCGTAGCCAAAACCGGAAGCTGCATACACTCTGGTGGCTACCATTAGCAGCTAACTTTTGTGCTCCGATTTTTACATAAAAATGGAATTATGGATTATAAACAATTGCTTCAAAGCCACAGATACGTTATCAACCTATGGATCAACCGATTCAGCCGCGTTTTTTCTCGTTTTAATGCCATTGAACACGTCTTTTGATCAGATTGACAGCTACGGTGAGACGATCTCCCGTAAAAGCTCCGTAAAAGGTACGTGTTGTGATGTCTGTGTTTGCTTCCCCTGTTGCGAGATCGGATCGCTTAGATACTATACTTAAATAATCTGTGGAGTCTCAGCTTTAAATGGATATATTGTATGTGCAGTTTCGATAAGTAATAAGGGTATCTTTATTTTGAATTCTGTGCTAAAGTGCGTTAGCATTTTTTTTTTTTTAATTAATAAAACCGCACGTCCCTGCGGTGTGAATATCGCGCATGCGCATATCGCGGTTATCGCCATGACACGGTATATCGTTCAGCCCTAGCGTTTATGGTGTATTTTCGATCTTTCCAATCGAGACGAGATCTCTCTCTCGTGCGAGGGGACGGGGTAGTTTACACACACACGCGGCTGCTATATGCAGCAACACACGGCGGGGCGGAGAGAAGCGCTCCAAGGTGTGGTTAAACTTTACCCGTCTCGGTGCTCGTTGCCAAAAGTGCAATAAGAGTTTAGCATGTAAGGGCGGTAACACGAGCAATTTGTCTAAACATTTAGCAAAAGTGCTCCACATTCAGACGGAGAAATGCACCGGGTTCGACTGTCTTTCTAGTAGCTCTGTAGCCCCGTCCACGAGTAACTTTTCCAGGTCAGCAACACATGGAGTTAACAAAATGATACAAACATGGGTTAATGATTAGAGCTAACTGAGTTATTTATTTTGTTAAAGTTTCAGCTATTCTATTTACAATTATGTTATCACATTATTTATTTAACACATTGTTGTTTCTTTTGATGTGAAATATTATTTATTTAATTTAAATAAAAAGCTATGTTAATTCTGTTCACAATTTGTTAAGTTAATTTAATAATATATGTATTTTTGAATCAAGTATTCATCTTTATTGTCTTCATTGTTAGTTTCCACATGCCTAAAACAACCTCAAGCTAAATCTAAAAGTTGATGGCTAAACAAGAGCATTTGAGAAATTGTGCAAGGCATAATAGTCCGAATAGTAGATTAATCGTTTCATTAATCGATATATTTATCGATTATCAAATTAGTCGTTTGTTGCAGCCCTATTTGTTTTAACAGTTTGCAAGAGCGCAGGTACTTACTTTCAAGCAGAACAGGGCAAACAAACTTAGCAGGAGTGTTTACGTGTTCGGTGTAATGACGTACAACGACCTCGACAACTTTTGTAGTCCTATTCAGCCACATGTTAACAACCATCGTTTTTCAGACACGTAAACACTTCAAAAATCACCAGTGGGGTCACTGCTGATGTATTTATTGTCGTAGAACAAAACGTGATCTGTCTCTTCAATTTGGTGTCAAACACAGACCTTATTTCGAGCTATTTTCCAAAATCCTATGGAGAAATTGCATTGCTTTTTGTCGAAGGAACCGGAAGTGGTAAAAATGCTAACTTACTTCCGGGATTTAGGACGCGTCACTGTGGTTCTTTATGAGCAGCTCTCATAGGAATGAATGAGGCCCCGCCTCCCACGCTGTATCCAGTTCTTATTATCCATGGGATACCACGGCAAAACAGAGCCTGCCCAGGTATATCTAAACAAGTACCCGCCTGTACAGTGGGGTTAGGCGGTCATTTTGCAGCTCATGGTATAAAAATAGACAATGGCTAGAAGATTCATGTGAAAATAGTGCCATATTCTGCCATGCCTGTAGAAATGTTGGGTCAAAAATAATGCATACAATAGCACAGATGCCTTCACCACGTATGGCTACAAAAATATGTAATATATCCCAAGCTTATCAACAAGCTAATGTTGCAGCTGAAATGTTCTCCAGGTCACAAAGTCAACCTCACATGATGATGTGATACCAGTTTTCAAGCACAGTAAATATTCTCTTCCCAGAGTATATGATGGGACCAAGATGATGATGTACATGGTTTTAATAATACTTTTGCCTTTCAATGTTTGCCATTTCAAACCATGAGCTGGTTCAAATAATATTTGCCTTGATTTACAATATGTTCTCATTTGTTTTATCAGTACAGTTTTTAAGCTTTTGTGCTTTTCTTTGCCATAGTTAGGCTTGTCACGATAATTAATTTAGTTGGACAATACATTTTCCCGGAAATTATTGCGATAAACGAGACTGTTGTAAGACCATTTTAGACCACTGACATAATGATAATAATAATAATTCAAGTACATCCTTTCAAACATAACTTTTTGTTGAACATCCAACATTGCAAATAAAATGTGAAATAATCTTCAAATATATAAATTATATATAATAAATAAAACAAATTAAATTATAAAAAATGTATTAAATCACACACAACCAAAACAATCAATTAAATAGAAAACAGCTCTCTCTCTCATATATATATATAAATATATATATATATATATATATATATTAGGGCTGTCAAACAATTAACATTTTTAATCAGATTAATCACAGTTTAAACATTTATTAAACATGATTAATCACCATTCAAACTATGTCCAAAATATGCCATTTCTTTATGTATATTGTTGTGGGAATGGAAAGATAAATGAAAGAATGTGGATATATCCATTTAACATACAGTATGTATGTTTATTATAAAAATGTTCTGTGTCAAAATGAAAGACAGCACACACACCTATCAATCATCAAACCGTGGGGTCTTAATTCATTACGTGTTGATTTCTATCAACGGGGGAGTACTTCAGGAAAGTCGACGGGGGGGGGGGGGGCGGCTAGTGGAGTACTCTGCTCTGACCACAGAGCAGAGTCCTGCACGGGTCTGATTTTCAAGACCCGCACCCGCGACGTGCATTACCGAACCCGCCCCGCTACCCGCACATATTGCCAATTAGTTCCGCAACCCGACCCGTCGGCACAAGATCCGCAACCCGACCCGAACCCGCATATATATAGGCCTATATATATTTGAGCAGTGAAAGAATTTACAGAATTTACAGAATTCACATGAGCACGATTAAAAGGAAATGGAGCTCCCGAGAGAGCGCTGCGCTGCCTTAAATACAAGCTGTAGGACTTTGAGGACCTGTCCAGTAACACTTACTGAAAATAAACTATTCATTTGTTGCGTTTCCCATAAATGTTCAGCTGGACGATGTATTCGAGCTGCTAACTTATGATGCAGAGAATCATGTAATTATGAATACACGCAGTTGCGTATTTCGCTCAAAAAGCGTGGGATGTTAATAATTACATAATAATAATAATCAAGTAGCCTAACCTACGACGTTTAAAGTGATAATTGTTGGCCATTTCATATGTGAAATTTGGATAGTATATTTTAAAACGAAGGTAGCCTAATCCAGGAAATACAATGCCTAAATTATGCCATTCATCCATTTAATTATTCATGTACACACATTAATTAGATGGTCCTCCGCCCCTCCCAAAAAACGTGACTTTTTAAAAACGGAACGTTATCATATTGTTATGCAACAATCACGTGCATTTATTTAGTTTCATAATGTTACAGTCATTATGGCTGACGATATAAAACAAATTGAAGCCAACTGAAACCAGTGCAATTGCAACAAGGCGGCCTTGGCAGTCTGACACTTTTATACTGTTTAGAACAGTCAAGCTGGCTAATGCCAAAACAACAGACATTTTTTAACAGACATATAACCTTTTACAGAGTCTGTAAAAGGTTATACGGATTATATAATATACGAAATATATACGTACATATAAAACATATAAAACGTACATATAAAACAACATATATTCCGTATAACACGCCTTTATTTAACAGACGTATAACCTTTTACAGACAGGCTGGCTAACACCATGTTCATCTCACAATTCAGTGTTTCTTTAGATTACTATGCAGAAAAAGAATGTCATCAACTGTCCCTGGTTTCAATTGGCTTCTCCTTTCTGAGACCACAAATCCAGCCGTGGAAAAATCTCACTCACTCGCGGCGCTTGAAGCTGGAATGGAAAGAATCAAACTAGCAATGTGTGCCACATTCAGAAACCTGGTTGCATGCTCCTTCCACCAGCTGAGAACATCGACATTCTCCTCCCTCGGTGACTTGAAGTCGATGTATGCGCTCACTTCATCCTGAGTGCACTCATAGCTGGAAGAGGAATCCTCGACGTCGGATAATCCCTCCGATTGTCTAGCTCTCTTCTCGGGCGGTGCTGAACTGACAGTGGCAACACGTTGTGTGGGCGATGCACGCCTCTCTTTTATGTCTAGAGGTGCGAATAGAGGGCGCAAGATTAAGCATACAGTAGGATAGTAACTATTTTCCAATTCTACCTCAATTTAATTTTAATACAGTATGAAATAAACTATGAGATCACTTGTATTTTCCTTCGGCCTTACCGTTCACAAGACGCCGCACTTCATTGTGCACTGTTTCCATTGAATGTTCCTCCACAAGCAGCTTCAGACTTTTCAGCTTTGGGTGCAAAAACATGGCCAGTTTGTGCAAGAGGTGTATCTCGTACTTTTCAACCAGAATTCTGAGACATTTTGCCTTTAGAGAGGAGAATGTCAGGTTGTCAGTGGAGGATGGTTGCAGGTGACGTCCTCATATTGACAGCTGATCGACTCGAGCATTGTGTGGACTGAGTTCCAGCGCGTTTCCACTGATGCTTTTAACGTCTTTTTAAGGCGATTCTGGAGACTCGTTTGCTTAAAGTAAGTTACTAGTGACTTTGCCCCTGTGACAAGCGTAGTCACTTCCTCTCCGAACGCATCTTCTTGGCTTGGTTTCCCGATTGTAATGTACAGCACGCTGTTAAGGATGTGTGCAGCACAGCTCAGTCTTGTGACGTAGCGAAGGGCTGCCACTATGTTTGAACCCCTGTGTGATGCCCCTGTGGGTGCATCAGTAGAGAGGAGGTGGCTGTGGTGATTGGTGTTTGCTGTTTGCAATGATTGCAGTAACTCAGGGCACCTGGGTCTGGTGTCCTGCAGCTATTTAGAGCCTCTCTGCTCCTCTCTGTGCTCTCTCTGCTTTCCCGTACAGGTCCCGGTGTTGTTGAGTATAACTTGTTGTTACTTTACTTTGTGCACCTCAACACTCTCACACATACTAGGGCTGTACCCGAATATTCGACTATTCGAATATTCGTTCGTTGGCCAACTATTCGGGTTTCAATTTCATTATTCGGATATTCGTTTTTTTATTTTTTTTCCCAAAAAATTTTTTTTCCCCTAAATGTATGCTATCAATAAAGGCGAATTTCCATATTCTTATACTATATTTATACTTTTGAATTGCACTGTTAAAATGCGGAAATATATACAATCTCAGCCTGTGCTCCTGACATCGCGTTCACTCACAGTCACGAACGCAAACGGCACGCTTCTCCTTGCTTCACCTCGCTTCACACACCTGAACACAAAATGCCGAAGACTCCAGCTGTGTGGGACCATTTTAAATTGGACGACGGTAAGAAGAAGGCAGTGTGCCAAATATGCGACAAGAAACTGGCCGGTGGCACAACAACTCTGAAAAGTCACCGGATGCTGTAAGTAGTAGCCTAGCTTAGCTTAGCTGTTGTCAAGTTGCCATGATGAAGCTGTGTTATCCGCCGTTTAAACAGTAACGTTACACATGATAAAATCGTGCTCTTACTATCCTTGGAAAATAGTTGCAAGCAAGCAACCGAATTGTTTTTTTATATTAGTTTTTCAATTTTATCCGAATAGTGAAAATAATAGGAGCGATGTGGGAACATCTGGGGCTAAGGCAATTATTGGCATACAGTTCGTTCATTTATTTTTCGTTCTTCATTTATTTAAATACCGTTTACTGTTTACGCCTATATCCCCGGCGCTGCACTGCGGCTGGGTTAAATGCAGAGGACACATTTAGTTTTAATGTATGCGAGTACTGAGACAATAAATAAATATAAATCGTAATAGTATGCTCTTTCTGCGCTTCTGCTTAACAGTGTGTTGTCAGGTGTCTCGGAGCGTGTTATGAAAAAAAATCTCCGCACCGAATATTCGAATATTCGCTGCTGATTACTACCGAATATCCGGAGCCCGAGAAATGGTATTCGGGACAGCCCTAACACATACACATTCATGCAACCCTCACCCTGCATTTACACTATTGATACCACTGTCGTCCACACCTCATGCTTTAACTATTGTTGCACTTCATCTAATTTGGCTAATTTGGATTGTTTCTTCAAATAAACATATTTTGATAACCATTGACATGGTGTGTCTCCTTTTTGTTGTGGCCTTTTGAGCCAGGTCATAACAAATGGGGGCTCGTCCGACGGGTTATTTGGTTAAAAGTTTGTGTAGTGCTCAGAGCACATGGTGTCATTTGAGCAGCTAATTAGTTGATGTGGTCCAGCTGTGTGCTGGCTCGGTACTGCTATTTTGGGGACACATCATGTTTTTTTGGGTTTCAGGAAGCTTTAGTGTTTGACATGGCGTCAGGTTTTGTGTGCCAATCAGAAGGTAAGATGTTGCTGCTTGTTACGCTTTTGTAAAGAGTTTTCCCCGCTAGGCTTAAGTGGTGTTACCCTTTGGGTTGCGTCTGTTTGTTTTTTTCATAGTGTTGTGGCAACGTGGTTAGTGTCAGCTGTTTTCGGACAGCTGTCTCGGGGGCACATCCGCGTGATATCTTGGTGTTACCTGCGTGCAGGTCGCTCCATAACTCCGCCGGGTTCCAGTGCGTAATTACCCACCGCAAGCCACATGAAGACTAGGTGAGATTAGGAAGATTTTGTTTAGGCAGTTAGGGGGAAATTCTCTGTTGGGTTAATCTTATGCCCATGCGTGTTGGCAGTTTGGTACTTTGCTTTCTGATTGGCTAGTATGACTTCTTTGTCAGCGTTTGTGGATGCGCCCTCAGTGTCGTTCTTAGATAATTGCCAGAAGGCGCAGTTAGTCGAAATAGCAGAGCACTATGACATTGCTGTTGTGGGGAGCAAGCGGAAACATGACATTAAAACTGTCATTGTGTCATCTTTGTTTGAGCAGGGGGTGTTGCAGAGGAGTGAGTCTGGTGCGGCAGGGTTCGTGCCGGTGGTGGTTCAGACAGCTGGTTTGACGTTCGAGCAGCAAAAGGAGCTTTTGGCCATGCAGTTTGAGCAAGAGAAGTTGAGGTTGGAGATGAGGGGTCAGCAGCAGGAGGTAGAGAAGCGTTTGGAGGTGGAGAAGGTGCTGGAGGTGGAAAGGATGAAATGTGAGGTGGAACATGCTAGATTACGGCTGATGGGAGAGGGCAAGTTGTCTCCAAGGGAGGATGGTGGTGATAGGTCGGCATCAGGCAGTGGCGATATAATTTCTTACTTGCGATTAGTGCCAAAGTTCAATGAGCGTGACCCGGACATTTTTTTCACTCTATTTGAACGCATAGCGGAGGCAAGAAACTGGTCAGATTCGGACAGAGTGCTGTTACTTCAGTGTGTACTCACTGGGCGAGCACAGGAAGCCTATTCAGCGGTTTGTGGCGAAAATGCTTTGGACTATGATAGAGTAAAATCAGCGGTGTTGAAATCTTACGAACTGGTTCCGGAAGCGTATCGTCAAAGGTTCAGAAGTTGGGTCAAGGGAGATAAGCAGACACATATGGAGTTTATCCGTGATTTAACTTCTCATTTTCAGCGGTGGTGCGCGGCAGCAAAGGTTGCAAGTTTTGACGGCCTTTGTGTGCTCATTGTCTTGGAACAATTTAAAAACAGTCTCCCTCAGCGTGTGGCCACTTATGTGAATGAACAGAAACCTTCCACCGCGTTTAGAGCTGCTGAATTAGCGGACGATTTTGTGTTGACACATAAGGGCAGTTTTACTGAGAAGTATTCTAGGGGTGATTGGAAACGGGGAGAAGACAATGGCTATGCCCGCGGTGGTGCAAAGTTTTCACCAGGCTCCTCCCGTAGACTTGTAGGTACAGGGCGACCCGAGGGGGCCAAAGTGGACCTATGTCATTATTGTCGAGAAGAGGGTCATTGGAAGGGGCAGTGTCCGTTGCTGGAACCTGAGGGGAAGCCTCGTTCTTCACCACATGCTCCAGCCATGTGTTGTTCTGCCGTTTTGGTAAAAAAGCCGCAGGGTGTAGGATCGGGCATGGTGCCTGATAAGAAGCTGGTTTGTGCCGACTTGGATGTGGGTTCTGTTTTTGAGCCGTTCATAACGGAAGCCGTTGTGTCAGTAGTTGGTAGTGACAAGTATGTTCCGATTAAGGTGTTGCGTGACACAGCAGCTAGATACTCATTTATTGCTGAGTCAGTATTGCCTTTTTCATCAGAGACAGAGACTGGGGATGTTGTGCTGATGAGGGGCATGGAGATGGGCTTGATCCCTGTGCCACGGCATACAATAGTGCTGGATTGCGAGCTGGTGCGGGGAGTTGTGTCTATCGGCGTGCGTCCCGCGTTGCCACTTGATGGGATACAGATGATTTTGGGCAACGATCTCGCTGGTAGTGCTGTGTGGGCAGGTGTGCCACCGCCTGTGGTGGTTTCCAGGCCGTTGGCATCTGTGGAGCCAGATGAGAGCGGTTTGCAAGTTCCAAGTGTATCGCCAATTTATACTGTTACGCGTTTGCAGAGCCGTAGGATGTCTACTGACCTACCTGTTTCGGAGTCGGGAGAATGTGGTCCAGCCCGGTACTTTGAGATCGGGACAAATGAGAAGGAGAGGACAGTCAAAGAGGTGAAGAAGAAGAGGAGGCCGAACAAGAGGAGGCAGAAGAAGAGGAGGCCGAAGGAGGTCGGCGCGCCCAAGAGACCGATGAGCGCCTACATGCTGTGGCTCAACACCAGCCAACCCAAGGAGGAGTGGGACATAAAGGCAGTGGAGGCGAGGAAGCGGTGCAGGGTCGCGGGGCAGGAGTTCGGAGACAGTGGAGGAGGAGCGTCCTCCAGTCCTAAGAAGGAAAATAAAAAAGCTGGAGTTAAGAAGGAGGATATTGGGTTGTCGTGGATCCCTTTGGGGCCCCGTCTTAAGGGGGGGGCTGTGATGCCCCTGTGGGTGCATCAGTAGAGAGGAGGTGGCTGTGGTGATTGGTGTTTGCTGTTTGCAATGATTGCAGTAACTCAGGGCACCTGGGTCTGGTGTCCTGCAGCTATTTAGAGCCTCTCTGCTCCTCTCTGTGCTCTCTCTGCTTTCCCGTACAGGTCCCGGTGTTGTTGAGTATAACTTGTTGTTACTTTACTTTGTGCACCTCAACACTCTCACACATACACATTCATGCAACCCTCACCCTGCATTTACACTATTGATACCACTGTCGTCCACACCTCATGCTTTAACTATTGTTGCACTTCATCTAATTTGGATTGTTTCTTCAAATAAACATATTTTGATAACCATTGACATGGTGTGTCTCCTTTTTGTTGTGGCCTTTTGAGCCAGGTCATAACAAATGGGGGCTCGTCCGACGGGTTATTTGGTTAAAAGTTTGTGTAGTGCTCAGAGCACATGGTGTCATTTGAGCAGCTAATTAGTTGATGTGGTCCAGCTGTGTGCTGGCTCGGTACTGCTATTTTGGGGACACATCATGTTTTTTTGGGTTTCAGGAAGCTTTAGTGTTTGACATGGCGTCAGGTTTTGTGTGCCAATCAGAAGGTAAGATGTTGCTGCTTGTTACGCTTTTGTAAAGAGTTTTCCCCGCTAGGCTTAAGTGGCGTTTCTTCGCATCTTCTTGGCTTGGTTTCCCGATTGTAATGTACAGCACGCTGTTAAGGATGTGTGCAGCACAGCTCAGTCTTGTGACGTAGCGAAGGGCTGCCACTATGTTTGAACCCCTGTCTGTCACATACACCAGTTTGGTGAAGAAATCCTCAATGCTGTATCTCCGGAGGGGCTTGGATTATTGCTGGTTTGATGTTATCAGAAGTTTTACGCAAGGTACTATCCCATTCCGACGTAGAAAGCACCCTTTCGACTAGCTCCCACTTGCTATTGATGTAATGTATTGTGTGACAAAGGTAGCTTATTTTCCGATAATCATCGGTCCACATGTCTAAAGTGACTGCTCCATTGTACTCACTCATCTGTTCTCTCAGCTCAGGAATTATGCTTTGGCGTATGTATTCTGCATATTTTGTCACTCTGCGAGATATTGTTGTCGGATCTGGTAACAGCTGCATTGCATCGACACGGCCAGCCCGCGCACCAATGTCAATCAATCCCTGTGCTAATCCAGTGAAACCATTGCCACACACCGTTTCGAATGATCTAACATCACTGCAGACAAATTGTACTGCTAATTTGGACACAGTCTCCTTGTCTTCCCTTTTGGGTGCTTTAAGATCACGGTTATTGGTGAAGCATTGATTGATTGGTCTTGTACCTGTGGCATTGGCAGCGCAGCTCGACTCCATATATTTTTTCAATGATGAAGTACCTAGCTTGCGGCTATCATAGGCCAACACTTTTTTGCACTTCTTGCAAGCAGCGAACCCAGCGACCTGGTTATGTTCTCCATCTAGGATGAGTCCAAAAGCCTCCCAGACAATGGATTTGGCTCTTGATGAAGAGTTTTCGGCAATACTGTATTCTCCGCTGGAGAGCTTCGCCTTTACCGGCTCAGTCATTTTGAATGTGGCGCGCTCAGCAGCAGATTATCGCCGGTGCAGATGTTATGATTGTGCGCGGGCCCGCGGGGGAGAGTGGTCAGAGGTTATGCGCCGGCCCGCGGGGGAGAGGTCATAGGATTTAAACATTACATTCAATTATCATTTTTATATATTTATTATGCTACACCCGCGATCCGACCCGCATCTTCTTTGTTTTACCCGGACCCGAACCCGAATTATTTTTGTTAAAAAAATACCACCCGTGAATCACTGTTTTCGCGGGTCACCCGTCGGGTACCCGAGCCAATGCAGGACTCTGCCACAGAGTGTGAACGTTGTGATCAGCTGTTTTAGCGCAGTTCTCCAGTGAAGGGGGGGAGTCTCCCTCCGCAGCCGGTTGGCGTAGTTTTGGCATAATTCCGTTGTACAGAGACCGACGTTAACAGCAGCCCTGTCTGTGCACACGGAGACCGACTCTGTCGTACGCAAATGCGCTTTGTGACACAAGTGACGGTACGCATTTCAGATTGTACTGTACTACAGCAAAAGTATTCTCCGTCGGGACTTCCTGCAACAAAACCACGCCATTATCTTGATTCTGATTGGCCAGAAGACATTATCAAAGATGTTCTATTGAGAAGACGATCACTACGTGACAAAAGTTTTCAAAACTGTTTCTGGTCTTCGGTATTTCCAGGTGGCTACTGAAATCAATCTTACTAACTGCTGTCTGTGCAATTTACTCCGCGCGAGGAGTGGTGTCGCATAGAGCCCATTCATTGGGTGATATAAAAACGACGAGCTTTTACCATTTAAGATAAAACAGACACCTTGGGTGTCCGGTACGAACCTGCTCTGAATAACAAGCTCGTCATCTTGTGGAAACCTCCACACACACACACATTTTGCAGAGACTTCCCTCTCTATGGCCCCCTCTCCCATCAGTTCAATATACACACAGTTTCACATACTTTTGGTATCTTAAAGATATAGTTGTTTATAGTTGACATAGTTGACGTATAAATTACATTAATATCAATAATAACGAGGAAAACATTACCTCTGCTCTCAAACAGCGAAACAGCAGAACCCTACATAAACATATACAGAGAACGCACACTCATTTTCCTTAGCATGTGTAACGCACACTCATTCCAGAGATCTGAGCTATCTTCAAATATGGACATTCCCTTGCTCACATCTTACGCCAAATACAATGGTTTCACTCTTCATATTTCCAACTTTCTTGTTACACAGACTATTATTATTGATACAAAGTAATTAAACATACACATATATTTTAGACATGTATCGTTCCAGCTACTTGACATGCTGTGTTTAGATAAGAATGTCTCCTCTCCCCACATCTTTAGTCTCCTGTCATGCAAACCTGCTCCTTATTTCACACAGAGTAATTAAGCACATTTAAGCCAACTACTTCACAATGTTGTGGCAATTTAGTACTCACAACCTGAAAGAATAAAACAGAAAGAAATCAATAAAACACAAGCACAAGTATAATTGAGCAGTTATTATACAGCCTATGGCTACTGCAATGAACACACACACATTCTACTCTCTGCTGTCTTCCAGCTGTTTGCCACGCTGTATCCATATAAGGATATTTCATCTCTCCCTTCTCCACTACTCTTAACAGAGAAGTTTTCACTCATATCTCCAGCTTCTTGTTCATATAAACTGCTACTATTAAATACAAAGTAATTAACTACACACATGAATATATAAAAACTTCTTATATATCAGGTGACATTAAAATGAATATACCAAAAATACGCTGTATTAAACTTTTTGCTGTAGCACGTTACTTAAATTTTCTTCAGCGAGTTGGCGGACTTTATTTTGCTTACTTTAACATCATTTTTCATGTTGGGGCTAAGCCATTTCTCGGTATGGGTGTTGCCTACCCCAGCCATACCCTGGCGCTGCCACTGGTGGGATGTATGGGGCGGGCCATTCTGCACATGCGTTAAATATTTGAACGCAATTAATTAATATATATATATATATGACCACACGTTGCAAATAAAACCTCCTTAAAATAGCAGTCGAGTGTACATACAAATACATCCATAAATAAATAATAATAATAATAAATAATAATAATAATAAATAATAATAATAATAAATCCATACAAAGACCCAAATGCCTCAACAGGCCATATCCAAAACTGTATTTCAAAGATTTCGAGCAAGGAACACCAACATGTTTTCATTGTCGGGCAAATGCATCTTTGATTGTAAACTGTAGGGAAGGTGGGGGCTCTCCATCTCCAGCTGCCGTGTTTGCTCCCAGCTGGAAAACTGAATGGGGTGGTTGTGTTTCAGGTGCAGTTTAAGGTTGGTCGTATTGCTAGCTTTTGTTGCTACCTTTTTTAAAAACAAATGCGACACACCGCCCGGCTCATTCAAGTCCGTAGGTTCGCCTTGTTGATTTGGCTTAAATCCAAATGTGGTATTAGGTTTTGCAACCAATTCCATTTAACTTCAAATTCCCCTCGAGTAAGTCACACGTTGTCCCCTGCTTGTCTCTATATTATTAATTTGGCTGCTACACTGTTGCACGCAGAGTTTCCTGACTTGGCTGTGTGTGAGCCCTGCCCCTCACAGCGTGCCGGGCTACAATTCTGGTCACATCCTTATGTAAACAAACACGAATGTAAACGGCAATTTATCGAGCTCAGAAAAGTTATTGAGTCCATTTTTATTTATCGTACGATAAGTCAATTTATTGATTATCGCGACAGGCCTAGCCATAGTCCGGTTTGGAATGGATGAAATATTTCAGGATTGCACTTTTAACTTGAAATGTTCTCACTTGCTTGGTTTCAAAGCACAACACATGCCATAATCTGTTCATTGGGGACCATAACATCAATGCTATTTTTCATTGCTCTTGCCGGCCACTATTGCTCACGTAAACCTACTGCACCCCCTGTAATCTCAGATGCACCCTGAGTCATTTGGTTCTGGAACCGGGCCTGGCCTTCAGGCTCATCAAGATCCCTCCGCTTCGCGTCGGGTTCCCTGATCAGCCTGTCGGGTGTTCTTTTCCCCATAATGACCGCCTCGCTGCACATTATCCCGTTTATTACACGGCCATATACTAAACAAACAACAGAGCCCATTCCGTGTTCCTGTCATTGTTTACTTCCCCTCTGCCTTCTTCTGGTGATGTATCTGACGTCCAGGCTGCGTCTTTTAACCTCTTTTCCTTTCTCTTTCTTGATCCTCCTTAGCAATCTTCATTATAGTCCTTGACAGTGGTCTTTACTACTGGATTAATAACGTGTCACATGTTAAGAATTTACAATCAGAATCGAGTATTCAACTAAGCCGTGTAATAAAAGTTGTTTGTAGTGTCACGACCTCGATACAAACTGATGAACCCAAATGTACGACCCAGACACAAAGTCTTGAATGTAACAAAATGTGTTTTTAATTCCAAAGATCAGGTAATCCCTCTCAATAGAGTAGGTACTGGCATAAACAAAAGGCGCTCACAAGGAGGAAAAAACTAAGCATAACAAAAAGAGAACTTAAGAAAAACTTAAGCCTACAAAATTAACACATTTGACCAGACACGACACTTAATGGCCTACACAGTTGTTATGCTATACCACATTGCCCTTCACTGGATGTATAATGAGCTGCACTAAACTACATTTTAGCATTTAAAATACCTAGCAATTTTGTTGCGGTTATTTTGGTAAAGTTACTCAAAAGCAGTGGCGAGCCGTCAGGGCCCTCTAGGCCCTCTGTGAGGGCCTAAGATATTCTAAAAAATAATATTTAAAACATTTTTTTAAATATATATATTTTTTAAATATATATATTTTTTAAATATATATTTTTTTAATATTATTTTTGTTACATTTTTCATTAGTTTTACCGAAAAAACGTGATTTAATTGTATTTAAAATAACATTTCCAATTCCATTTCAAATCTGCCTGTTCAGTTTCTGTTTGAATGTGAAGGGTTACATGAAAGAAGCTCGTCTGGCTCTCTCTGCGATTCACAGAGGGCCCGCTATAGTAACTCAACGAGAGAGTAATGCCAAGTGACAGTACAATTGACCAATCATATCTTCCCTCTAAATGGGAGGGCTTTATTATCGCGGATTTTATGACAAGTTCCGCCCGCTGCGCTGCCAAGTTTATGCATGTGATATATCAACGGGTCAAGCTAGGCGGAAGTAGGCATTTTAATATCGGCAATTACGCCAGATACAACTGGATGACCGGATCAACCAGGGAACAAAAGCTGTACTGCTGGGATTGCTTGCTTTTTGGCGCGGACAGTGGGTCATGGGCCAAAGATGGATATTCTGATTTAGGAAGTTTATCCAAATCAGCACATCACCATCAGAATGCTTCAGGTCACCTCAGAGCTACTATTCAGCTTAAAACATTTGGGGACACCAGGATAGAGCTCCAGCTGGATGAGCAACAACGACGGGGTGTCATCATTCATAATGAAAAGGTGAAGAGGAACCAAGGAATTTTGAAATGCCTCATAAATTGAGTGGTGTACTTGGTGCAAGCAGGAGTAATAATAATGGAAGACGTTTATAGCTCTGCCAAATTGCTGGCTGTATTAATTATCCATCCAGCTGCTGGTGGTGTTTGTCAGGTTAGCCTTCGTCTGCTGCTGATGGATACGGAGCAAGACACAGTGAAGGCTGATGGAGCCCCAGCACCACATCAACCTGTGTGTGTTCAAGTGTGTGTGTTTGTGTCTGTGTGTGTGGCTTACTCCGGTGCCAGCACTCTGCATGCAGTGTTTATATGGACTTAATTGCCCACCAGTGGTATTATTGTAATCTGGAGCTCATTTGGCACGAGTGGAGTTGGTATGAAATAATTCTCTAAATCGGAGTCATGCTTTCCATGCGCTCATCGTTCCCATTTGGCCTTACTTAACATGTCTTTAGAGTAAGTATTTTATTATTACGGTTTGGGGTTTATTTGAGGACAACATTTGGAAATGGAGTCAATAAGCTCCTGAGAACTTTGTTTAACATCAAAAATGGAACACAATGGAATCAGAAATGTGAATATACTGCAAATATACAGTATGCAAATCATGCAGGCATCGTTCCAGTTTAAATTCAGTCATTTCCAAATGTAAAACTTGATCAAATTAAATTGAAAGTTCAACGGCTAATTGTAGAAGTTTCCTAATTATTTTTCAAGTTAATTATTTCCCCCGCAGAGTGGATTGATGCTGTCATGTCTCTTTACGTTCGGAGTTTGAAAGGAATCTCTAAAGAGCTGATTAAACTGGAAGAGAAGTGACCCTCCGACCCCGGTAACAATACATGATTATCACAAGTGGATCGGCTGAATGACAGAGATGATTACTACCTCTGCTGTTTCGTTACATCTCCGCAGAGACAAAAGCTACATTTGTCTAACAGTATATAATTTACCTCCTTCCTGATTTTCGCACTCCTGTCCCTCTCTATCCTAGCCGTCGCTTTGGAAGCGCCTTATTGATTAGTTTGTGTAGAGTTTAGAAAATTACAGGTAATTACAGTTGTTGGGCACCATTCTTCCATTATTCACTAATTAAGAACATTGCTCAACGGACAATCAGAATCCTTCATAATCAAATACGTCAGTGTAGCTTTTCCTCTGATTGGAAAATCTCCACATTAACAAATAAAAATATACCATGCACCATTAATTAGGGCTGCGCATCTTCACTGGTCTCACGATTCGATTCGATTACGATTATCCTGTCAACGATTCGATTCAATTCGATATCCCGATGCATCACGATTCATACCAATGCATTGCATCCTCAATTTTCTATATTACTGCACATGGCTTATTTTTCATCAATGCATACATGCAGTAAATACATATGAACTCTCTTTTTATTATTTAGAAAGTGCTTCAGAAATCAATAACATAAATGTCTTGACATTAATTTATAAACCAAAATAAATGAATTGTATAGGTCTAGCCTCCCTATATCTGTGTGTGATACTGTGTGGACTTGAGTCTGAACACAGCAGACAACAGGAGTATTTACAATAGCATATACAAACTAAAATACTGCATGTGGGTGCACACTTACATTCTCTGTGTTACTGTTACATAAATCCCATGAATGTATGAGATTAAATTAGCTTCATTATATCTCAGTGATTAAGTGAATAATAAAGTTTCAATCGGGTCACTATCAGCCTGTCACTCATTATTTTCAGGGAGGGGGCGGGGTTTGGAGGAACGGAGAGGAGACGGTGATCGCGAAAGCTTTTTTCCTCCTGCCTTCACAAACTTTACACACGTATATATCATCTGAAAATTGCTAGAGGACATTCATACTTTGTAATCCAAGACTTAATTAAATCCACCAAAAACCTGACATGATTGTAACGCGATTATTTTTGAAAAACATAAATCCCTGTGCCGCAGCGACACGGAGTGATTAGGAGCGGGTCCTTCTGCTGTTGGTTCTGGACTGGTGGTGTTGTGTTGGTGGATAAAGCAGACTGCTCCGTGTTTGGTGTTGCTGTGCCGCTGTCACGTCTGTTCCCTGATCTCTGCGTCACGGACCGATTTGATATTAAAGTGACAGAAAAAAAAAACTTTATAGTAAAGTCGCGGCCGGAAAATCAGGAAGCAACGTTACTACGCTATAACCGATTATCTTCCGTCACTGCATCGGTACCGAATCGTCCACGTCCGCATCGCAATGCATTGTAGAAACGATTATTTTCAACACCCCTACCATTAATATGGTAATCCGTTTTGACACTGCTGGAAGGTAATTGATGTGAACACAGATTTTTTATTGTTGCCTCCAACACGAAGATTTTGTTTTTGGTACGCCTTGTCAGTCTGTCAGCAGGAATACTGAAAAATGGGGGGTTACGTATTGTAACCCTAATTATATAAGCACAGGCGGAGCCCACTGGACTCGTGATATGCGAGCATTCACCTACTGAGATACATAAACGTAGCCGGCCAATCGGGGCGAGCCTACCTGAATGCACGCGCAGGCCCACAGTATAAAGAGAGGCGAAGTGGAATGAGCAAGCCCCCTGTCCACCAGTATCTGTAAATAGGACGGAATAGAGCCCAATGTACATGATAGAGGCTCTAGACTCCTTTTTTCACACCACCGCTGGAATCCCAACCACTTCGTCATGTAACAGGCTGTGGTGGATCCTGCTCTTGCTGCCTGGATAGTCTGAATAACTTTGTCAGACAGTCCCTCCCGTCTCAGCCTGTCCATCTCAGGAGCTAAGCCTGGAGAGGTTGGCCCAGAGTGGGTAACGCCCCTATTGCACCTGCGGTGAAAAGGCATAGAGCAGCTATCTTGGCCATGGCTCGTGTGCAAACGTGTCCACCCAACAGGGTGGATTGTCCTGCCGAGCCAGGGAGAACCACCATTCGTTTAGCAGGGGCCCGCCTCTTGACATGAGGCCGGCCGCCCTGTTCTCCAGTCCCGGAATGTGGGGGACTTTCAGAGATAAAAACATTCTCTGAGGCCCACAACCACAGGTTCTCCGCTGTGCTAAACAAGGCGGCGGAGGTGACTCCGTCCTGCCTGTTGATTTAAGCCACTGTGGTGCGGTTGCTGCTCCTCACCAGCACATGTTTGCCCTGTAGTAAGGGTTTGCAGTGCTGTAGGAGCAGTACTACTGCCCGTAGCTCTAAAAGGTTGATGTGCCGAGTTTCTGTCAGAGGCCAGCCACCACCTATAGCTCTCTCTAGGCAGGTCCCCCCCCCATCCGTCACGGATGTATCTTGAACACTGACGTAGGAAGTCCAGCGGAGTTCCCCTCTGCAGATGCTTTGGGGACCCCCAGTATTGGAGGTTGCCCTCCATTGAGGGAGGGATGGTCACCAGACGTCGTTTGTGCCTCTTGGCAAACCACCTCTGCAGGTGAGTAAGTAACCCCAGCGGTACCATGAGGTGAGCAGCCGCCATGAGACCCAGAGTCTGCATGATGGTTAAAGCTGTCACCGTAGTCTGCCTGCATCAAGCTAAATCCCCAGATACCCCACCAATTCTTCCAATCCACTTCAATTGGGCTGTGTTCGCCTCTTCCTTGGACCTGGCCATGACTATGAGGTCGTATTACAAAACCCTCATGCCATGGTCGCAAAGCGGCTGAAGCGCTGTGGCCACACATTTGCTGAACGTTGTAGGGATAGGGAGTAGCCAAACGGTAGTCTGTTGTACTCGTAGGGTACCGCCTGGAAGGCAAAAGGCAAATACTTTCTGTGCTTTGGAGCAATTTTCGACATGAAAGTAAGCGTCTTATTAATCCCCGTACCAGATACTACAATGCTAACGGAGGCGAGACGTACGTTATTCACACGCTTATCCACACGTACGTTATTCACACGCTTATCCACACGTACGTTATTCACGCGCATATCCACACGTACGTTATCAACACGCATATCCAAGATAGCGCTTTCTAAGCTACGCCGCCACCACGTGAGCCCGTACTTTGAGCGCGTACTTTGAGCGCACCTATGACACATCGTTGTGACGTCGCCTGTATTCCACGTCAACCATTCAAAATTGATGGAGGCGTTAGCGCACATTGACACGTTAGTTCTCCGCTCAGTCAGCTTAGTTATCTGTTCTTTGGCACAAGTCACACCTTATACCACCGGGTCCGTCTGCGTCGCGTTACTGCTGCGTTACGGCCCCTACACACGGCAGCGTGCGTTGCCGCTTGGCAGTGGGCGTGTCTTGAGCTTGGGGAGTTTACGCGAGCAATGCGACCAACAACCAATCACATGAATCTCTCCTGTCAATTGCATAAAAGGTTTTACATGTCACACTTTATATAATGAACATTTATGACATTAATGTCTATGGTGCTATTTTACGCAACATTCCATGCTGGCTAAATACTGTCTATGCCTGCTAGCTGTCCATTCAAACGAATTACACTGGATATAAACTCCCCAAACAGGCGAAAACCTACCAGTTTCACCCACTGTCTCTGCCACCTCCCTCCATGCCTGGCTCCTCCGGTTTGTATCCCGGTAGGTGAACAGAGACTGATCATAAAGCACCGGGTGATTCCCTACCGCTACGATTATTTTCTCCTCCATTTTTGGCATATGAGGAAATGAACTGCGGTCTGGCTCTCCCAGCATACACGCGATTTGATTAGCTAGCGCTTGTACTGGCAGATTTGCAAAAGCGGGATTTGATTGGCTAACGCCTCCGTCGAAGCGTCAAAAGTAGAACATTGCTCTACTTTTGCAGCCAGCACCGCGAGAGAAGCTACGCTTTGCTCCCACAATGCAGTTCGGCGAAATGTGACGTCACCCCATTCAAAGTGAATGGACAGAAGCGTTGAAGAGTCAACGCACGCAGGCGTGTGTAGGGGCCGTTACGGCTGCGTTACGGCTGCGTTACGGCTGCGTTACGGCTGCGTTACGGCTGCGTTACGGTCGCGTTACAACCGCGACAGCTGCGCCGCGGAGTTCGAAAAGATCGTGGCCACTCTAGTCAATGGGTGCTATTCCACCAGACGTGGCGCGTTACAGCTCAGAAGCGTCCCAGAAGTGTCTCGCCACTGGGCTCCGCTCGAAATAGGCTTCAAGTCTATTTTTCGACGCGACACGAGGCGTTGCGGACCGGTGACAGCACCCGGCCCATCCCCCAAATAAGCTTAGGCCCAATCCCAAACCACTCCCTCGACCCTATCCCTCCATGACGGAGTGAACTCCGTCTGTCGCCACACTCGCAGCTCAACGAGGCTCCCTCCTGTCAGATAGAGGGAGTAAATACAGCTTTCTCTCCGGCAGAAACAGGAAATGTCGTAACTGTATGTAACAACGGTTTCATATCAGCATCTCTTAGACAAAAAATGTAAATTAATAACTCCAAACATCTTTAATTGTGCTCTTTTAGTTTTAAACCTGATGTTTATAAGCTTCTTCGTTTTTGCAACAGTCTGTAAATATACACAACTTTATAATAAAATGCACACATTTACCTTTTTCTAGACTAAACACAGGTATAATCCTAAATTAAAACATATGAGGTTATCATGAGGTTGTTAATATCGCAGTTTATCAGTGGATGTTTGCTGGAACTGTTTGTAAACAGCGTGTTCCCTGACGCACACACACAGCGCTGAGACCGGTCAGGTAAAGACCGTTCTCAAGTCAGCACCGATGCAGACTCGCTGTTTGAGGGCTTGATAGCCCACTCCCCCTCCACACCGCTCCACACTCGTTGGTTTGGAACAGCACTTAATGTGGCGGACCCTCCGCGCAAATGGATGGGTAGTGTAACCCCAGCCTGCTGCCTGCTGGGAGCAGATGGGCTGCCACGCTCCGCTGCCCTGCTCATCACCAGGGGGAAATACAGACCTGGGCGGTGGACTTCCATGGACACCGGACCCGGGAGTGCCTGACAACGAGAATTCCTCGTCTTCCTCCTCCCCGGCAAACGGAGTCATCCGCCCTGCTGGAATGGCAAACGTGAATGGCACCGTCTCGGCCATATCCTGGTCCCCCAAACACTCGAAGCAGAGGTGGTGGGTATTGGCGCCCGCTATTAAGCCAGGGCACGAAGGACAGGCCTGGGTCTCTAGAAGTGGCGACTCCATGAAGGTATGATAACTTTTTTCTTCTTCTTTCAAACGTTCTACTTTCTCTGTCAGGTGTTGTCCTACTCGCTGAAGAGAAAAGGATTACAGTCAGGAGGCGTGGCCTCCTTATATACTGTGGGCCTGCGCGCGCATTCAGGTAGGCTCGCCCCGATTGGCCGGCTATATTTATGTATCTCAGTAGGTGAATGCTCGCATAGCATGGTTGAGAGTAGTACCCATAGAGTCCAGTAGAGGGTGGAGCCTGTGTAAGATATAACTACTGGCCTGACTTTCATGAAATTTGAAATCCAACGGGATGAAAACACAAAATATGCTTCACTTTCATTAATATGCGAGATTCATTTGAAGACGGAATTACTCAGAAACAGCTGTCAAACTTTTTTTGTAAATGCTTTGATCAAGGAAATACAACACATCTTCTTTCTAGCGTCCATGTTGGTTTGACATTACGAATCAAAGCTCATGAACACCACAAAGTCAGAATAACTACTTCCCTACTCTGTTCAGGGACCATTCGCGGAGTCGGTGAATGCACCATTGGTCTTGGCAGAGGTCTGACGGCCCGTCCACACACAGGCATGAAAAAAATCTTTCAAAGCTTCGCCCATTCACTTGAATGGGGTGACGTAGAAGATTTTGAATCTTCGCCGAACTGCATTGTGGGGAGCGGAGCATGGCTTTGCAAGCATCGTGAGCATCAAAAGTTGAGCAATGTTCAACTTTTGATGCTCCCGATGCTTTCGAAGCTGGCATCAGCCAATCAAATCCCATCTATGCAAATCCCGCCAATACAAGCGCTAGCCAATCAAACCGCTAGCCAATCAAACCGCGTGCAAGCTGTGAGAGCCAGACCGCAGTTCATTTCCTCATATTCCAAACGAGAAATTACGGGAGCAAATCACCCGGTTCTTTACGATCAGAACTATTTACCGGGATACAAACCAGAGGAACCAGGCATGGGGGGGGGGGGGGGCAGAGACAGTAGGTGGAACTGGTAGGTTTTCGCCTGTTTGGGGATTTTATATCCAGTTTACTTCGTTTTAACATTGCTGTTGCTTTGTATGTCGGGGGCGGGAGATTCATGTGATTGGTTGTTGGTCGTGTTGCTCGCAAAAAATCGCCAAGCTTCAGACACGCCCAGCATCAAGATTTTTCAAGATTGTTTTCATGCCTGTGTGTGGACAGGCCGTGAGTGCCATTCTACAGTAGTTTTACATATAAGTTTAGTAATAAAACAGTAGGAGAACTAATGGCGCGTTTCCACTGCAGGCCTCGCTCGGCCTCGCTCGGCCTCGCTCGGTTTGGTTAGGCCTTATTAGGCCCGGCTCACTTTAATGCTGCGCTTCCATTACAGTTTAGGAACTGGGGTAGTTACTATAGTAACGCAGTGTAGGCGGGGAGATCAGCTTTTTGGCGGGCGGAGCGACGCTGCATACAACTACCGTGACGTCATCTTCAATGCGACACATCTCACAAAACACACAACAACAATGGAGGATGTGGAAGCCATCGTGTCCTTGCTTCTTGGTATGTGGTTTTTTATCACAGCAAGAAGGAAAACTTCGTTTCGGAAAAGGCTGCTTATAGCAAGACGTAATACAGAAGAAGCTGAGGGGAGACTTATGGCAATCGTACAACGCGGCAGAGACTACTCCAGGACGACTCAAGGACAACGCTACTCGGTAAGCTAACGTTCGCTAACTAGCAATGTGTTTCACGCTCACTATACGACCAAAGTGTTTCACGCTCATTATATGACAAAAGTGTTTCAAGTATTTAATTAATTGTAGCTACCACTTTTACGTATTAAAATATGTATGCTTTTGTTTGTGTATTTCAGAAGTTAGGTTGCCACCGCAGACCATGTGTTTGGATGCTTGACCGAGCAACCGAGTGGTGGGGTGTGATTGTTCCATCTTTCACACACACTCAGTGGGTGGAGAACTTCAGGATGTCTGAGGAAACCTACATATACCTGTGCAACAAACTGCGGCCAGCGATGGAGAGACAGGACACACCATTCCGCGAGTGTATACCTCTAAAGAAGAGGGTGGCCATCGCACTGTGGAAGCTTGCGACCGGCTCCGAGTACAGAAGCATTGGACATCTTTTCGGAGTGAGCAACACAACTGTGTGTCGGTGTGTGCAAGACTTCTGTGCTGCTGCAGAGACGTTATTAGTACCGGAACTAATTCGTTCACCAGACCGGGAGCAGTTTGCAGAAATGGCTGCCTACACTGAGAACAGGTGGGGGCTCCCAAAGTGTGTAGGTGCTATTGATGGATCACACATACCCATCTTGGCACCACAGGAATACCACTGCGACTATTTCAACCGTAAAGGCTGGCACTCCATCATCCTTCAGGGAGTTGTAGATGGAAAGGGACATTTCTGGAATGTGTTTGCAGGAATGCCTGGGAGCTTGCACGACGCTCGGGTTTTGAGGCTGTCCTCATTGTGGGAGTTAGCCAGTCGTGGCAACTACTTTCCACCTTGCACCAGGGACATTGGTGGGGTGAATGCTGGCTATTACATCCTGGGAGACAATGCCTATCCCTTGCAAAACTGGCTCATAAAAACGTTCCCTGACAATGGACAGCTGACAGCAGAACATGTGGTATACAACAAGAAGATTTGCAGAGCACGGGTAGTGGTAGAAAATGCTTTTGGTAGACTGAAGGGAAGGTGGCGTTGCCTCATGAAAAGAAATGACTGTGATGTGAGACTTGTTAAATCAATGGTGCTGACATGCTGTGCTCTGCATAACCTCTGCGAGAATCATGGAGAGGCCTATGATGATGGGTGGGATGCACCAGCAGTAGCAGAGCCTGGGGTAGCAGTCGCACAAGGTGCAGTGAAGGAGGGCACTGAAATACGAGAGGGTTTGATGCGCTACCTGAATAGCTAAATATTCATTGTATACAGGAAACTTGATTGAAGATTGTGGGCCATTAAGGCCATTGTTTTGTTTTTATTATTACTACATTGTATTGAACATAAATAAATCATTTTTTCTCTTTCACATGTGTTTGTCAAATGATTTAAACAAAAAAATGTTATCAGAATTGACTATTTGGTAAATATTTGATTTTCAAGCACCAGTAAGTACTTCCCCATAATAAGAACATTTGAGCAAATATGAAAGTAAACAAATACAAATGATCTCTTATCCCCCTTCTCCTTCTGTTTTCTTCTAAATACCCCCTTCCAGTTTATTTGTAAAAGGAAATATTTTACTTTAAGTAATGTGTCAGTTACCAGATAATGTTTTAGGAGGACCTCAAGCAAGCAAACTCAATTTCTTGCTTTAAATCTCTTCTTAAAATTAACTTTTATATTATGGGCTTTTTCCTAACTGATGGTGTTTCTTATTGCTTTATAAATTCATGTATGTTTATATCTCTAGATCTTAATTGGGCTATTTTTACAATTGTTTTTGAGTGATATTTTTAGGCTTGTTTTTTTAAAGATCCACAAATATTATTAGTAATGGTATTAGTTGTAGACTATTTTTATTTAGGAAAAATATACGCCTATAACTTCTGCCTCATGTGAATCTGAGTTTTTGTTCTGCTGATTTAAAGCCCTTTAATTGTACATTTCAGTGTGTGAGTGGCAACCCAGTGAGTTTGTTTACATGCTCACGAAAATCAGTTTGTTAATCAGATTATGGCAGGAATTCAGATGATGCATTTATCAACAAGAGATAAAATGAGAAGAACTTTATTGTATGTACAATAGAAATAAAAAAATATATATATATATTTGTTGCAGCAGCATAAAAAGGCATGGCATTGTACAAATACAAAATAAAAAAATGTTTGTATTGCAGCAGCATAAAAATATATGGCATTATATTAAAAAAAAAAAAGGAAAGATAAGAAATAAACAAGAAAGTATAAATGTTGCATTTACAAATTAACAAAAACAAAAGAGATGAAACTGAATAATATTACAATTACAGAGGTGGTTCGTCTTCCTGTGGAGACGGGCCATGTCGGCTGCCCCCTAGAACCTGGCCGAGAGTGCGCAGGAAGGCTAGGTTAAACGCATGAGTTTGAGCGTTCTCCTCCCTTCTCAAGGCCATTTCCTCCTCCCTCGCCCGGGCAACAGCCTCCATGGTCAGCTGCCAGTGCCGATCCACCTGGGCCAGGGTCTGTTCGTGGTGCCGTTCCTGCTGTGCTAGGCGCTCGTCTCCTCCTCGTTTCCTCTTGCCTGTATGACGATAAGATAATTATAGCAATAAGAATTAGCAATAACAATGAAAAACACAGGACAGGTCACACAAGGATACAATACAATGTATAAGCAGAACAACAGTAAGGATGAACTACTAAAGACAGTTATGCCCTAGATGTTTACAATGATTGTGAAAGTGAATTACATTATGTCCAGCCTGTTGATAATGAATATAAATATATGTATATAATAGGATGTCACACACAATTTATTTAATGACAATGGATGATCTAAAGTTTAAAAAAAAGTCACAATTCCAGTCGTTTTGCCATGCCTATTTCTTACCTAGAACCACACGCTGCGGTGTCGTGATGGCACTCGCCGTTGGTGTTGGTTCCTCGACTGGTGTCTGTGGTCGAGTTGAGGTCTGTGCTGATGACGTTGAGGACGGAACACTGCCACCAACCATTGTTCGGGACTGTTCCTCCTCACTAGTCCCAATGGCATCATCTAGAAGAGCAACATGACTTGTTAATTGCACAAACTACTGTAGCACAATACTAAATAGCAACAACAACTGTAGAAAAGAAGAACCTAAACAATGGCGCATGTGGTGTTAGCAAACAATAGCTCTAGCTAATGCTATCTGCCTTAGCTAGCTATGTAGCACTTCGGGACTCCATAAAAGCATGGGTTGTCGAACATAAATGTAAGGATAAAATATCAGCTGGAGGAATGTCGCAACTTCGTCAATCGACCACGGTATGCTTTTCTTTGCCATTTTTCTTAGGTTTACAAAAATGCTGCAAGCGTCCCTTAATATATGCGACACTAGGGATTAAGTCGCGCGAGAATTGTGACGATTCTCTCTGACCAATCAGCAGTCGTCACTAGTTTAGCATATTCCGCCCGGTTGTTGGCCCCGCTTGTTGGCCTCGATAGAACCACGATTTAGTCGGGCCAGAAAAGGGTGAAAAAGTAGCCTCGGGCCAAAACTAGGCCAAGTGGAAACGCAACCAAAAACGGGCCCCGCACGGCTCGGCGCGCTTAAAGCGAGCTACCCGCTGCAGTGGAAACGCGCCATAAGAAGCTTTCTCTGAGCTGTCAACACATTGCAGTGTTTCCCATTATGTATGAAGTGATATAAATACATAAGAGAAGAAAGATCATACAGTTTAATTTTTATGAAATCTAATCACTACTTAATCACTCTGTTGAAAGTTAAACACCACTGAATCAACAACAACATTCTGCATCTTGCTCCCTCCCTCCTCTACGCCCCGTTCATTGCAATTTCCTTACCTGCCCATCATAATGCCCTCCAAGTCACATGACTGCCACATGCAGCCCCTCCCTCCTGCCCTTGTAACCCTGTCTCCTGTCATTCCCATCACCTGATCCTCCCTGCCCACCTGTTCTCCATGTTCCCTCATTAGCCCTGTCAGTACAGATATCCGCTCTTTTTCCTCAGTTAGTTGCCAGGTTGTCTTTGTTGTGTCGAGCCTCTGATACGGTGGTAGCCTGTAACCTGCATCTGCCTTCATGCACACCTCTGCGACTTCAGTTCCCTCTTGCTACCCGTGCCGTTAATCATTTTTATTATTCAACTTTGTCTGAATTTAGAACCTTTCCTGCCTCCATGGGTTATCTGCATTTCGGTGTTTCCCTGATGTCTCTTTGAAAACATTAAAACATTTCTTTTTTATAATTTTTATTTCAGCATTTGTTTTTGATCTCATGCTCTTCGACAAATTTTTTATATTTTTTCCTTTCCACCTGAAAATATGTATGAATAATCTTAGTTATACAAAAGCATATAATAACAAAATGTTGACTGTTGGAGGCTGCACAGAAACCTGCACCGCATTCCACAAAAAACAAAACTTGAGTACTTCTAAAGCTTTTTACTGCTATTCATGTTAGAGAAAAGCTCAAGAAAAAAGCTTGGGGCCTTGAGCTGTATGTTTTGTCAACCAACCATAACTAAGGTCAGAATTGAAATGTCATGCCCAACATATTCACCATGTTTGACATTGAATCCAAATATTGGATTGTCCAACTTAGAATTTCTGTTCTTCCGAGTACTTTGTTTGCTTCCTACTCTGCAGCAGCTTCAGCTTTCATGTCAGTTTAGTAAAAATCAGGAAATAATCAACGAAATACCTTCTAAGAAATGGAGCAGCAGTTCTATTCGGCTCTAGACTTAAACAGGCAGGCAGACACCGTGAACAGCAGTGCGGTGCAGAGGTCAATACTTCATTAATGTCTGATTAATGTCTTCAAGCTGATTAATTCAATTGAGCCCTTTATTACACTGTGTGTATTAATAGGAGTGAAGGAGTCCCTCAGCAGGAGATGCTGTCTGCCATATGGGGGAGCATTATGGCAGCCAGAGCCGAGGATGCCAACAACAGCACGGGCTGGGTCAAGAGGGCACAGAGAGCCCAAAACTTGATATAAAAACAACAAACAAGTGTTCCCAGCATGCACCAGGACCTGGCTCAACAGCTGAGGCAGCTCACCCCAAGTATAAACCATGGAGGACTGAGGTACATTTAGTCTTTTTTGTGTAGTCTAGAACAAGTAAATGCAATCATCTCTGGCTTTGCTATGCTGAAAATGTGTTAATGGACAATGTTAGGTAATAAAAGATAGTCACTAAAAGACACCATCTTTCTTGTGACCGATGCTTCTTTCTGTACTAGAATAACTATCGGATAATGTAACTACACCAAAACAAACAACTCATCCTTGTTGTTGAGTTAGTTATTTGTGAGCCATGTTGAAAAACGTAATCTTGGAGCAATCAAAAAAGAAAATCCAGTATTAAATCTCGAGTAATACTGCCACAATTCAATCCTACACAAACAAGGTAAACACAACCTCATTTCTGGCTCGCACAGCATTTCTCTGCTGCAAACACAATCAAACATTAATGAGATCTAACAGTGTAAGAGTATCTGAGGAGGATTTCTCCTTTTAATCCTGAGGAATTTCTCCTTCTGTCTCTGTGGAACAGTCCGTTGGCGCCAGTGTTGCTTCTTTCCGCGATGACGCAAACCCCTGGCCCTAACACACACACCACACACACACACACACACACACACTCAGGCTCTCTCAGACGCACTACGGCTGTTATACTTGGCACACAGTGTCAATTGTGTTTGCCCTGGGAGTTAACAGCAGCCACTCGACATGAGGAGCCACCTCGCCCTCGGCCCCTCTGCCTTCACATGACAAAAGATCTGTTTCTATCCGGGCGATGGCGGCTTAATTGAGTATGATAACCTCTGTGTCACAATTGTTTACCGAGCCGCGCTCCTTTCTCCACCACTCAGTACATTTCAAGACATTTGACCAGAGAATGTGAAATGTTGGAATTCTCTATTAAACGGGTTAAGTCGTTTTTCTTCAGTAGCTCTTTCCTTTAAAGTGTAAATGCTGCAAACCTTGACTTGGAGGATGAATACAACAGGATCTGAAAAAAACATAAGCTGAGTCCAAAACCTTGTTACCTGCAGAAAATGTTATGTTTAATTGTATGGCAAAGCAGATGCTTTAACACAGGTTAGGCTGATTTGCTGCTGCAGCTAGCTGAAGGTGTCTTTCCGGAGCAGAGGACGTTGTATCTTGCAAGACATTTTTCTTATTTCTGTCACTTAAGATTTTATCAAAAACACTTTCAAAGGGTAGCATTCAGCCCACCATTAGACAGAAATGCAGACATGGCTAACGTAGGCTAAAGGCTGCCACCACACATAACAAATGATAAGATAGCACTGTTTTTTTTAATGACCAGCTGTCAGACTTTCAGCAGTTTGGCTTGCTGTTTGTTTAGCTGCATGGCTCTGTTATGATTGGTCAACTGCTTAGAGATGTCCCGCCCCTTAACCTATCACGGACAATGTGTTTGAGAGATAGCCAATAGAAGTCTGAGTGTTACGTAGTGATGTCACTATGTCGCAAATAAACCTTGATAACACACTACAGGAAAGGGAAAATCCTAAAATGCTCAATAGGGCCCCTTTAAACAGGTTTAATTCTTATTCCAGTAGTATCAACCCAGACTAGATTAGACTATTTCTAACCTGCTATAAGTTTTCTAAAGCGGCACGTTGCCTGTTCCAGCTTTCTTCACTTTTAATTGAACTCAGAGGTATATTTCACTCTTTTTGACTCCTTGAACTTTTGCCCAGCATTTTGAAATGTTCAACTGAGACCATGTTCAAATCAAACCATTTTTACAAAATAACATGTATTTGTAAAGAAGACCATCTACAACCTTTGAGCACAAAGTCCATTCAGAATATTACTCTCAAACATCTGACTTACACAGCCCTAGCTTTTGTTGCAGGTGCATACACACTGGTAGTGTAAAGTATATTATCCTATTATCTCGATGGTATTCATCCACCAGCAGCTTTAACCCTTTTGATTATGCCTTATGATGTTGGTGGCCTCAAACTTATGGCACTTCGAATAACAACGAGTCTGAATTGCTGTTTATGTGCGTTTTGTCTCACGGGTGCATTAAGCTGAAGGTTGGCTCTTACCCGGAGTGTCACCCTTCCTTTAAGTCTTGGTAATGTGACCTCGAGTCCAGGTTTGAATCAATTAATTATCCATGATTTATCTTTTTACTTTTATTATTTCTTGCGGTGGCAATGTAGGTGCATTGAATTAATGAATGTATTTATTAATTGTTTGATTAAATGGCCTTCTGTGTAATTACTGTCTTTGTTTGCACAAGGCAGATAGCAACAACACCCCCATCTGCTCTGGCTTGAACATAGTAAACTTGAGTCAGTTTGTATCAAGGTATCTGACATCTGGGTTTATGCATTCTTTTTAATTTAAATGTTTAATTGTATATGCACGTGTGTATAGCTTAAGCCATACACCACAGCATTTGTAGCCTAAGCTAATTTGCAATGCCACCTAGATGGGTCTTAAAAATACAAAAACCTCATCAACAAATACACAAGAGACAGAACAAAACACCGTCTCCACGAGAAGTGTGTACTTTATACTAATTGTAAAATATGTTAATTCGTTTTGACACTGCTGTTGTTGTGACACATGCAGGTTTTTAAATCCAATCTCCAACACAGCTCTCTTTGTTTGTCTGTCAGCAGAATTACGGAACAACTACTGGCTGGATTTATGAAACTTGAAAACACATTACATTTTGGAGAGGATCTATGTTTCACTCAAGAAAATACAACACATATTCTTTGTAGTATCCATGTTGTTCAAACATAATGGCTTAAAGCTCATAAACAAAAGCAAGTCAGAAGTCGACTTAAAACAAAAAACTCAATAAAACCAGAAGCAGTGCATCATGACTACATGACTTATCCCTCTTTAAAAACTGTTTCAGTTTGAGTCCTGTAGTTAGGGAATTTTTCGTCTGTTTGTCAAAATGAAGATTTACATAACTGCACCTTACTACAAGAAAAGGAACCACAAGGCCGCCGAGCACCTGGGCAGCCTGGTTATGTTCGCATTTATAGATAAGTTTAACATTAGAAAATTCAATTCAATTGAACTAGATGGGAACATGGCAATGATGTGAACTTGCATTGTGTGTTATCATAAGAGGCTTGGTTATTGGAGATGCTGCTTATGACCGACAGGTTACACAATCATTTAATATATAATTGAATCATAATGCATGAAATGTAATGATAGGCAGTCACTAATAAATTGATATGTTTGTGAATGGCATTACAAATCTAGTTTTATCTGAGGGAAAACACACGCTGGTGGGAAATGTTAAGCTTCTGCTTCCTGTCTGTATGATACACAACTATCCTGAACCTGCAGAGAAGGTCAAGTTGCCTTTGTTCCCAGACTAATTAAATCTCCAGTAATTATGGCGCTGCAGAGGAAGTCCAGAATAAAATAGATGGAGTGAGAATCAGGAGCAGGGTGGATCTGTATGAATCCAGACAGCATTCATCACATATTTCATAGAGCTACAGGGTTACAGGGAGACAGACGGAGTAATGACCGTCATGGGGGCTGTGATTTCATCCGAGGGGTTTTTATCCCTGAGGTTCACCAGCAACCGAAAGAGCATGAGCTCCAAGGGCTGTTCTGGTTGCTATGCAACTCACTAATTAGCCTTAGCTGGCTAACCTGATCACACAAGGGGGATCAGGTTATTAAAAGTAAAAATAGATAAGAGAAGTGAAGTATTTGCTCATGTTGCTCCTGGAGAAGAGCTCTATCTGACCCCAAAGGACAAGTCTCAAGTTATGGTTGGTCCTCCAGAAAATGTGATTTATAAGTGAATAAATCATGTGAGATGATTCAGAAGGGATAACAACATGAGATAAGTTGATCTGCAGTAGAATACATATTACTAAGCAATACAGAATTCCTAATATCCCCATGTCCATTATGCTAACATTTTTAATTGTCACCTGGTAGATAGGTAATAGAGATTGTTCCACCACAATTGGCCAGAATGCAGGAAATGAATCTGTTGCTGCTCAAAATCTAGGAGAGAGCCCTATCCCCATGTTCTCCCTGAGATAACAGCTTTCCTTTTTGCTTAATCTTTCTACTTTTTTATTTTCCTTTCTGCTATCCCTCATATTAGAGGGTTTTTTTGTCGCAGTATTCAGACTTTAAAGCTCACCTATTATGCTATATTTGAACAATATATTATAGGGCCATATCTATACAAAACGTGTCTCGGAAGTGTTTTGCTCAAAACAGATCACCCATTGTAGCCATTCCTCATATCCCTCTATTTCAGCCCTGTTACTAAAAGGCTGATTCTGGGTCTGTAGCTTGAAATGTTAGCTGCTGCTGGCCACGCCCCTTTGGAGAACATGCTAGCAGTGAGCTTTGTGAAGAGAAGAGTGTCTGCTCTACGGCAGAAACTCAAGGCAAGGCAAGTTTATTTATATACTCAGCACCTTTCAACACAAGGCAATTCAAAGTGCTTTACAAAAAATGAAAGACATTAAGAAAATGGCATTTAAAATCAGTCATTAAAAAGAATAGTAAAACATGGAGAACAGGTGGGCAGAGAGGATAATTAAAAAAAACATTAAAAGAAAAGATACATGGATAAAAGTTACAGTGCAGTCTAAGATATGAATAGTTCAATTAAAAGCAGCGACAAAAAGAAAAGTTTTCAGCCTGGATTTAAAAGTAGTCAGAGTTGCAGCAGACCTGCAGGTTTCTGGGAGTTTGTTCCAGATATTTGGAGCATAATAACTGAACGCTGCTTTTCCATGTTTAGTTATGACTCTGGGGACAGAAAGCTGACCAGTCCCTGAAGACCTGAGAGATCTGGATGGTTCATAATTTAGCAGGATGTCAGAAATGTATTTTGGGCCTAAACCATTCAGTGCTTTATAAACCAGCAGCAGTATTTTGAAATCTATTCTTTGACACACAGGAAGCCAGTGTAAAGACTTCCGAACAGGAGTGATGTGATCCACTTTCTTAGTGTTAGTGAGGACTCGAGCAGCAGCGTTCTGAATCAGCTGAAGCTTTCTAATAGATTTTTTAGTGAGACCTGCAAAGACACCATTACAGTAGTCCAGTCTACTGAAGATAAAAGCATGGACAAGTGTTTCCAAATCCTGCTGTGACATTAGTCTTTTAATCCTAGATATGTTCTTTAGGTGATAGTAGGCTGATTTAGTAACTGTTTTAATGTGACTGTTGAAACTCAGGTCAGAGTCCATGACTACACCTATATTTCTGGCTTTATCTGTTGCTTTGAACATTGCAGACTGAAGCTCAGCGCTAACTTTTATACGTTCTGCCTTGGCTCCAAAAACCATTACCTCAGTTTTATCTTTGTTTAATTTGAGAAATTTCTGACACATCCAGTCATTGATTTGTTCAATGCACTTACTCAGTGTTTGAATTGGAGCATAGTCTTCTGGTGAAATTGTTACGTAAATTTGTGTGTCATCTGCATAGCTATGGTAACTTATTTTGTTGTTCTTCATTATCTGAGCCAGTGGTAGCATGTAGACGTTAAAGAGAAGAGGCCCCAAGATGGAGCCTTGAGGTACCCCACATGTCATATTTGTCAACTCAGATGTGTATTTACCTATAGAAACAAAGTGGTTTCTGTCCTTTAAGTAGGATTCAAACCAATTTAGTTTAACTCAGCTAAACTGCCGTGATTAAACGCCATATTAAGTTCCAAACCATATCAAGGATTATTTCTGAAACTGTCTGGAACTCAAACGCTTTCTCTCTCGCGGGTTCACCACATGGTGAGTACCTTTTTATATCCTGCTTCTTTACACATATTCTCTCCAGTACAGCTTAGCTCTGAGTGTACTTAGCGATGCTTGCTAATGTAAACACAGACCATATTACTTCCAAAACATGCCGCGCATTGTTTCTGATACAGCACATAGCTTGAAATGTTCTTTATTCAGTGTTTACTCAAAATCCTGTATACATGCTGCTGAATACACAGACACACAGCTGCGGGAGTGGATTCAGCTAGCCGAGTGTATATGGAGACCAGTGGTTGCGTTAGACTTTTTCGTTGTCCATCATTTTGACGGACCGGATCGTAACATTTCCGTCATAATCCATTATTACCCGTCATTTTATTTTTCATGTTTTAATGATGAGATGAGACATATTTAATATTTATGTTTGGGTACTGAGCAGAATCGGATTTCGAGGCGTAGTCATGGGGGGGGGGGTCTGCGGTTCGGTGGGCTAAGGATTGCACCACTGCTTTTTGCAGATGATGTGGTTCTGATGGCTTCATCGGTCTGCGACCTTCAGCACTCACTGGATCGGTTCGCAACCGAGTGTGAAGCGGCTGGGATGAGGATCAGCACCTCCAAATCTGAGGCCATGGTTCTCAGCAGGAAACCGATGGATTGTCCACTCCAAGTAGGGAATGAGTCCTTACCCCAAGTGAAGGAGTTCAAGTATCTCGGGGTTTTGTTCTCGAGTGAGGGAACAATGGAGCGTGAGATGGGCCGGAGAATCGGAGCAGCGGGAGCGGTACTGCAGTCGCTTTACCGCACCGTTGTGACGAAAAGGGAGCTGAGCCAGAAGGCAAAGCTCTCTGTCTACCGGGCCATTTTCGTTCCTACCCTCACCTATGGTCATGAAGGATGGGTCATGACCGAAAGAACGAGATCGCGGATACAAGCGGCCGAGATGGGTTTTCTCCGCAGGGTGGCTGGTGTCTCCCTTAGGGATAAGGTGAGAAGTTCGGTCATCCGGGAGGGACTCGGAGTTGAGCCGCTCCTCCTTCGCGTCGAAAGGAGCCAGTTGAGGTGGTTCGGGCACCTAGTTAGGATGCCACCTGGGCGCCTCCCTAGGGAGGTGTTCCAGGCACGTCCAGCTGGGAAGAGACCAAGGGGTAGACCTAGGACCAGGTGGAGGGATTATATCTCTTCGCTGGCGTGGGAGCGCCTTGGGATCCCCCAGTCAGAGCTGGTTGATGTCACCAGGGAAAAGGAAGTTTGGGGCTCTCTGCTGGAACTGCTACCCCCGCGACCCGACCACGGATAAGCGGAAGAAGATGGATGGATGGATGGATGGGTACTGAGCAGCAAATATTCATTGTCATTTTTCAAGCTACGAGATGTTTTCCTACGTTTGTCATGAAAAATCATGTGTCAGAAGTGTAGGGTTTGGGAATTATGGCAGGTTTAAAAAAATATATGAAGGCAAATTTCAAACTGTCCTCCACTCTAACTCTGACATCACGCACTCTGCCTTAACGAGCTGCGCAATGTAAAAGTTAAAATGTTAAAAATGTAATGAATGATGGGCTATATCTCTGGAATTATGAAAGTTATGAATGAGAAAAGTAATAGCAATCGATTCCCGACCGAGCTGAACGTTTTGATGTTTGAACGGAGTTTCTGCGATGTGGAATGTGGAATAATAAAGAATTTTGTGCGTAGAAGAACAGATAGTGGGAATGCTGTTAACAGCAAAAGTTAACTAGCTGCTAACCAGAACAAACAGACAGCTAGTCCAAAACAAATCTAGAAGATGACGTAGTAGATCACTTCAAAGTGAGTTACACATGATTTTTGCATGTGAAGAGTTATCACCAGCTAACCAAAAATCTATTTCAGGCTTTCTTGTGCCTTTTAGAATGAGGCTCACATACCCAAGGCCACTCAGCGCGAGCTCTGATTGGTTGCTGGTCTTTGTTACCCGCAGCGGTCCTTTCCAAGGGCACAAAGGTCATGCTTGAAAGCTCTCATCGGAAGACAAAAAAGAACTGAAAGGATGAAAGAAAGGCAACAGGGAGAGGCTTCAGATTGATGGTCTCCAGTAAGCAGGCAGAAAAGAGGAATCGTGTCCTTGGGGAGAAAGAGACAAATGTTGAAAGAGTTGATTTTTGCACTGATTGAAAGGATTGTGGAGTTGACAGAACATTCAGTGCACATGGTCTGCTTGCTGCTTCTGCTGCCTGCAACTGGTTAGCCGCTTTAATGCGTCCTTCCTGTGTGTATTGATTTAAATTATGTGCAAACACACAAATATGCAAGCACGTTGGCAAACATAGACACACAAAGATACACGCTGCAGCTCTTCTCCATGAATTTGACATGTGTTTTTATTAAAGTAAGCAGCTGCTCGATAGTGCTAAGGAGTAATGGGGATTGACTCTGGCATAATTATACATCCCCTGCATGAATTTGGTCGAAATGGAAGCTGAACACTTAACCCAGACTAAATGCAGAAGGGCAGATCAATGCTGAGGTCCTTTTTTCCCCACACTTGAGCAGCAGCCAGCTCTCTCCAAAACAGGACATTTACATATGCAATGCATCTCCTTTAAGGTAATCACGGGAGGCAAGAGCTGTGCGCCTCGGGACCAGTCAGGTTGGTAATACCTTACAGGGCTTTCAAAAATGAAGATGCATGTCTGAAAAAAACCCTTGTGAGGGAAATATACTCAGGCGTGCATTCATTCTCAGAAACATGCAAACACACACTCTTGAATGCATTAGCAGAGGCCATTTTAGGCTTTTTCTATGGTGACGACACTGTGAACCAATTGAAGTCACACATCAAGAGGCCAGAAGCACAACATCCCATCATGTTTAAGGTGCAGGGACGCAGCTCACTACCCCAACCTCAATCTACAACCAGCAATCAATATCTTTAATCCTTGATCCACACTACCCATCTGGTGCTCCAGTTCAAATGGATTGGACATTATTTTTTCGACTTTATGTTTTTTTTTATTGTGCATGCTGCAAATGTAGCGCTTTTTTGCTCTTATTTCTTAAACCTTCTCCTAACAATGTCCTTGGAGTCTCTGGTTTTATGCTGAGGCTGTAGTTTTGACATGTGGAGGGCTGAACACAAACATAATCACATGCCGTCTCCTATGGTGAGTTATACTAGAATATATAAAATATAATACACAAATGACCACTCAATGAAAACAATGAAAATGATTACTGACTGGCTTCCCACTTAAAACACTTATTCACATCCACGCAGCCTGCAGCAATCTTGGAACCTCGGTCTAAATTAAACATTTCTGGTTAACATTACGTTGTAGCAAACATCAGATATCCCGGCCTAGCCTCAGTTTCTGTGTGAGGCTCATTGTTTACAGACCAATAAGCAAGTTGAGATCTGAGATACAAAGTCTTCAATCAGATTGTTTCACAGGTAGCTAGTTTACAAGCTAATAAATAACCAATTAAATACTGTATCAGTGTCAATAGATAGCTAATTGGTGCTTGCTCTCCACACAGACGTTTGTAGGGAAGGAATTGTTTTACAGGGTATTAAACTTGTGACAATACCATTTTAGAAGAACAAATATTAGTGGATGATACTCAGAGCATTAATGTTGGGTGTCTTTTCACACGGAGCTCTATCCTCCACATAGCTTCATCGTTGTCAGTATATGTCTGACACTTTTGTCTGTCTTTTGAGTAGAATTGCAAACACTAAATCGGTTTTACTTAATCATTTACGAAAAAGGGGGGCTTGTCTGGCTTCAAACCTAGCTTACTTTCTTACCTACACTGCATAAAAGGGTTGTTAATGTTAAACATAATGTTTCACAAAGTGATATAAATGGTGTACCACATAATTGATGTTTGACATTATTATACATTTTGCAACTACACAAATTGTAAAGTGCGTATTCATCCAGAAAATGAGGATGATACTTAACTTTAGGCAAAGTGGGGCCAGTTTGTGAAATAATAATCCATTTAATAACGAAGATATGCAGCACACAAAGCCTCTCCGTTACTGCAGAAGCCACAAATTCAGTGTTACAGCCACTGTGTTAAGGACACAGGAGCGGGCACACTCTGCCTCTCTTTTGTCTGGCCCATTGACATGTAAATGTCCTCCTGCTATAAGGCATCAGCAGAGAGCAGTGAGAGGTGAAAAAAACAGACTGAATTGAAATGTCAATAGTAATTTTTGGCATGCGAGGGACATCTGAGAGTCAAGGGCGGCCTCCCGAGAGAAATGTAAAAAGGAAGAGTGAGGGAAGTACTGAGTGTGTGTGTGTGTGTGTGTGTGTGTGTGTGTGTGTGTGTGTGTGTGTGTGTGTGTGTGTGTGTGTGTGTGTGTGTGTGTGTGTGTGTGTGTGTGTGTGTGTGTGTGTGTGTGTGTGTGTGTGTGTGTGTGTGTGTGTGTGTGTGTGTGTGTGTGTGTGTGTGTGTGTGTTGTGTGTGTGTGTTTGTGTGTGTGTGTGTGTGTGTGTGTGTGATCAGCGCGCAGATGGCAGATGTACTAGCGGGGGCACTACGTGGAAGACGGTGTGATGGAGGAGAGGAAGAAGGGGGAGTAATAGCAGTCAGAAGGTGAGCTGTCAGAGGAGAAGCAGGGCAGGGACGTCCGAGGGGGAGGAAAAAGAAGGAGGAAGGACGGCCGGGCCCCGGTCCTCCTCTGGGAATCTCTCCCCATCCTCCTCCACTGATGGACAGGCTGAAATACCACAGGAGCCACCTCCTGTAATGACTTGATGAATGAGCTTCTCCTACCGGCCCCCTTACCCCCACCCCCTCATCCACAATACCACCTTCACACACCCCCCCCTTTCACAATTTGCACTCTCTCCATCCCCCATCACAACATCACACCATCACACAGCAGCATCTGCATTTACACTACATACATATTTACATACAGCGCTCAGCATGAAGAGTTGCACCTGTGATTCTGGACCTGGGTTATTCACACACATGTAATGATGCCCTGCCCAAACTGATACCTTATACGAAGCGTCATTTCTCGACTGGCAGCTAAAACAACCAATCACAGCAGTGCTTCTCTGGCTGGCTCTGTCCAATCACAAACAAGAAGTGTTCTCCCTAAAGGAATACCCTTTCCGTCCAATGTGAAATGCTGCGGTGTTTTCTGAAATGCTGTGGTGTTTTCTAAAATGCTGTCTTGCACTTCAGGGCCACCGTACTTATATATGTTTTAACTTTCTTTATTTTAAATGCATGTATTGACATTGAAAGTCACTCAAAGCAAAGTCTGTTAGCTTTTGTCTGTTTTGAGTCCCCTTGTAATTCTGCAGCAATAACACCGTGTACTGTGGTGGGCAAAGTCATTAATAGTGGATTTTCTAATCAATGCCTCTGGCTCTGTCTTCTTGTTTGTCAAATCAATGTCGTGCCCTGATGCTGCTTTTATTTGATCTAACATGTCCCTCTCTGTCCCCTGCTCTACTTTTCTCCTCAGACCAAGATTTTTCTGATTTTCACCGCAAATACTGACATTATGTCATTAGCAGAAAAGGACGACGTGTGTTCCAACACTTTTAAATCCACCCATAACATCTGGCTGTATAATTAAAGTTGACATGTGTTGTTGCCCTATCATCTGAATTAAGGAAAGAACAATCTGTGAACCCTTATGGCTGTTGTTTATGTCAAGATGACTTAAAATATAGATTTGTTCTGATTCTAAGGTGTCATCAAGCAGAAAAACTGAATATCTTGAAACTCTAATCTCCCAAATGATATTCTCCCTAATATCTGAACAAATATATTATAAATATATTGGCAAAACAGGGAATTTTCTAAAGTCCAAGCTCTTAGAGATATTGAAATGCTGCCAATCTGCTCTTTAAAAGACGAGACCGTGCAACATGAGGTGAATCCAGGTAAAGCCTATTGATTTATCTTCTTTAATCTACACTGAACACAAAGAAGGAGAAAAAGCAGTGAAAGAAAAATATTTGATTCAGTTTTGAGAAAAGCATTTGTGGGTTACTGTGCCAAAACTGCTGCCTTACATCAGGAAGAAGTCGTGACACTTCGGGATATTTCTTGGAAAATGATGGTAAATGTGGCTGCAGCTCAGGAGGATTTATTATGGCTGCCATGTTTGGCTTGTTGTTGCTGCCTCTCTTGAATAAGAAGGAGACCAGAGAACGGCGTTGTTTACCTGATTACTACATGATCAAATTCAACCCATGCTGCAGGACGGCTCTGTGACTGTTATGTGGATATTCTCAGTGAGTGAGATTTGTTTTCTTGTTTGTTCTGTTATTTATTTATGTATTGTTTTAAAAATTAAAGACAGAAGGAGGCATGGATAAAGCAAAGGATCTTAGTTATTAAGTAATCAATACACTGCAAGCATGTCGTGTTGCAGTAATGTCAAGGGCACAAACTTGTTGATGATTTGTTTACAAATTCTATATAACACATTCCTGAATATAAGGTCATTATCTTTGTGTTTTATGTTTCCTGTTTGATTTTTTAAATGTATTTTCTCTTTATGTCTGTTCTGGTTTGACTTTCTCTCTTTTGGTTTTTCCCGCCTGTGTGATTGTATGATTGTGTTTCTGCCTGCCCTCTCCACCTGTGTCTTGTCATTGTGATTCGTCTTGTGTGTATTTAGGCCTCTCTGCCCTTGTGTTCTTTGTCGTTTCGACGTCTACATCCCTGTGTTTCCTCAAGGTCCTGCCTGTGTTCCCGCTCTTGTTCCTCGTCCCATTCGGTCTGTACTACTCAGTTTTTCTTGATATTTTGTGCTTTTGGTTTGCTTTCCCGTTTTTGTATCAGCTTTATATTATTAAAATATTTTTTGTTTTGTTTTTAATTTACTTGCCTTCTCTTCATTCTGAGTCTGGGCCCTGGTTTTCTTACCTCGTGACATATAAGTAGCATTAGCTTAGCTTGCTAGCCAAAATGATACAGCTGCTTATACAAGAGTTACAGTATACAGATGTTAGTTTTAGGATGAAAATATTTCTTAACCATTAAGAAATGATTGCCGTTATTGTTTAACCATTGTTTCTAGTTGAGCTAGCCTGCCACAAACTCGTCTTCCAGTGATGTTTAACACACATACACACACTCACCCTTGACAAGTTACTGCTCTCGACACACACTGGCACACCAATCTCATTATCATAAAAGCATTAGGGAAATTGGATATGTTGCTTGGGAGAAATAGGGAACATATACAGATTAAATGTGCTCAAAGACCAAGAATGAAAACAAAGGAGATGAAAATAAACTAGTGAATATAAATATAGTGTTAAAACATCTGTATTGAATGAATGAAAAGTATATTCAAATATTTTTTTTCTTATTTGTAAATGGGTTTTTGATTGTGAAAATAAACAGGTTACACAAAGAAAAAATGAAAAAACCCTTAGACTGTTTTTATTTGTCTAGAAATAATCATGTTTCACTCAGTGAGTTGAACAACAGCAGGTAGCTTCCTCTGATGCATTTATCTGGATGACCTCAGGGCAAACACACACACACACACACACACACAAACACACGACCCATGGGGTAAGCAGTCTAATACCAGAGGCTGCACCCTGATAGAGGGCAGGGTAATCTCCAGGATAGGAGCACACACATTAACCAAGCAGACGACGTCAGTGAGGAGCAGCTGGAGCTCAGCCAGGTTGAGAAAACGCTGCAGAAATAAGAGAGTAGAGAGAAACGCATACGAGAGTATGCAGTTGGGATGGAGTGGAAGCACGCATGAGGGAATTACAGAAATAGATATGAATGAAGAAGAGCGGCGGGGAGGCAGGGAAAGGTAAAGAAAAGGGGAATGTGAGTGAGAGGGGCTGTGTGAGCGTATGCACGGTGTTATCTCCAGAGCAGATGTGCTTTATCTGCCAGGAAACAGGAGCTGCTTCTACAAAAGCCTCTTTTCACAGGTGAAGACCGAGTCTTTACTTACAAGACTCTTACTGCCAGTTTGGCCTTTTTGAGATTGAACCTGAAACGGAGATTTCACACACACATACGCACATACAAGTCCTCTGTAAGGCATGCCAGGGCAATCGGGCCTCTTTCCACAACCAGACACCGTGTCCACTCTGGTTATTTTTGCACACCGTCCCTTGCAGGCTGTTGTTGGCAAGAGACACTCTCAGTGATGCAGGGCTGGAAATTTGTCATTTTCAAACCTGGGTCAAACGGCCTCTCCAGCTATTGATTGGCTTGTCCTCCTCTATTACTCCTGTGTTATGTATTGCACCCTTTATCAGAGCTGCGACAGCCACAAATACATTAAACTTGAGCAGCTTCGATCCGCCATAAAGTGCCACAGCGTGCCACTCGGTGTGCCTCGCTGGGAGGAGATGAGCTACCGATCAAGGACACGGGTGCAATGTTCTCGCCGCTGTGTTTTCTGGAGTTACGACCCAAAGTCACAGAGTCGTGGCCAGAGTGAGAATCTACAGCTCCCCTGACTCCGCGCTGCCTCACCTTATCAGAAAAGGTCAGCCACTTCTCCTGGAGGAGAGAAAAACGGCCGGGCTGAGGTTCTGCGGTCGATACTTTTACAGAGTTTCTGCAGGAATACATGAAACTAGAATGAGTCAACAAGTAAACAGGACACAGCTGCTTTTTTTTTTAGCATTAGGCTAACGTGAATAAAACAACAACAGCCATAGGCTACTGGTGGAGAGACGTTCTCATTAGCAAGAGTTGGCTAATGGAAGAAAGTAGTCAGTTTTGCCTACATTTCTGTCAGTAACATCCTACTAGTAACATGTAGATAACATCATTTAAGGGTGAAGGAATACATTATTTTTAGAATGAGCTCAAATGTTAAAGGTGGGGTATAGGTAATTCACTTCAGAAACACTTTTTGTTATATTCCATGGAATGCTCTTAACATCCCGATAGCAATGAATATCTTAAATGCTTTGACAATACATCAAATCTTTGGAAGCCGTAGTACTGTAAAAAGCACGACCAATCATTTTAGCCGACCCGGCTAAAATAACTGGATGGCCTACCTGCCTGTCAGCCTTCCATCTGTGCACAAACTTATCTCGTGCCCTCATTGGTCATGTGTGCGTTCGTGTGTGTTGGAGGAGGGGCTCTGTAAGGAAGTCTGAAGGAAGGGGCACATTTATTTCGGCTGCATACTTTCAAATTCTAGCGCACTCGAGCTGATTTCTCCATTCTTACCTACCCTACCTTTAAGTAATAATATATACATTTTAAGAAACACTAACTACAACTTATATAACTAACGAATATTACAAGTAAACTTAGTCTTGTAAAATAATAAGACTAAGTTATATACCGTATCATATATTCTGCATCTTTATCCCACGTGGCCTTGCTTTTTGATTATGATATTGAATAGGACAATTTAAGGCTCATATGATCTATTCAATTTAATGGACATACTGTACAAACATTCAAAGAAACACCCTTAATTAGTT